>CM055895.1:54410249-55010249 GCA_029582155.1 Panopea generosa
CATATACTGGTAGTACACAGTGTTTTCACTGTCTCTTGTTTGGGATACAATTGTTGGTGGTATACAATGTTTGGAGGGTATGGGGGTTGATATGTTCATATCAGTTTTTTTTTGTCTAATTTTTATTCAATTCGGTAGTGACCATTGTTACTTAATAAAATGGTATTTCAATACAAAAAAAACAAATATTTATAACAAACTCAACTTTTATTAAAGATGGCCTATTCCAACCTGCCTCTTTCGTGTTTGGGTGTGCATATTTTCAGGGCCTAATTGATATGTTATGCTTAGGCTAAATACCAAGTGACCTGTGTATGGATGTTTGTTTCAAAACTATTTCACTGCAAACAGAATGACCGTATTTTGAATTTCTGTCACAGTTACACTGCATTAATTGTCCGTGACATTATGTACCTTCCATTCTTTTTACAAAACCCAATCCAACGATTTGCCATAACAGACACTCAAAATGACTGTATCAGTATTTTCATTGCGGATTACAAAAGAACTGGCAGGTATTGCCTATGAGAACAGATTACCTACTCTTAAATGCAGAAAAGATTAATACGATATGCTTCAAATCTTCGTAGCATTGATGACTTAAAATGGGACAGAATGTTTTTGATTGCTTGTTCAGAGCTTAGGGATCATCATATGAAAATTATTAAAATGAAGTGCAACAATAACCTTAGCCTGAACACTTTCTTAGAGATTTGCAAACCTATCATAGTACGGAATAGTCTGTCCTTCAGAAACTGTATCTGCCAGTCTTCTGTAAATATGTTTAAAACGCTACTAAAGAAGGAAAATTGGAATCTCAAGTAATTTAAGCCATTTTCAGCACACTAAATTATCACGATTACCAAGTAGACCGTAAAAGAGATACATATAAGCTTAAAGCTTAATTTATGACCTGAATATTAAAGGTATTATATCATACATATCAATCAATTTACAATGATGGACGAAGGCAGTCAAAGATAAAAATATTTATTCTAAATTCCTGGTAAGTAGACAATCAAACAGGAGTCAGAATGAACAAGTGTGAGCAAACTGATCATTAAAAGCAGTATTAAAAGAAGAGAGTGCCATGAAAATAAACAGACATGTTTACTTGTTCAAATCTGACCTTCTTCTTTTCAGAAGTAAATTGTCCTTTAAACAAGTGCTTCAAATATAACTTACATCTTATTCATATAAAGTTAATATAGAATAAAATGTCTGGCGGTATGATTACAATGTATAAACCACAAATGTTATCAACAAAACTAATGCAACCCTGAGCTGCTTTTCATTCTGCCTCAATATAATTCAACTACGGGAATTGCCTAGTTCTTGCCTATAAGTCTAGTCTCGCCATGTTCTTTGATGAATTAAGAATTCACTAGAGTTCGAAATCAGTCCTTTTCATAAATAAAAGTATATCTGTTACCTTACTACATGGGAATTGGAGAAAAACAAATTTCTGAAGAATAATCTTTGAATATGGTACTTTTAGATTCTTTTTTTTATCATGATCTGGACATTAAAACAACATCATGCAACGACTCAACAATTGCCATATATCACATATTTGTAAAATTAAATCAATTAGTTCCAGGTTCTGGCTGAAATAGTAGATGCAAGGTGATATGTGTTGTTTATTTATTCATGCCAACCTTTTTCTCTAAGTGGAAACCGGAAAAGGAAGTAGCAAAACCGGTGTTGGGGTAAGAAAATCACCGAAACAAACCAAACAGTCAATTGGTAATTATATACCGCTATAGAAGCCAGATTTGGATATTCTCCCAATAAAACTCAGGTTTGTTAGAGCGTTTATCGATTCCATGTCATAGTAAATATTTTATTTTTATTACTCTATTTTAATTTACACTTGACTTCCGGCTGCTTATAATGTTCATAGTATATATGCACCACTGCATCACGGTCAAGAGCTAGTGACAATATTCTATAAATAGTATAATACATACTTTACACACGGACCCTTTTCAATATGGACCCAGATCTATCAAATCTGAAGTACCAGTAACAAGTTAATTAAAGAAACTACTTAGCCACTAGGTTCTTTCAGCTGCGATGTGTATCTCGATACTTCATTATCAGAAAGATACATGTCACAATACATATTACTTGTGAAAATAAGAGGCAATATTTAAGTCACGATGAAATGCGCATTACAATACTGACTTTTAAACTGTATCTTATGCATTGATTGATTGATTGAATACTTAGCATCATTTTTATGCCATTGAGGGCTAACAGACAATCAGTAAACCTAACCACTGTTTCCTGGGATTAACCAGTACTCGAGCACACCCCATCTCCGCAAGTAACTGATAACTTTCCCACTTGAATCAGTGGTGAGAGACGAATGATAATGAGACACAATGTCGTATATCAATCATCACGGAGACTGTTGCCGGGTGGGGATTCGATCTCATGACCCCTGGATTGATAGTCAGACACGTAACTGACTGAGCTAATCGGGCCTGGGGTATCTTATGCAACCACTATGATTGTTAGATAAGTTGTATATAATAACTGTGCTTGTATGCAAACTAAACGTTTTTTTATTAACAAAGAACAACAGCAGGGATTCATCACATATTATTTCTCCTCCTTGTAGAAAAGCCATTGTAAAACAATTGAGTATTAGGCTAATCATAAATTTCAAAATTCTTCTTGCCCGTTCCTTTTTGTTTGTTAGTTTTTATTAGCTAGTAGTGTTTGTTACATCAAGAATTGAATTGCGATGCACATTATCTGACAGTCACATCAATGCATCGTAGGTCTTAAGAATGCATTGCATCGCAATGTTTTGAAAGTTTCGTATTTCACAATGCACAGATCAACGGAAAGGTGAATGGCGATCCATCGATTAATCGTTACGACTCTATTAGCCACCCACATAATACGCCCCTTATAATACAAAATCTTCCGCAGCTTTGGTCCAGTCTTATCAATAGTTGAGTAAATGTAGAGAAACCGTAGCTCTGTCTTACCTAAAACCATGTTGAATTTAAAAACAGAGCCTATTGTTAATGATATGTTCCACAATAGCGTCCCTTACAGACTAATCAGAACCAATCCTTTCTCCAAGACTGTACACAAAAGGTAGTAGTTTAAGGTAGCTGATCTTGCCACTTGCCAGTATTGTCTAGCATCCTACAAGGTTCTGTCCTTGGTCTATGTTTATTTCTGGCCTACATACGTGACTTTCCCAACTACCTCATTAGTATTTTAACAAGACTTTTCACTGATGACACATAACAGTTTACCTGACCATTAGAAACCAAGAAAATGCGCAAACATCCAAAATGACCTGAAAATACTTGAAACTTGGGAACAGCTTTGGTCCATGGAATTCAACACTGATAAGTGTGAAGTACTTATTATAACCAGAAAACCAAAATCTTTATATACTACACTATACGGAATTAAAAACTGCTGACACTGCAAAATATTTAAACATCACCGTCAGCAATAATCTAAACTGGTCAACATACATAAATAACGTTTCCGCTAAATCTAATAACATAATGATGTTTTTACTTTTTTTCAAGCAACAAGCTATTGTCATTATTATTATAAAATTTTATGCATTGGCATCTTATGTATGATTGTATAAATAACATAAATAATTGTATTGTATACTGATAGGCCTGTTCGTCTGTTGTATTGAATGAAGTATCTATGTATTTACAGGGTTGAAACCCACCACATGATGAACAGGTGCATGATGCTAGGAAACAAAGAATACTGTTTAAACTTTGCTGTTTTACAATGATAGATACATGTAATTGTAAACCAGTTCATCATTAATTTATCCTATATTTATAAAGGTGAGTGACAGTTCACTTGGGGCAAACTTGTATGTTTTATTAGTCACCATTCCTACAGTCCTACAGGACAAGCAGTTTTAATGATTGGTTTATTGATTGAATATTTAGCATCATTTTTGTGCCATCGAGGGCTAACAAATGATCAGTTAACCTATCCACTCTAACCTGGGATCCTGGAAGGTTAACTAGTACCTGAGCACACCCCACCTCTGCCAGTAACTGATAACTTTCCCACTTGAATTAGTGATGAGAGCTAAATGATAGTGAATGAATGTCATATATCAGTCATCACAGAGACTGTTGCTAACTCACAATCCCTAGATTTATATTCAGGCACACTATTGACTGAGGTTTTAAGATTTGATACATATTTGATATGGTTATCATTTATATGGTTATCATTTCAGTTGTTATATTTCAGAAACATCAACCTGGATGACACAAAGTACAGATGATGGTTTGAAGAAATTTGTACCAGAATCAATAATTTTCTTCATTTACTGAGTGCAGATCTAAGAAACAGCTTTGCAACATTTATTACGTTTACCAGGACAATTTTGGTAGATCATGAAAACATGGCCATGTCAAACTATGCAGAAAGCTGTCCCCAGAGCGTGCCTGATTCTTTGCAGGATTTGTGCATATTTTACTGCACCAACAATCTAGATATTGTAGTATCTTATTTGAATAGCTTGAAGGACAAAAATGATGATATTTCTTCTTCATTTTCTCTGTTGCTCGGCAACAGAATGCTGGAATACTATTTGCGATGTCATATTAATGATGATTGTGATACAAATCGTGAATACTTCGAAACTCTGCTACAAAACAAACACCTCTGTAACTCACTAAGTTTAAAAAGACGAGGACTGCTTCGAGCTGAAGATGTTAAAGAGCTTGCAAATAATTCCATCCAGTCGCTTAATCTTGCATGTTTTGATGAATACACTGCTTTGAAAGAAGGATTTGAAAGTCTGGTGGAAAATAATTTATCAAACTTAACCAGTGTGAAATTAACACAGAAAACATCACAAAAAAGTTTTCAAGGCCTTTTAAAATTACTGTGTGGTAGCTACCCGAATGAGGATTTGAAAAGTAAAAACAAAAGATTTCGTAGCGGAGGAGATGGTAATGGTGAATCGGCAAGTGATAGTGACCCCGATGAATGGCAACCCTCAGAATCTCAGCCATGTAAAACTAGCGATCATGGTTTTATGATAGAACCTTTGGACTGCTGCAGCGGTGATTGCAAATTGAGTATACCTGCTAGCAATCACATAGAATCAAAATCAGAAGAGGAACATCATGTTCCCAATTTAAAAAGTTTTACATTCATTCAATGTTACGGCACCTCTAATGCTTTGTATATGTTATTATGGGCCTTTGAATTGCCATTTCTTTTACGAGTGGTCGAAAAGAATGTCCAGCTTCAAAGCATTTGTATTGTTACTATGAACCCTTGTATGGACTTCCTGTCATCAGGCTTAACGGACAAATTGAAAAATTTACAGTCACTTATTCTGTCATCTGTGATCAACCCTCGTAAAAATGTTGCCCTGGGTAACAATGAATATCTGTTTGAAAACCTACCAGCTCTAAAGAAACTGAGGTAATTAGATATTTATAATACTTAGTGCTCCAAATGAACATTATTTGGGGGTATTTAAGCATTGACATTTCTGAATAAAGCATTGCAATTTAAAGTAAGGCGTTAAATAAGCATTGGATACTGGAGATTGAATTTCATAATAGCAGTTTAATTAAAATTATAATTTTTACCTTTAACATTTGAAATGAACATTCCATAAAAATTTATGGAGTAAAATACTCAATTGAAGAAGGGCTAATCTGAAGCAACGTTCTTGTACTGCACATTGTGAAAAAAAACATTGTAGTTAAGGTTGTTTTAATGATATAGGCTGTGTGTATGCTTCAGAAAGGCGTAGATTATAATGTAAACTGAAATAACTTGCATTGTCTTCTTGTGTAGGTATCTCAGTTGATATTGCATAAACTGTCTTCCAGCAGTGTAGCTGATCCTAAAATAATGTGCATGCCGACTAGATTCTAAATGGGTCTGTCCTCCAAGAAAAAAAGCTTTTTTGGATACATTACCTGTGTTTTGGGTGCATTTTCAGAAGATATATTGATGCGTTCATGAGAAAATAAAAATATAAAATCATCAAAATAAAAAGTAAAAAACTGAAAGCCTGGACATTGTGGTGTTAAGGCAGCTATGCCAAAGTCTCCACTTTAGACCTGAGCCTTATACCATGCTATACCAAACACAAGTACAGATTTTATTATTTGTCAGGGGATGATTTCACTAAATAAGCTGAGATTTTCCTTGACTAAAACTGATTAATTTAACTCATCACACATTAAATGAGCACATATATTTGAAATCTGAACAAATCATTACTCATTCATAAAGATAACATGAAAAAACAATCAATAAGACTCAGTTTATACCATTTCAAAAAATTTATTTAAGGAAACCCTCAAATTGAGTCGACACGAGAGCAATTCTCATTAGCTCTTAGCTTACTTTGCAATCAAGCTAAAATAAATAAGTATAAACATCAAAATTGTACTCAACATTAACAACATCTTAAACTGTTTGTATAAAGGCTGTTATGTTGGTATGTTAGCAATGCTGCACTATGAAATAATTATTATTTTTTTTTTGTTCCAGACATTTAGATTTATCATGTGATTGTGAGGGAGAAGAAAGAAATCTTATGAAATACTCAACAGAGGAGGTTGCATCCTTCATTCAGGCAGTGAAGGACATGCCACAACTGAAATCATTTGATGTATCTGGCACCAATCTCAGTGAAATAGTGGGACACAAAGATAAAGGGTAAACTTTTCAGTCATGTCACTAATGGCATTAATATGATAACTCTTTAAATCAGAAAAGTTGGTTTGATAGAGTCATTCTTTGATGTCATTTGGAACTGTTGGCCTTGAGTCTTGCATTTGTCAGCAACAACCACTCAGAAATTGTTAAATATAAATTATATTTAACTGCCTCTGATATTTTCCATTTCAGGTTAGAAATGATCTTTAGCTCACTTTTTTAAAAAAAAAATGGGGAGCAATTGTAATTGCATGCATCCGTGTCAGCTAAGCTTTTTTGGCATGCTTATATCTCTGTAACCTGATTACTGTTTATAATAGTGTCACTCCTATTGAAAGGGTCAGTCACAATGGGTTTATGAGACACCTTTATGTTGTACCCATTTACTTCCATCTTTGCCAGGCTGTTAGGCATATTTTGTCCATCAATTAACTGGCTGCTAAGTGTTCATTAATACAAAG
Organism: Panopea generosa; assembly: GCA_029582155.1. Classification (NCBI taxonomy): domain Eukaryota; kingdom Metazoa; phylum Mollusca; class Bivalvia; order Adapedonta; family Hiatellidae; genus Panopea; species Panopea generosa. The sequence continues at coordinate 54,417,416 of CM055895.1, forward strand.
GGGACTCAAGGGGCCAAAAGGAGTAACTTTTTAGCTCACCAGGATGAATGTTGCCATGACCCCCGTGTTGGCAGTGTTGTTGGCATCGTCTGTAGATACCCAGGTTAAACTTTTGCGTTTAGTTGAGTTTAAGTTTAAGATGTCTACGCAACCACTCATTGGATATGAATGAAACTTTGCATGTGTGTTCACCATCATCAATGGAACACACAGAGACAAGAACCATTACTCGGGGTTGCATTTTGTCAAAGTTATGGCCCTTTTGGACTTATTTTTTTGTCTGTAGACACCCAGGTTAAACTTTTGCGTTTAGTTGTGTTTAAGTTTTGGTGTTTGCCTCCAATCTCAATCTTTGCATGGGTGGTGAGTTTTATCCAATCAGCGAGCTTTGTTGTCTTCTGACAACTCTTGTTTTAATTTTGAGTAGAATTGTGGCCCTTTTATACTTTCAAAATTTGGTTAAAAATTTAGGGCATGCTCATATCTCAATAACCACTACCCTGACATTGTCAGTGTTCACTACCATAAAGAGGACCAGTGGATAACTCTGTTTTGAATATAGGCAGAATTACATGTATGTCCCTTTTAACTTTTAAAATTTACTAAACTGACATTAATGACACTTCACATGTGTTTTCATTACCATCAAAGGGAGGCAAGAGGACCAGTGGGATAACTCTAGGCTATAGTTTGACAGAATTATTGCCCCTTTGTACTAAAAAAAGTTTAATAACAAACTTCTATCTTGTGACTATGTCAGTGAAACTCAAAGACTCAAGGGGACTCCACTTTATTAAGTTTTATGGAAAGCTTATATAGCATATCTCTAGTAATATTACTAGTCTTATAACAAGAAAACTGCACACATATCTTCACTTCCATTAAGAGGACGCAAGAGGACAAGTGGGATAACTTGGTTATTACTGTAGGTAGCAATGTAACCCTTCCCCTCCGTTTTTAACTAATAAAGTTGTTTTTAAATAAATACTCAGCCCTTTTTTCATTTTTCCTGTTTGGCCCCTGTTCTTGTCTCCCATTTTTTAAAAATTTTGTTTTGACTCTTTCACCAACTTGCCCTTCATCGCAATCAAGCTAAGATAAAGTAAAGGTCATTTTTTTTCTAAAAAATATTTACTGTAATATTTTCAGGGATCCTACATGTAAAGATCACTGTATGCCAGGGTTTGAGGGTAGAAGATTTGAGTATATTGGTTTGTTCAACTGTGATGTCTTGGCACATAAATACATCCCAACACTTAAGGTGAGTTGTGTCATTTCTGTTTTGGGTTGTTTGTTATCTTACTATTCACTGTTCCATTTGTCATCTTATCGGTCATCTTACCTGAAGATCTCATCTTATTTTTTGATCTCTCATCTTGCCTATAGATCTCTCATCTTATCTGTAGATCTCTCATCTTACCTGTAGATCTCTCATCTTATCTGTAGATCTCTCATTTTACCTGTAGATTTCATCTTATCTGTAGATCTCTCATCTTACCTGTAGATCTCTCATCATGCCTGTAGATCTCTCATCTTACCTGTAGATCTCATCTTACCTGTAGATTTCATCTTATTTGTAGATCTCTCATCATGCCTGTATATCTCTCATCTTACCTGTAGATCTCTCATCTTGCCTGTAGATCTCATCTTATTTGTAGATCTCTCATCATGCCTGTAGATCTTTCATATTACCTGTATATCTCTCATCTTATCTGTAGATCTCTCATCTTACATGTAGATTTCTCATCTTATCTGTAGTTCTCATTTTGCCTGTAGATCTCATCTCATTTGTAGATCTCTCATCATGCCTGTAGATCTCTCATCTTACCTGTATATCTCTTATCTTACCTGTAGATCTCTTATCTTGCCTGTTGATTTCACCTTACCTGTAGATCTCATCTTACCTGTAAATCTCATCTTATTTGTAGATCTCTCATCATGCCTGTAAATCTCTCATCTTACATGTAGATCTCTCATCTTACCTGAAGATCTCTCATCTTGCCTGTTGATCTCATCTCACCTGTAGATCTCACCTTTCCTGTAGACCTCATCTTATTTGTAGATCTCATCTTATTTTTTGATCTCTCATCTTACCTGTAGATCTCTCACCTTATCTGTAGATCTTATCGTGCCTGTTGATCTCATGTCATTTGAAGATCTCTCATCATGCCTGTAGATCTCTCATCTTACCTGTAGATATCTCATCTTACCTGAAGATCTCTCATCTTGCCTGTAGATCTCTCATCTTGCCTGTAGATCTCTCATCTTACCTGCAGATCTCTCATCTTGCCTGTAGATCTCATCTTGCTTGTAGATCTCTCATCTTACCTGTAGATCTTTCATCTTACCTGTAGATCGCTCATCTTTTCTGTAGATCTTTCATCTTAACTTAAGACCTCATGTCTTACCAGTTTATCTGTCGATCTCTCATTTAACAATTAGGTCCATCCACTTGGAGGTCAAGGTCACAAGGATCAATTATAAAAACATTAATTATTGCTTTGAAAGGGAATCAAGTGTACATGTAATTCCCTGACAAAGTAGAATAGTTGAAATGTGCTGTCCTCTGAAAGTGCTTGGCCCAGTTGTTGTACTTGTTCATACCTACTTACATACAAATACTAATATCTGGTTTGTTTGTACAGTTGAGTGGTACCTGGGATGAGGACCAGTTACTTGTGGCATTATGGTCGTATCACCACAACAATATGATGATGGCAAGAGTTCTGAATGAGTTACAATTGCACATAAATGCTGTAGGTGGAAAACTGAAACATCCAACTCCATTTATCGAGGTAAAGTTGCGTTCTCGTTAGCGCCTGCATGTTTTACTAGATCATCATCAAACTAACACAAAAGTTATGCAATAACATTAGAGCATGGATAACATTTTTAACAGGTCTAATTTGATTAAAGATATCTGAATTTTGTACCTTGAATTAATGATTTATTTGGTTTGGTCTCCTATGTCATAGGTGAGTAATTTAGGGCCCTCATGACACTCTTGTTTGATCTGGTTAGATGCACATTTTTTAATGGAGTTCAGTTTCATTTCAAACACATTATAGGTTACAAATTTTGCTTAATTTGATATTTAAGGTAGGTTTCATATGCATTTTGCATTTCATAACTCATTTATATATTTATGTATTAACTTAGATGAACCTAGTAAATGAAACCATTCTTTCTGTCTAAAATACTTAATTTTAAATTTAAAAAAAAAATAATTTGTTGTTTAACTTTTATACATGTAAATATTACAGTTTATATAGTTTTATATGAATTTGGTTACATTCTATTTCCAATATTTCGACTCAAAATCAAATCTTTTTTAAAGATGGCCCAAATGAGTCTTTATCAAGGATGAAGAACTATTGAGTTGAAATATTGGAAATTTAGTGTAAATCATATTTTTATGTTATTCCCATATGGAGGATAATATATTATAGTTATATAGAACTTTATAATTTTATTTTTATTGATTTCTTATGTTTAAGAGTTCATCTCCTGAATTTAGTGTATTTTTTTACAGGGATGTATGGCATACTTGGAGGAGATATCAGAGTGGGATCTGAAATATTCAGAGGCCAAACTTGTTGAACAGAAAAATGTGGAGTCCTGTTTGTAAGTTGTGTTGATTTAAAACTAATGCTTCAGAGTCCAATAGAGACTGCAACGAAATAATCACCATGAAGCATCGACTCATGTAGGAGAGTGTTAGTGTCAGTTGTCCCTGGCCTTTACCAGTTTTTTATGAGTAAACAACTTCTAGTCATTTTCAATTATTTTCTGTGTTGGTTTTTATTATCTTTTTGTTGATTGATTTTGGTGAATAATGCATACTGAAATGGTTTTGTTACATGAATACCTACATGTAATATTCAGGTAACAAAACCATTGAAGTATTTATTATTCTTTGGTAAACACTTCACTTTCTATCCATGAAAGTTGAATAAAAAGTAAGATTCCTAGCAACAGCTAGTTTTAAACCAGAGGCTTAAAAATGATGTAAGCACTGATTGTTCAATACTTGGCAAGACTTACAAGACTATGATAGTTTTAGCACTTTATTTCAAGGATAATTTAAGTAAATCTTAATGAAAATGCTGCTGAAACTCTGACCTGGTTGTCTCCAGCAAACACTGGCACATTTGTGATATAACGGAGGATTGATGAAAATGTTGCTGAAACTTTGACCTGGTTGTCTCCAGCAAACACTGGCACATTTGTGATATAACAGAGGATTGATATAAATGTTGCTGAAACTCTGACCAGGTTGTCTCCAGCAAACTGGCACATTTGTGATATAACGGAGGATTGATGAAAATGCTGCTGAAGCTCTGACCTGGTTGTCTCCAGCAAACACTGGCACATTTGTGATATAACGGAGGATTGATGAAAATGCTGCTGAAACTCTGACCTGGTTGTCTCCAGCAAACAGTGGCACATTTGTGATATAACGGAGGATTGATGAAAAATTAAATCTGCAGCTACAGATATACAGATTGTTGTTTATGTTATTTGATGATATCATGTGTAGTAGGTGTGATCAGCTAGTTCAAACCTATTTAATTACATCAATTTTGAAATTCATTCAAATCCTGTCTGAAATCTTCCAGAGTAGAACCAATATTAAAATACAAAATTATGTTCGATGTATGTGGATATGGTGCCTTGCTAAAAGAAACATACTTGGTATGGAGCATGTGGCCCAGTGGTAGAGCATTGGACCGAAGATCCAGGGGTTGTGGGTTCAATCCTTTGCTATGGCTATGTGGGTAGTATATCCCAGAACCTGATATATGCTAAATCAGGTTTATTAATCCCAAATGAAAAAGCAGGGAATTCTATGCCTGTCCCACAATTCATGGCAATTGAACATTTACTAAACTGTGACTTCATTCAAACTTCCAGTTGAAGCAACTAACCATTAAACATGCTCAAATGTGGCTTTCACAAAATTGCTGTTTAATGGACCCAATTAGGAGAGCTGAGTCCGTACTACAGACTACTTTGTGTGGTGTTCTTGAGCAAGACAGTTTATCAATCAATGTTAAATAAATAAGTTTAAAACAAAACATACACTTGGTGTGACACTCTCCCACTACACTACACTCTCCAGTTGGAATGAATTAGGTTTATAAGTAATTCCATGTTTTAAAATCATGGCATATATTTTATATTGTTTGTCAGTTATACATGCACTCGATATGGAAATGTTTTATTTCAGAATGAAGGTCTATTACCTGTTGAAATATGAGGAATCCAACTTAGTGACTGTTAAACAAAAAAGGTTTGCGTCTTATTTGTACTTGTATACAAAATGTATTGTAAACAACAGATAAAAGATGATAGATCAATAAGTTAAATATCATTAATTCTGGTTGAGATGCTGATCTAAATCTTATCTTTCTTTTTCTGCTTGATTCATTATTATTTTATCTGTACATTTGTAACAGTAAGATATTTTGTATTGATTGAAATATGTCTGTGCTCTGTATTAGTTATATTGATTTTATCTTTTGTTGTGTTGGTGAAAGCTTGAATTTGATGAGAACAAAAGAGGAAGAAAATTGAGTATAGTAAATAAAACAACATGTGGCAATACCATGTATCGGTAGTAATACATTTACGCACAAGTATAATTGAAACATATTAATAATTATGACTTTTTATGATTTAAATAAAATTATGTTTGATATTATATAGAGACCAATTGTTACAGTCATAGTAAACATTTTTGCTTGGCTAGTTTTGAGGGATTAACATGGTTAGTGAGAATATATTGAGATGTAGAAAAGTAACAGGACTAAGACATGATGGACAGACTATGATGTGTTGTAAACAATTATCGATAACTGTAATCTACCTAGGTTCAGGAATGTTATATGAAATAAAGGAAAACTATTTTCTGAAGATAGTTATTTTATTTGCAATACATAAGTAAATTGATAATAACATGATATATACAGTAGAATTTTGTTGGCTCAATCACGGATAGCTTGAACACCATATATAGCTCGAACCACTTATCTGGTCCTGAATGAATTTCTATTTTGATGAATATATATGTACATGTATGGTATGATGTTGAACAATACCTGGCTTGAACAACTTTTGTCCAGTCCCGCCAGGTTAAAGCCATTGTAGTACTGTACATGGTGCCTTTTACCACAGATAAGTGGTTTTGGATCAACATATTTCTCTTATTTTAAAGGTCTTGTCATATCACTTGTCATATCTCTGTTGTATATAGGATGAGGTTGGAGCGTTTGCTTGTTATTTGTGACAGTAGTGTGAAGTCTCTCAATGCCGGCCATAACACGGCCCACCACCAGAATCACGTGAGTACTAACTATTACGTTTGCAAGTGATTTAATAGAACATTGGCTTTTCACCAAAAAAATCAAGGTTTCGATGCATGTCCAGGCAATGTTAAGGCCAAACCATATAAATTATTATGTCTGAAATGTTAAAAAATTATATTTTTGAAGTTGTTGTGTATAGCTAATGTTGGCAAGACTGATTTTATACAAGATTACATCCAAAGCTATGATGACCGTTAATCTGTATGTATTCATGGAAAAATAAATAATTTTTTTATATAGGTTCAATGAAAAATTGCAGTTAACCGGTAAATTTATTTATCAGATTATTACATAATTTGAACATGTAAACCAAAGGAGATTTCAGTGACTGTCCGATCTGATATGCTGGTGACAGGTAACTTACCTCTCACCGCAGTGGCTGTAGGTTCGATCTGAGATACTGGTGACAGGTAACTTACGTATCACCGCAGAGGCTGTAGGTTCGGTCTGAGATGGTGGTTACAGGTAACTTACCTCTCATTGCAGAGGCTGTATGTTCAATCTGAGATGCTGGTGACAGGTAACTTACCTCTCATAGCAGAGGCTGTATGTTCAATCTGAGATGCTGGTTACAGGTAACTGACCTCTCATGGCAGAGGTTGTAGGTTCGATATGAGATGCTGGTTACAGGTAACTGACCTCTCATGGCAGAGGCTGTAGGTTCGATCTGAGATGCTGGTGAAAGGTAACTTACCTCTCATTGCAGAGGCTGTATGTTCAATCTGAGATGCTGGTGACAGGTAACTTACCTCTTACCGCAGAGGCTGATCAGAGGTTTGATCTGAGATACTAGTTACAGGTAACTTACCTCTAACCGCAGAGGCTGTAGGTTCGATCTGAGATGCTGGTTACAGGTAACAAACCTCTCATGGCAGAGGCTGTAGGTTCGATCTGAGATGCTGGTTACAGGTAACTTACCTCTCACTGCAGAGGCTGTAGGTTCGATCTGAGATGCTGATTACAGGTAACATACCTCTCATGGCAGAGGCTGTAGGTTCGATCTGAGATGCTGATTACAGGTAACATACCTCTCATGGCAGAGGCTGTAGGTTCGATCTGAGATGCTGGTTACAGGTAACTTACCTCTTGTGGTAGAGGTTGTAGGTTCAATATGAGATGCTGGTGACAGGTAACTTACCTCTCACCGCAGAGATTGTAGGTTCGATCTGAGATGCTGGTTACAGGTAATATACCTCTTATGGCAGAGGCTGTAGGTTCGATCTGAGATGCTGGTTACAGGTAACTCAACTCTCATGGCAGAGGTTGTATGTTCGATATGAGATGCTGGTTACAGGTAACTTACCTCTCGTGGCAGAAGCTGTAGGTTCAATCTGAGATGCTGGTTACAGGTAACTAACCTCTCACTGCAGAGGCTGTAGGTTCGATCTGAGATGCTGGTTACAGGTAACTGACCTCTCATGGCAGAGGCTGTAGGTTTGATCTGAGATGCTGGTTACAGGTAACTTACCTCTCATGGCAGAGGTTGTAGGTTCAATATGAGATGCTGGTTACAGGTAACATACCTCTCATGGCAGAGGCTGTAGGTTCGATCTGAGATGCTGGTTACAGGTAACTCACCTCTCATGGCAGAGGTTGTAGGTTCGATATGAGATGCTGGTTACAGGTAACTTACCTCTTGTGGCAGAGGCTGTAGGTTCGATCTGAGATGCTGGTTACAGGTAACTAACCTCTCACTGCAGAGGCTGTAGGTTCGATCTGAGATGCTGGTTACAGGTAACATACCTCTCATGGCAGAGGCTGTAGGTTTGATCTGAGATGCTGGTTACAGGTAACTTACCTCTCATGGCAGAGGTTGTAGGTTCAATATGAGATGCTGGTTACAGGTAACTTACCTCTCACTGCAGAGGCTGTAGGTTCGATCTGAGATGCTGGTTACAGGTAACTTACCTCTCATGGCAGAGGCTGTAGGTTCAATATGAGATGCTGGTGACAGGTAACTTACCTCTCACCGCAGAGATTGTAGGTTCGATCTGAGATGCTGGTTACAGGTAACATACCTCTTATGGCAGAGGCTGTAGGTTCGATCTGAGATGCTGGTTACAGGTAACTCACCTTTCATGGCAGAGGTTGTATGTTCGATATGAGATGCTGGTTACAGGTAACTTACCTCTCGTGGCAGAGGCTGTAGGTTCAATCTGAGATGCTGGTTACAGGTAACTTACCTCTCATGGCAGAGGTTGTAGGTTCAATATGAGATGCTGGTTACAGGTAACATACCTCTCATGGCAGAGGCTGTAGGTTCGATCTGAGATGCTGGTTACAGGTAACTCACCTCTCATGGCAGAGGTTGTAGGTTCGATATGAGATGCTGGTTACAGGTAACTTACCTCTCGTGGCAGAGGCTGTAGGTTCGATCTGAGATGCTGGTTACAGGTAACTAACCTCTCACTGCAGAGGCTGTAGGTTCGATCTGAGATGCTGGTTACAGGTAACATACCTCTCATGGCAGAGGCTGTAGGTTTGATCTGAGATGCTGGTTACAGGTAACTTACCTCTCATGGCAGAGGTTGTAGGTTCAATATGAGATGCTGGTTACAGGTAACTTACCTCTCATGGCAGAGGCTGTAGGTTCGATCTGAGACGTGGTTACAGGTAACTTACCTCTCATTGCAGAGGCTGTAGGTTCGATCTGAGATGCTGGTTACAGGTAACTTACCTCTCACTGCAGAGGCTGTAGGTTCGATCTGAGATGCTGGTTACAGGTAACTTACCTCTCATGGCAGAGGCTGTAGGTTCGATCTGAGATGCTGGTTACAGGTAACTTACCTCTCATGGCAGAGATTGTAGGTTCGATATGAAATGCTGGTTACAGGTAACTTTCCTCTCATGGCAGAGGCTGTAGGTTTGATCTGAGATGCTGGTTACAGGTAACATACCTCTCACTGCAGAGGCTGTAGGTTCGATCTGAGATGCTGGTTACAGGTAACAAACCTCTCATGGCAGAGGCTGTAGGTTCGATCTGAGATGCTGGTTACAGGTAACATACCTCTCATGGCAGAGGCTGTAGGTTCGATCTGAGATGCTGGTTACAGGTAACTTACCTCTCACTGCAGAGGCTGTAGGTTTGATCTGAGATGCTGGTTACAGGTAACTTACCTCTCACTGCAGAGGCTGTAGGTTCGATCTGAGATGCTGGTTACAGGTAACTTACCTCTCACTGCAGAGGCTGTAGGTTCGATCTGAGATGCTGGTTACAGGTAACTTACCTCTCACTGTAGAGGCTGTAGGTTTGATCTGAGATGCTGGTTACAGGTAACTTACCTCTCACTGTAGAGGCTGTAGGTTTGATCTGAGATGCTGGTTACAGGTAACTTACCTCTAACCGCAGAGGCTGTAGGTTCGATCTGAGATGCTGGTTACAGGTAACTTACCTCTCACTGCAGAGGCTGTAGGTTTAATCTGAGATGCTGGTGACAGGTAACTTACCTCTCACAGCAGAGGCTGTAGATTCGATCTGAGATGCTGGTTACAGGTAACATACCTCTCATGGCAGAGGTTGTAGGTTCAATATGAGATGCTGGTTACAGGTAACTGACCTCTCATGGCAGAGGCTGTAGGTTTGATCTGAGATGCTGGTTACAGGTAACTTACCTCTCATGGCAGAGGTTGTAGGTTCAATATGAGATGCTGGTTACAGGTAACATACCTCTCATGGCAGAGGCTGTAGGTTCGATCTGAGATGCTGGTTACAGGTAACTCACCTCTCATGGCAGAGGCTGTAGGTTCAATCTGAGATGCTGGTTACAGGTAACTTACCTCTCACTGCAGAGGCTTTAGGTTCGATCTGAGATGCTGGTTACAGGTAACTTACCTCTCACTGCAGAGGCTGTAAGTTCGATCTGAGATGCTGGTTACAGGTAACTTACCTCTCGTGGCAGAGGCTGTAGGTTCGATCTGAGATGCTGGTTACAGGTAACTTACCTTTCACTGTAGAGGCTGTAGGTTTGATCTGAGATGCTGGTTACAGGTAACTTACCTCTCACTGTAGAGGCTGTAGGTTTGATCTGAGATGCTGGTTACAGGTAACTTACCTCTAACCGCAGAGGCTGTAGGTTTGATCTGAGATGCTGGTTACAGGTAACTTACCTCTAACCGCAGAGGCTGTAGGTTTAATCTGAGATGCTGGTTACAGGTAACTTACCTCTCACAGCAGAGGCTGTAGGTTCGATCTGAGATGCTGGTTACAGGTAACTTACCTCTCACCGTAGAGGCTGTAGGTTCAATCTGTAGCTAATATATGTTGAAAGTGGCCACCCATTTCCTCCCTCCCTATACCATTTATTCTCTATATCTTTTATGCACATAACCAGAAGTCTTTGTTCATCCTTCGCCAAAGAGGCATCACATGGTCAGACTATCATAACAATTCATATCTCTAATGGAGTTTTCCATAACTCGGAACATATTCTTATTTACCCAGTCTGGTCACAATACACAAGCCTAATTCTTATCTTGTAAACATTTATATATCACCTACACATGGTAAATTTGATGGAAAGAATCTTGCTCAAAGGTATGACAACAACCACGACTCTCTGATCATGGTTTCAGTGCTCTACCACTGGACCGCGTGCTCCACTAAGATATGATAGTTATATAGAGAATACCATGTTAGTGCCTGATAAATTTTAGACTATCAGACAATAAAATGGTTTTTCTATTTATCACATAACTATTTTGTGTGTTTTATTTATTTTCATTTAAAAAAGCAACAACTGATTTCAGTCCAGCAAACAAATGAATGTTTGTACATCTGCGGTAAATGTGCCTGAAAATATTTTGAAATTTGTTGGATGAATTTAAAAGAAAACAAATGCAGATTTTATGAAAACTGTTTGACTTTGTTATAGTTATTAGTTTATATTGTTATTGACATAATTGACAGTTTATCAATGATTGAAAAACCGTTTAAATGTGAGTTTAACACAATACAAAAACAATGATATCATCAATATGTGTTGCTACAAGATAAACCTTTCCTATCAATAAGTTTATCTTACCCACTCAGTTATTCTGTAGAATGATACAGGTAAAATAAAAAAAAAAAAATGGTTTATATTTAACTTTTTAGATTCTGCGACTGGCAATTATACTGATGCTGACAATGGATATTGAATGTGTTGCTGTGAGTATGAAATAATTGACTCGTATTATTCTTGATCACTAATTTTTTTTCTCATTACCCTTAGAAAGTCTTAAAACTCAAAATTGGATTAGTACATGGTGGATCCTAAGGGTAACTTATTGGTGTTTGTTTGCTTGAGTATTGAGTGACATTTTTATGCCATCAAGAGCTAACAGAAGAGAAGTTAACCTCGCCTTTCTTTCCTGAGATCCTGGAATGTTAACTTGTACTTGAGCACATCCATCTTTGCAAGTAACTGATAACTTTTCCACTTGATTCATTGGTGAGAGAATAATGACAATGACACCAATGTTGTTTATCATCAATCCTCATGAGACTGTGACCAGGTGGCGATTAAAACAGATATGAATTGAACAAATTTCAATTGGTAGAGATGATTGTATCTCGTCTAAAATTATTTTATTGATATTTAAACGTACACAACAGTTCTTTGAAAGGCTATACATGTATAAGAAATTATATCTCTGTATGATCCTTCCTGTAGTTGATAAAAAAATGCCTAGATATATTTTGATTTCAGGTTTACAGCAACCTGTATGAGCAGTACCTACAAGCCCTCATTAACATCATACTTAGCCGAGCAGGTGCTCAGTGCAAGCAGATCAGTCTCCGCCTTATACACTCTGCTTGCAGAATCAGTCAAGAACTGAAGGCGAGGGCTGGGAGCAAAGTTAAACTTGTTAAGGTACTGTGATTGTCATTGTCTCAATGAACACTATTTATGCCCCCATATTGTGGCATATAGAAATTGCAGTGTTTGTTTGTCTGTCCGTTCATCTTTTTGTCCATTAATCTGCCTGACATATTGTGTCTAGTCTGACTTTGTCACACATGGAAGGATTTAAAAAACAACTAGGCCACAAATAACCACCATGACAGGAATACATGTCGGTGCAAGACCAAGGTCCATAGCTTAAAGGTCAAAATCACATTTAGAGGCCAAACAGATGAAAAAGACAATACAACTTTTACCTTTTACAGACCACTTCAGAGGCATTTGTCGCTAACTAGTGACATTTCTTGTTTTAGTTAAGAGTGAATGTTTTATGAAGTACCCTGGGATATACTGACTTTTAGTATTAGGTTTAGCAATGGAAGAATGATCTGTCAATCTGTATCTTTCTTGCAACACAATCAAACATTTTTAAATATATATTCCCCGGCAGAAAACTTGCAGCATAGATGCTTTCAGGCTAATCCTGACTGCACCAATAAACTGCGCATTGAGATAAACTGAAACTGTAACAATGTTTCATTATGGGTAAGAAATAAATATTAACCTGCCTTGGATTTACAATGAAGAATATGGAGCGGGTAAGAATCTCCGCACTTCTGCACAACCAGTACTTACTGGAAATGTGGAATTAATATCATGTCTTAGAAAACCTTTTTACTCTGTACTGTTTAAAGCAATTACTCATACTACAGTCCGATATCTTAAGGGCATACGATAGCCAGGGTCTCAGGTTATAACACTTGGTTTCCTGCTCAACTAAAGATTTCATGCTCAACTCAAAAATGAATGAACTCCTTATAATAAAATAGATGTAAATACCTGTAATTTACTACCTCAAATATGCATAGATACTTTTAAAATCAAGGCCAAGTCATGTGTTGAAACTTTAATTTGTGTTTTTATGTAAATAATGGAAATTGTGTTTCGAGTACAAATTTGAGTTGAGCATGAACATTTTTTATTACCTCGTGGCCTCATAACCCAGTAAATGTAAATACCTGTAACTTTATTCCTCAAATCTGCATTTATACTATTTTTAAATTCAAGACCAAGTCTACTGTTATCACTGTAATGTGTTTGCACTTAAATTTGCATTTTTATATGAATCATGGAAATTGTGTTTGAGTTTGAATTAAGTTGAGCATAAAAAAAGTTGTAAAACCTCATTGCCTGACATTATGATAATTTTTGCCTAGAGCCAAATGAAATGAATGTTAAGAACCCATATAGACTTTTTTATTCTGTATCAGAAATATATAATTTCAAACTATCCATTACACAGATATTGTTGAGTGAGGTACAGACTATATTGTCTGATAATGGTGCCATAACAGAGCGGTTTGAGAAGATGTGGAGTATTATCTGGACACTAACAGGTTTGTAACATACATGTAGTATGATCAGCACAGATAATCTCATTTATTTTGTAATAATTAATTGCATGCATGTGTTGCAGTCCGTCTTTTTACTCTATGTAGGTGTAGTAACGTAATATGGGCTGCACCATGACTAACTTGGTTCTATTATTTTCTATCGTTTATTAATATATAATTATTTATAACTGCTAACATCCACAAACAACTGCTAGTAACCTCGAGTACTCTCGAATCACCAGTAGCTAAGAATATACATAAAAAATAATGATACTTTTAAAAGTAAATGCTCTATATACTCCCATCATAGAGCATATAGCAATATTTGCATTACGTCACAATATATATTACATCTTGCACAGAATTTACAATAAACACAATAAAATAAATATGATATATGGTTTCATAATAATGTTGTACGCATTTATTTAACCTTTAACTTATACATGTAAAAATAATTGTGTAAATTTTCACAGACAGCTTACTGATTTGTGGATTCACACCCTTCTCATCATTTCTCCATTCTCGTTCTGTCATTCCATTCTAAACATGCATGGTAAGCTGTAAAATAAACAAATCCAAATGTACATACAAGATGTTAATATATAAAAAGTGTGACAGCCTCACGTAATCCATTTATAAAACGTAACACAATTAAGATCTAAACATCTGACAACTTGTGTTGATATAGAATACAACACTTCCAACAGTTCCCATGTCATTTTGTGGCATAGCATCATCCATCCATTTTAAGCTTTTTCATTTCTAATCTTTAAGTAAAAACAGGTATTACACATGACAACTTGAAAACTTTAAACAATACGTTTTTACTACAACTCATAAAAAAGTATAACATTGAAAGTTTTACTCAAATACTTCTAACCATGTCATGATTAAAATGGATTTTTTGTTTTAAACATTAAAATTTTTTGTTTTTAATTGTTCATTATCATCAACTGACATTTTTTCATATTTTTTATTGTTGCCACACTAGCGCAGGTATTTTCCATTTTTAAAATGTTAAATACACATACCACTAGGAGTGATATGACTTTTTTAGGTAGAATTATCGCCCCTTTAATGCTTAAATATTTGATTAACTGGTTAAGAGTTTTTGAAAGCTTACAGCTCATAAAATTAAATGGTGTGTTCAGTGTTAAAAACTCACGGACAACTGACATAACCTTTACTTGTATTTTGTTGAAATTATATCCCTTTTATACTTATTAATTGGGTAAGATTTTTATAGTATGCTTAACATGTATATTATTGTCCAGTTTCAGAGTATCAGTGAGATAGTATTGAAAAGTTGAGCATGCTTGTTTAGATATTTTATTCAATACTTTTCCTCTGTAATATGTAGGTAGGCCCTGTTATCTCAGTCGGTAATGCGTCTGACTATCAATCCAGGGAACCTGAGATTGAATCCCCACCCAGCCACCTTCTCTGTGATGATTGATACATGACATTGCATTTCATTGTCATTTGTCATTCACTGCTGATTCAAGTGGAAAAGTTATCAGTTACTTGCATAGATGGGTGTGCTCAAGTACTGGTTAACCTTCTAGGATCCAAGGAAAGAGTGGTTAGGTTACCTGATTGTCTGTTAGCCCTCAATGGCTGGCATGAAAATGATGCTAAATATTAAAAAATGTAAAATGTACAAGAAATATTTTGCAGTTGGGTGTATGTATAAGTAAGAGCATTATAAAAGGTTTATAAGAAAATTTGAATTGTGATTGCTGCCAAAATCAAAACCTTTAATTTCTCCTACAGATGAGGTTCCCTCCAACTGTGAACAGTTTTTGCGATACTCTGGCTGTCAGATCATCAAGAGATGTTTTGAGGTAATTAAAATTTAAAAAAACCTTTGGAATGGAGTTTTCAACACATGACAGGTTATATATATGGTTTATCCAGTTTAGTTTTATTGGTGAAGGAGGTTTTATATGTGGCATATCCAGTTTAGTTTTATTGGTGAAGGAGGTTATATATGTGTCATATCCAGTTTAGTTTTATTGGTGAAGGAGGTTTTATATGTGGCATATCCAGTTTAGTTTTATTGGTGAAGGAGGTTTTATATGTGGCATATCCAGTTTAGTTTTATTGGTGAAGGAGGTTATATATGTGTCATATCCAGTTTAGTTTTATTGGTGAAGGAGGTTTTATATGTGGCATATCCAGTTTAGTTTTATTGGTGAAGGAGGTTTTATATGTGGCATATCCAGTTTAGTTTTATTGGTGAAGGAGGTTTTATATGTGGCATATCCAGTTTAGTTTTATTGGTGAAGGGGGTTTTATATGTGGCATATCCAGTTTAGTTTTATTGGTGAAGGGGGTTTTATATGTGGCATATCCAGTTTAGTTTTATTGGTGAAGGGGGTTATATATGTGTCATATCCAGTTTAGTTTTATTGGTGAAGGAGGTTATATGTGTCATATCCAGTTTAGTTTTATTGGTGAAGGAGGTTTTATATGTGGCATATCCAGTTTAGTTTTATTGGTGAAGGAGGTTTTATATGTGGCATATCCAGTTTAGTTTTATTGGTGAAGGAGGTTTTATATGTGGCATATCCAGTTTAGTTTTATTGGTGAAGGAGTTTATATATGTAACATATCCAGTTTAGTTTTATTGGTGAAGGAGGTTATATATTTATGTAACATATCCAGTTTAGTTTTATTGGTGAAGGAGGTTTTATATGTAACATATCCAGTTTAGTTTTATTGGTGAAAGAGGTTATATATGTGGCATATCCAGTTTAGTTTTATTGGTGAAGGAGGTTTTATATGTGGCATATCCAGTTTAGTTTTATTGGTGAAGGAGGTTTTATATGTGGCATATCCAGTTTAGTTTTATTGGTGAAGGAAGATGTCAGAATGAATCTGACTCAAACCACCATTTATTCCCAAGTAACTGGCAAACTTTCTCGCATAAAAATTTTTTGGAGCGGGACTCTAACCTATGACCTCGGCAGGGAGAGATAAGTGGTCTTTTATTTAAGATTGATTGCAAAGAAAGTTCAAAGCTTTTGCAAACGGGTCTTGAGTCCGTTTCCTAGGGATTAAACCATAAAGGGACCAACACTCTTTCCACTACACTACTGTCTGCTTCAAATCTTCGATTATCTTTCTTTATATGAGTGCTTCTCACCAATGCAAATCTTTCAAGTTTATTCATGAGACGCTCTCCAATGTTCACATAACATGCCATCCCTGCATTTGAACTTGATTTTCTCTTGTAGTGAATGTAATGAAGTTTACTTATTTTAATGTCTAGTTTGTAGTTATTTAACTATTTGATATACCATATACATGATTTTACAATAAATTGTTAACATTGAGTTTAAACAGAACCCCTTTACATAACATAAATGTATGTATGGGTACCCCAATATACTGGACCACCTATTTTAGAGAGAATGCCGGGCCCGATTAGGTCAGTCAGATAAGCATCTGTTTATCAATCCAGGGGTCGTGAGTTCGATTCCCCTGCCGGCAACAGTCTCCGTGATGATTGATATACGACATTGTGTCTCATTATCATTCTTCTCTCACCACTGATTCAAGTGGAAAAGTTATCAGATACTTGCAGAGAGGGAGTGTGCTTGAGTACTGGTTAATCCCAGGAAACAGTGGTTAGGTTAACTGATTGTCTGTTAGCCCTCAATGGCATAAAAAGGACTTAAATATTCAATCAGTCAATTAATCAATCAATCAATCATATTTAAGAGATTAGAAGACTTTGAAAATTGAAATAAACATATGAATGCTTGAACTGATGACAAATGTATTTATAAGTAAACTTATAATGTATTGATTGAACTCATATTCACAGACATTTCCTAAAGAGCACGAGCTTCAGAGGAAGATCAGCGGAGCCATGGTATGTTTTAGATATTGTATTGGTCTACAATCTATAGAAGTATCCAAACAATTACAACCTTTATGCAAAGTACTTGGTATTTGACTTAAGTCATGAGCTTTGGGTGAACCAAATGCAAAAGTCGTAAGTAATGTTTGATCACTACATAAACACATACGAAATTGATCTTGATAGGTTGCTCATTTTAAAACATTTTATTTAAATTTACATTTCCAATCATTTATACAGTGTGTACATAACCTGTAAGGACAGAAACATTTGACAGCAGTTGGTTAGCTCAGTCGGTAGAGCATACGCTCTATCAGTGAAATGCAAGTCAAAGACTGGCTGCATATCTTTCTCATCCTGTTTCATTCGTACCTGATGTAGGGCTGTCACTTTACATATTCCGAGACACAATTACATGATTCTCTGGTCTGTATAGAAATTCAGGGACAAATTCCAACTTGTGGAAGAACATGTCACAGTGTGTTTATAACCTGTAGGGAGAGAAGCAGTCCGGCTTGCTCAGCAAGCAGAGCATTCATCCTGTCAATAGAAGGTGCCAAGGTTGCATATTATTTTCTCATCCAAATATGGAGGAAATAAGAGTTATACTGTTCATTAACCCTTTACTTCACATAGATGCCTTTGGACACCTCTAATATAGACGCCTTTAGACACCTCTAATATAGACACCTTTGGATACCTCTAATATAGACGCCTTTGGACTCTAATATAGACGCCTTTGGACACCTCTAATATAGACGCCTTTGGATACCTCTAATATAGACGCCTTTGGACACCTCTAATATAGATGCCTTTGGATACTTCTAATATAGATGCCTTTGGATACCTCTAATATAGACGCCTTTGGATACCTCTAATATAGACGCCTTTGGACACCTCTAATATAGATGCCTTTGGACACCTTATATAGAAGACTTGAATTATTGGGTGAATTATGTTTATATTAACTGACAGAGTGGAAAACAGTGCAGGAAGTGTTCAGATTGCTCGTAACGAGCAATCTGAATTTTCCTGCACTGTTTTCAAAGGCCTTCTGTGACTGGTGCGGGAAAACGCATATCTTTGGAGTAAAGGGTTAAATTTATTAACACACTCTAAAAACTTTCCATCATATTTTTGGAAAAGAGACAGATGCTTAACTAGTATTTTGCTGGACACTAATTTCATTATGACAAAATATTATCAAAGTTGGTTATTTTAGTCCTTTTGATTTAGTTTAATTAACCGTGATGGCTTACACCAGAAATTTGATCAATTTTATATTTAGCTTAAAAATATTAGGCTCATATCACATTCAGCTCATATCAAATTCAGCTCATATCAAATTTGGTTACGGTAATGTGTCAAATTTGAAATCTGGTTAATTTGAAATTTGGTTTATATCAAAAAGGCTAATATCAGATTTAGCATATTTCAAATATGGTTATATCACATATAGTTAAGAACTTATTTCGCAAATATCAAATTTGAAATTAGGCTAAGTTAGGCTAGTTGATGTCTCATTGCTACGAGTAACCTGTATACAGTATCCAGTCTAGTTATCTTAACTGTGACTCCTGCTGCAAATAGCGGCATGTAGACTTAATTTTTAGCACGTTTTTTTTAAGGTTTAAAATTTGAAATTAGGCTTATTTCAAATTGGGCTAATATATCACATTGGCTAATATCAAATCTGGCTTGTTTCAAAATTGGTTGATATCAAATTTGGTGAATATCAAGTTTATTTTGTCACAACTAATCAGGATGGAATAGGAGTCTACCATGAAAAAGTGCTTGATTTCATGTATAGATCATATGTTATTGGGGATTTTCATTTGAAGTGAATGTTAAATATAATTACAAATAGAGATTGAACCAAAACTGGTCAAGTTTTACCAAATGATATACAACATGGTTCTTTAAGAATAATGGTCACTAAAATATAATAAATATTAACATGATCAATTCTAGTTTATTAACTCTTTACTCCATATGCATTTAAACTGGACTCTTCCAAACTCAAAAGTCACACATAGTCAATTTCCATGAATAGATACATTTTACCTATTTATTCTGATAGAGCAGAAAACAGAACCTGTTCTCGACACTGTTTTCAAAACCCTTCTATATTAGAGGTGTTCAAAGGTGTCCATATGAAGTAAAGGGTTAAGCTGGAATTTTATTTGTTAATATGAACAATGTTTTACTGATGTTGTTTTTTTGTAGAACAATGTGTCAGAGAATGCACATCTACGTCCATATTTGATGATGGAAGATCTAATCAAAATGTTCAGGTATGGTTGCATTAATTTGAAATTCCATGTATTTTGATGCTTTTAACACTGACACAATTCATAAAACCAAATAAAAAATAATAGATTAGTTTAATTTATTACGGTTTTCATTTTAGATAATATTTATTTTTCAATTTTTAATGGGGTTTAATGCCACTGTCAACACGTTTCAGGTTATATATAGCATATCCAGTTTTACTGATGAAGGAAGACCTCAGAATGAATCTGAGTAGAACCACCGTTCTTGCACAAGTAACTGGCAAACTTTCTCAAATATAGATTTTGGAACGAGTGGGACTTATATCTACTTCCTTAGTGGTGAGATGTAAGTTATCTTGAGATGGCGCCTTAGATTACTTGGCCGCAGAGAAACCTTTAAGTAACATTGTAAGACATTTATTATGTTGCTCTGTATGGGACTTCAGAAAGCAATCTTGAAGTATTGCTATTTATTTACAGGACTCTTTTGACATACGATTCCAATGCCCAAGACTTTGATAGCAGTTCTCATGCTGCTGGTGTCCTGGTTTTATTGGCATCAGATGGACCCAAAGCATGGACAATTCGGGAACCAACAAGAGATGTCATATTGGAGGAAGTGGATAAAACCATCAGGACCTGGAATATATGCAGATCCAAAGGAGTTCGGTTCAGGTATCTGCAAAAAAACTGTTTTGTAACTTCTTAATAGAAACATAATATGGTTTATTTACTATTTTGATTGGGTTCACCATTGCTGAGTAGTTGATGTCTCATTGCTACGAGTAACCTGTATACAGTATCCAGTCTAGTTATCTTGACTGACTCCTGCTGCAAATAACGGCATGTAGACTTAAATTTTAGTGCGTTTTTTTATTTTTTTTAATATTTATATACTTTAATAACAAATAAAAGTAACTAGAAGTCTAAAAAATTTTCAAACTCATTTATTGATATTCTCTAGATCTTGTAAAAAAATTATCTGTGTGTTGTAGGTCTCTTACACCAATGATAATCCAGATAGAGAATTTCTCGACCCCTGTGGCCCAGTATTGGGGTGCCTGGATGATTTGTAACCTTGTGATTGTGAAAGGTAAGTTTGGTCTCCACACAAATGTTTATACATGTATCAGTTGTCACTGACTGTCATGACACCAATCTCACAGGCCTTTATGGCTGAGAGATCTATGGCAATCTCATCAAGGGCCCACTTACCTCTCACTACTGAGATCGTAGTTTAGAGCCTGGCTGGGTAAAAAACTTTTTTGTGAAGAAATTTTGCCAGGTACTTGTGGAAGGATGGTGTTTGTTCTTTTTTTCCCATCAATAAAACTGGATGTGCCATATATAACCTGTCATGTTTTGAAAATGGTGTTAAACCCCATTTAAAAAAAAATATATTAAGTTGAGGCTAGTGAGCATGAAAATTGTTGTATTTAACATTATTAATCATGAACATGTTAGGAGTATGGAGCACATGGTCCATTGGTAGTGCATCAGATCTAAGGTCAATGGGTCATGGGTCCAATCACCCATCATGGCTTTTTGTGGTGTCCTTGAGCAAGATACACTATCTACATATGCATAAAACTGTATCTACCCATGAATATTTAGAGAGTGATTGTTAACATTGTCAAGTTTTTGCATGATGTTTCACTGAGTAAATCACATCTTCTTACTGCTCTTGGATGTTTCATATGTCTTTTTTGCCTATTTATCATACACCTCCATATATTTTTTAACACACCTTGTACATATATGGTAGAGTCAGTTTAATACTCATGCTACCAGAAAGATAAAAATGATAATATAGATGAACATGGCAGGCAGAGCAAGAGAAAACCATACTGCTGGTTTAATATAATGTTATTTCCATTATTAACAGGAAGACACATACAGTATTCACAATATGAAAGATTAGAACGTAGGAAGAAACATCTTATAGTTCTTCTCCAATATACTGTTACAATACAATTGGAAAATTAATTTAGATGGTATTTATTATTTTTTTGAATGGGGTTAGTGCAATTTTGAATGCAGAACAGATTTATATAGCATATCAAGTTTTTTCAATGCAGAAAGACCTCGGGATGAATCTGTATACAATGTCTTCCTTCTGCATAATTATAAATATAACTGGCAAGCTCTCTCACATAAACTTATAAGAGTGAGCTGAGTCTGAACCCACAACCTTGACAGTGAGAAATATGTGATCTTTCGTTGACAGCACATTGAACTTCTCTGCCACAAAGGACCCTTGACAGTATATACATTGTATGTATATATATATATATACACATGTGTATATCGTAACTAGGGGACACATCAATGGTAAATAGATAAGAGGGCATTAAAAACTCTTTGAAAAGAAGAGAGAAAAAAATACTTTTCCATGGAAATATCTTACTTATAAAATATTATGTGATTTAAGTATTTTTATGTTGGCAATTTGAGAAGGTTGACATAGATTTTATATTATGTTTAAGTTACAAATAAAGAAATATTGAATCTTGAAATCTTTAATAATGGCTTATGATTACGTGTTGGATTACATGTAGTTTTGTTTGTGTTAGACTTGTCAGTAAGATATTTTACAATGTATTTATTTTAGCTACAGCCTACTGTGATATGTTGATATTGGAGAATGGACTAGATGTTATAGACCGGACCCTACAGCAACAGCACACAACCCTTCATCCTGACCTTGTTGGCCTGTTACAACAGATCACGGAGATTACGAAGAACTTCAAACAAGAACGTGAACTTGGTAGTGATGTTGACAGTTAGCTTGTACCATATTTACCCGTCAGCTGTACCACAACACTACAATTTGGATGAGGAAACACAGTTTGTTTTTTTACACAAAATTCAAAAAATACCTTCACTTTCAAACTTGATAGGACATATTAATGATAACGAATCATTTGATTAAAAAACTAATGAAAAATATCGTAACAGTCTGCACCTTGGAGTGTTTATTAAAAATGTGTGTTACAAAGAAAAGTGAATGTCAAGCAACCATTGCATATTAACTTTCTTTCACATATACTTAATTTTATACTGTCAGATTGGAACATGCAATAACCACTATTTTGGTGATATTTGAACATTGACATTTCTGATTAAAGCATTGGGAGTCTAAGTAAGGGCTAAAATAAGCATTGGATACTGACAATGTCAGTGTTGATTGATTTATTTTAAGCAATTTAATCAAAATGTTCATTTTTATAGTTAACATTGAATATTACTTATAAATTTAAAGGATTAAAATACTCATTTGAAGAATGAATGAATTTGAAGCTTATTTTGAGCACTGGTGCTTATGAATAAACCACTGAGCAGTAAATTGATCACATGTTTGACCTATTGTATTTGCGACAGTTTCATAGTTGGACATAAATGTTTCTTGATCAAATGTATGAAGTCTGGTTTGTTTTGTTACTTCAGAAAAAAATTATGTCAGCAAGTGAATATAATATAAATGATGAACGGTTAGAAAATAGGAATGCTTTAACATAGTCCCCAGGTTCATCTTTAGCAAATCCTGAATTGGTTTACTATTGATTTCTAATGTATTCTGTGAACATGCCGTTCAGTTGCTTTTTGTCTAGTAATACTGTCTTGCACACTGAACAGATGCTGTTGTAGTCCCATCAGCCAATATGGTGGCATCAGTTTGCCTCTGAACTCTTATCTCAGTTTTGTAAATATTGAACTTTTAAGAACAATTATTCTTTGGAATACATACCAGTAAGGCCATAATAAATTACTTCATAGAATTTCATCCCCACCCACCCTGTTTTTTTTTTACCCACCCTGACATATTTTATTATCGTGTCCAAATCAAGAACTTTTTTTTCCTTTTTTTTTGTATTTTGACACTGGGACCTGTATTTTGCCAAAGGAGTTTTTACACTTTTGATCTTTATAATGATTTTCTTTCATTTCATGCCCAATAAAACACTTACATTTTAATATCTGACAAACAAAAAATAAAATTGCACCACATACCCTATTTTGATACAAATTTGGATGAAAATCATGGAATTAATTTATTAATTATCTTACAAGTAAATAGATAAAAGTGTGCCTTGTATAAATTATAATAACTTGTTTCCCAATCGAAGTAAAATAAATAAGTTTAAACTAAATAAAATTGGGTTCAAATTCATGTTTGATATATAAGATGATCAATTTTGTACCCATGAATTATGTCCTCAGCGCAGTTAGAAACACTTCCTTCTGACTGATGGAAATCGGGTTTGAATTGTCATCTTGTGGTTTTGAATAAGAGGGTTAGTTTCATCCAGTTGGATAGCTCATTTTTTTCTGGGTGTCTCCGTAACATTGCCTACTGCAACATATTGTTATCTCCAAGGAGCCTTTAGCAATTTTTATTTTTGTGTCCTGCATGACGGCATAATGGACAGCAGATCTGATATTCAAATAGTTAAAAAGACACGCTTTATTTTATCAGGATACATGTTTACCTAACATCAAAACCACAGTATACTATCATCAGTGCCATTGAGAATGATTACATAAAAGGAGTTGCCTCGTAACTTTTTGTATCAATTTAATGTAAACTTTACCAGATGTCAAAGTTGATCAAAATTAAAAAGATATTTGTGTGTAATTGAGCATTGATAAACAAGTATGTTGATGTGTTGAAATGTTAATTATGTGTGTATGTATACTTGATATATGTATATATGTACATTGTTACTGTTATTGTTTTACACATGCTGTTTATTTATGACATAAATTTTTATTCATTTCTGTTTCTTCTTGTGCTGATAGTGTTTATAGGTGATTCTGGTTTTACAGGACAAGTAAAATATGCAGCCTGTCCTGGACTCGAACCTGTGATCTCGTGCTGACAGAATGCTCTACCAACTGGGCTAGCTGGACTGCTGACATAAATCTTTTACCTAACAGGTTACAATCACACTGTTTGTCCCCGAATTACAACTTTAAAATTGATCCCTTAAATTTGATAGAGACCAGAGACTCGTGTGAATGTTTCTAGGAATATTTATACATGAGGCACAGACCCACGTTGGGTGCCAATGTAACATGACAAGAAAAATATGCAGCCATCCTGGGACTTGAACCAAGGACATGATATGATGAGTTTGAAGCTGAAAATGCTTTACCATTTGAGCTAACGAGACATATTTCTCTCTTAACAGGATATGTGCACACTGTGACAATGCAAATACCATTTCTGTTGACATATTATACTCTATTTTTAAACTGTTATGTTTGAATCATTCCTGGGTTGTTATTATATTTTCTTCCTTTCATTTTGAATAACATAACAGAAAGACTGGGAGTATATAATCATACAATTTTTTTTTGATTTGCATATATTTTCTTACAGATATAATGAAATAGCATTATATTTGAACATACATGTACCACCATAGAAGCCCGGAGGTGCTTTAAAATTTAACCAACAACTTGCTTAAATTCTAATAAGGTCCTATGCAGTATCGGACCTAACTTGTAGCAAAATTAAAAGTGCATGTCCTGGTCGGGTTCTACATTTGAATCTATTGACAAACCTACCAAAGACACATTGGATGAAGACTTTATAGGAAAATTAGAAATAAAACCATCACTTTGTAGCAAACGGCTTTTCTAACTTACATATTCAAACTTTGCGTAATTACTTGGATAATTTCCATACCTGGTTTTGTCTTTAAAAGAAAATTAACAACATCATTGTTTTTGCACAAATCCTTCCACTTATATATTGACAGGGTATTACCTCTTTTATAACCTAATAATATAAAGGCTTAAAGAGGCCTCAACTACACAGGCAGCTTTTTTAATTTTAGCAGTAAAACTGCACATAATTTTATTAAACAGCATCTATTATGAATATTCTATTCAATAACTTACATTGTTTTTTGTTCGTAGTGTAAATTTCTTTAATTTTGTTCACCATATATCAATTTACAGCCGGCAATAATGTCGCTCATGGGCATGTATCTGGTTATGCTAAAATGAAGAATAAAATGGAAAAAGCCGACCTGTTCATTAACAAATTTCTCATAAATTGATTATACTACAAGAATGTAATCAACCATTATCTTTGAATGGGACTTTCCTCTTTTTAATTCAATGAATTTTGCATCATTTGCTGAACAAAGTTATAGGTTATATATCATAAATCGAGACTTTCTGATCATCCTGTATGTGTCATCTATTATGTATCTTTATGTATACTCTAGCATCTACATTTAAATGCTTCAGTTAGTGCCCCTGGATTGTCAACACTAGTTATATATATGGTCTACTTATCTACTAGTTATATATACGGTCTACTTATCTACTAGTTATATATAGTGTCTACTTATCTACTAGTTATATATATATATATGGTCTACTTATCTACTAGTTATATATACGGTCTACTTATCTACTAGTTATATATGGTCAACCTATCTACTAGTCATATATTGTCTACTTATCTACTAGTTATACATGTATATATTGTCTACTTATCTACTAGTTATATATATGGTCTACTTATCTACTTGTTATATATATGGTCTGCTTATTTACTACATGTACATGTAGTTATATATAGTGTCTACTTATCTACTAGTTATAATATATACAGTCTACTTATCTACTAGTTATATATAGTGTCTACTTATTTACACACAATGGGTTGCATATACATTTAAAAAAGATGAATAGCATTTTTTTTCTTTTCTTAGTTAAAATAACGTTTTACATAGCTATATTTGCAATAGGTGAGCAATATATGTATATGGTCATCTTTACTTATTTTTTAATTGTTGAAAAACATATATATATATATAGTTTACTGGATGTTGATATTTTTTCTCATTATTTACTATTGTTAATTGATGAATATGTAGGGGAGAATTTGGGGTAACTTCTGTGATATTTTCTATGCCCCGAAAGAATTTTATATAGAAATCCCTGTGTCCATCAAACCATCCGTTCATCTGTCTGAAATTCATAACCTTGTTATAGTCAGGAGGATTTTAAAACAACATGGCACAAATGACCACCATTATATATGTTGTGTGCAAGACTCAGATATGAGGCTCGGGAATCATGGATCTTTGAGGTGAAACTTATGAAAAGGCTGTATGTATATAGAAAGTGGTGTTCTTGTCCGGACTGTAACTTTGTGATTTGTTGGGAGATTTTAAAATAATTTGGTACTACTGGTCATGACAAAGGTCATAAGGTCAAAGTCAAGTTGTTTTTTTCATTAAACCCCGAAAATATAGTCACAAAGTAATCTTTACATTCACATGCCACTTTAAGGAGAGATTGATAGGTGGGGGTGGGGGGATACTTGTCACTTACTAGTGATATTTTTGTTCTTCAGCTTACTGCTCACATATACGGTTATGTCTTTTTTTTGAACTGTGTCATTTGTTTTCTTTTGCTCATTGTTATTACCTTGTTTTATTTTAAAAAAAATTTTTAATTTGTTGATATTGTTGTAACCTGGATAATAGATTTAATAAACAGGGAACTAAATGAAAATATGAGTAACATAAACAAAGTCACACTTATTTAAGCCAGTTCTCAAGTGAAGAAGCAAGATGGATTCGTAGCAGTGGCTGTTTAATGTAATAACACTAAAATGATATATCGAATATATGGCAATGGTTGTTCAGAGTGTTCTAAGGCACATAATGATCACTTACCTCTCACTGCTGCAATCATGGGTTCGGAACCAGCGTGGTTCCAAAAGTTTCATATATGTTTGCCAGTTACTTATGGAAGAACAGTTGTTCTTTTCAGAATTATCTTGAGGTCTTTCTCCTTCAATATACATGTAATTGAATATGCAGTATGAATATGTAACATACAGTGTTAACTTCACTTTAAACTCAATAAAAAAATTCATTTGGTTGCTGGAGATATTGATAGTAAATTTGGTTGTAATAATAAAATAATCTTTCATGGATTTCATGAAATTTCTTTTTTTAACTCCAGAGAGATGTTTTGGCAGAAATTGTGGTTTGCTGAGCTACCCAGAAAACAGAATGTCAGCATTCACATGTTTGTATTGTTCATATATTAATATTGATAAATTAATGAAATACAGTTGAGTTTCAAAAAGAAACAACAGTTATCTCAAGGGATAGGATTTTATCCAACCCGAAAAGGTCATGAATGGTTCTTTTTCTTGCATACGAAACACATTGCATACTTATTATAATTAAATTCATCATTATTTTTTTAACTATAATTAGTTTTTTAAGATGCTGAATAATATAATTTAAGTCATATATATTTTATATACATCATAGATGTATCACAGCGCAACCTAGTGGGAAAAATACGTTTTTGTGAATAGCATTTATTTTAATACTAACAGCTAGAAAGTGCAAAAATTAATGCGTTAAAATGTAGTAAGCTTGCACCCGTTTTTGCATGGATTCTGAAAAAATACTGCATCTTGTATTATATCTTAATTTATTTGTATAAAGATATTCCAAAACATTTCCAATTTTTAAAATATGTACAGTTAATTTGTCACGAATAAATTTTGTTAAATATAAATTTCACTTGTAATATATATATACCCTTATTACACACTGTATCAAAACCTTTTCTATTAAAACTATTTTAATTTTAAGGTATCTTGATTCTTTGTACCACCAAAATGTTTTGAGAGGGGAAAACTCCATACTCCATAGATACGCATTTTCCCGCACCAATCAGAGAAGGCCTTTGAAAACAGTGCAGGAAGAGTTCAGGAGCAATCTGAACACTTTCTGCACTGTTTCCCACTCTGTCAGTTAATAAAAACATAATTCACCCAATCATTTAAAAGCTTTCTATATTAGGTGTCCAAAGGCGTCTATATTAGAGGTGACCAAAAGGCATCTATATAAAGTAAAGGGTAAAGAGTCGCTGTTCGCCTGTATCAGATTTTCCATACTGTATGGGTTGCTAAATAGAGTATACCATGTTAGTGCCAGATAGTCTAAAATTTATCAGGTGAGGTGACGTTCGATTCATACTTGATAAATTTTAGACTATCAGGCACTGACATGGTATTCTATTTATCATGTCATTGTCTGCTTGTTTTGTTTTATTTTTATGTACAAAAGCAATAACTAAGTTAAGTCAACCAATGAAGTTATCTTATTTAGTTTTTCAATGCACTGAGGGCGGGTTTTTGTTTCACCAACACTTTCTTTGAGTTACTGTCTTAACTGATTTAATAATGGTGATTTGTATATTCTGTAACCAGTGGGACTTAAATGTACTGCAATTCTACAGGAACCAGTGCAAAAACACGGTTACCTAGAATATATTTCTGTAAACTTTTGTTATCTTGAGGTACTAGTGCGAATGACCGAGTTTGTGTTGGTGAGGTGTTGGCCCGCTCTCTGTTCATATGGTTTTTGTCCGTGAATTTAAAGAGCAAACTTACCTTGCTAGTAAAAAAATTTTTTTTTAATGTTAGAACAAACTGAAACACATTGGTTTGTACAGTTATTGTACAACTTACCTGTGTTTGATACTAATAACAAAATATAATAATAAAAAAAAAACCCAAAAAACCTCAAGAGTTAATAAATTTATTAAAGAACCTGGTTAGTTTGCCTCTTAATTTACAAATATGAAAATATTATATCATAAATTTTGTACATAAAAATCATAATTTGTACTTTTTACATCTGATTTTGTTAAACTGTTACAATGAAATGAAAAATTACAAAAAAAGTTTATTCCAGCAAACAAACGCATGTGTCTATATCAGGGGTAAATGTACCTAAAAAGTGTTCGTAATATGATTGATAAAATCAGGGACGTTATACATGTACATGTAGATATGTTTATAAACTACTGATGAAATTAATACAAAACAAATGTTGTTTTTATGGAATCTGTTCGACTCAGTTAGGATTAATAATGTAGTTATATTTATTGACACAGCTATCAGTTTTTCAATGGTCGAAAAAAGATTTTTTAAAAACGTTTTAACACAATGCAAAAACAATGATCTCCTCAGTCTTTTTGTTGCTGAAAGATAAACCTTCCCTGTCAGTAAAGCAAAGGTTTTTTTTGCAATAACTTAAGAATGACTGAATCAAATCTTTTGAAAAAAGCGGTGACATAAATTCACAGAATTTGCTTGTTCACCAAGATTTAGGATCAATGTGCTTATTTGCGTTAACCCAGTGAAAAGTTGCAATGTTATTTAAGTTTGTTACCACTTTTCAATATAATAATCTATTCCAAAAACGTAACATAGCCATCAAGTGATTGTAATATTACTTGATATTTAGTCAATACCTGCGTTGGTAGGAGCAAAGTCTTTGGTAGGAACAATCTATGCATGCCTATGAAATATCTCGTTGCCTGGCTTTGCACATTAATCTATACTCTGGTATTATGTCTAAGACCTACTATTTATTCAAAAATAATTCATAGAACTTGGAAACCAAATTCATTAAATTTTGAAAATGATACTACATCATCTGTGTTGTTTTAGCGAAAGCATCGGGGTCATATAAAATGTCTTGGCTTTCATGAAATATGATCTTTTGATATGTTTATTATAGCAACACCATACAAATGACCTTTCATCTGACATGTGCATTACTAGAGACATATTAACAAATACGTCACTGACATTAAGTAACATATCCGATACAGTAAAATCAGTCGCTTGAAACACAATTTAAGTTAAACTTATGAAATGTCCCACGTAATGCAGAATCAAGTAACTATAAAAGAAGTCTCTGATTCTCTGGCAGAATGTATTTGTAAATATGTAAAACAACTTCTTGTTCTTTGTAGACATTTGTCACTTTCGAAACAGGAAGTGTTTTTTTTTTACATTTTTACATTACATTCTGCACTACGTTCGACATGCAAAGTACACTGTACGTATCATGTTGATTGCATTTATATGTTTGTTCAGTTTAGCACGCTCTCGTTGGAAATGTTTGCATGAATATCAGTGATAATTGCCTATTTATACGTGTTTCTTTTCAATGAATAAGTGTTTTTGCAGTCAATAATTGATTAATTCACACCAACAAACACAGACTGGTCTTGCGTTTTTGCTTCATTATACCTTGTCAATTAATTGTCGCATCACATAACATAGTTCACTGGGTATGCCAGGATAAATTACATAAACATTATGCTACATTGGTTGATAGTGGTTGTGCCTAGAACAGGTTACCAAACAAACAAGCAGGGGTATGGGGAAGTTTCTGGTTCCAGCCAGAATCCAGGCGCGTATCCAGGCATACGCACATACGACATGTACTGTTCGCCAGCAAAAGAGAAAGTAAGTTCTAAATAGAACTTGGGGTAGAGACGAATGTCTTTCGAAGATATCAGTTTGACACGAT
Source organism: Panopea generosa (assembly GCA_029582155.1). Taxonomy (NCBI): domain Eukaryota; kingdom Metazoa; phylum Mollusca; class Bivalvia; order Adapedonta; family Hiatellidae; genus Panopea; species Panopea generosa. The sequence continues at coordinate 54,448,585 of CM055895.1, forward strand.
ATTTTAGCTATTTCTCCAGCAGTAATTAGTTCTAAGGACAAACGTTGACTGGAGCAATGCATATCGCAGTGAATACATTTTTCGTGATCAGTTTGTCAAAGGGAGACTATTTGACTATACATTTTTTCACGATCAGTTTGTCTCCCTTTGACGACCGGTACATTATTGAAGTGGTAGTTTGCCAAACGGACAACTGCACCGAATCCACCAAACGAGAACATTTTGATGAAACATTAGTCAACAGTCAAACGTATAAATTGGGACTTGGGACAATGTGCATAGATAGATAAGAAATGTATAAACATGTAATTAAGTCACTAGATAGATCAATTCGCATCAGTTCATTATTTGTGCTTATTATATTGATGAACTTATACGTAATTGTTTGTGTCTATTAAATCAAAGAAATGTATTTTTATAGCACTGTTATTACGAACATCTAAACAAGACTGTAGTATAAAATAAGTAGTATTTTTGCAAAGTTTTCTATCACAAGTTCAGGTGTATAATCTATATCATACATGTCGTCTGTGTATTAAACACTTGATTGACTTTAGCACACATTTTCATTAGAATGAAATATCGATCATAACAGTAATATTTATTTTGGCGTATGTGTGTTAGTGTAAACCATATATCGCGTGTGCCGTAAAGTTCTTTTGTGTATCGTGTTTACTTACTTGTTATTATAAAACCTTTCGTCTAAGGGCGTTGTTGCGTCGTTCTTTTAAACACGTGTGAAGTTGTGACCACATGGACAACGCCCATATTTACAAGTTTATTATGGAACAGTTTTAAGGTATATAGATATCCGAAAATACAAATTACCATTACACACACCTTGATTGTTTCGTCAAAGTACATTCTGGACAAGAGAACTGAGCCTGTAAACTAGAAAGATAAATACAGTTGTATTTAATTAGCTATCCACAGACTTCAGAGTTTCAAATTATCGTTTGTGTCTCTCTAAATAAGAACTAAATCGGTGTTTTACAGTAAAGTCAACAGAAAAAGAAAAAACGCATGGATACTTGATGTGATTTTATTTAGAACTGACGCAAAGCATGTTTTATTTGATATCATGTTTTGCGAATTATATTTTCCTGAACGGTTGATACTCACCAATGTTTATTTAAGAAATGTTAATTTTCCAATTTAGTTATATTCGACATAAATGACGTGCAAAGTGTTGTTAAAATGCGAATTGTATTACTTTTTGTAGCCACAATGTCTAACGTAATGCAGAAATACATTTTTTATTATTTAGTTTTATCATGTTGATGCATTGGGCTAGCTATATTATAATCGTTCAAGTGTTTAAAGACTATTACGATGTTCTGTATGGGCCATCGCTGCATATTTATTATTTCAAGTAAAGTGGAAACCACGAACAAAATATTTTTCACTTTTTACCAACGTAGTTTCGAATTTTCACCATAGTAGTTTCTTTATTTCATTGTTTCAACTTTTCTTAATTTGATAAATAGTGATAACCCCAACGGGATACCGTGGAATGTCGATATAAATTAATATTTATTTCACGAAACTAAAACATTTTTATAAAGCAATTAAAACATAATTCTGTGCCTATATAATCGCCCCAGAGATAGAAATAAAACTGCTCTTTTTTCTCGATCTAGTAAATTATACATTTTTACCGTACTGACACAATTCTTGTGTTTCCGGGAAAGTATACGGTCACTGTCGACCTCTACAGAGTACTAGGTATCCTCCAAATAAGTGTCAAGTTCATGCGCATTATTGTGGTCTAGTAATTAACCTCTATGCGCTACTATGGTGACAAATGAGTGATGGCAAGTTAAGGACCACTGTAGCTGATACATGTAGTCAATGGGGACGAATTGAGTATTTTATAGAACTTTAGATAATTCTGCAGGTATTAATATTTTATATTAATTCTTCATATTCATTTGTTGATTTCTTCTTCTTCTTCTTCACTCTGTGTTAATTTATTGTGGAGAATGAACCTGGAATTTATATATACCCTTGAAGTGTTGGCAATAAAAGTGAAATTCATTCATCTTTATATGTACTGACGAAAGCAACGGCCATGCACTGTTACTCAGGTTGCATTCAAGCCCATTGTATTTGGATACATACTTTTTATACATGTATAATGGCCATCAATGACATTTAATAACGTTTTATGGTCGGACATTGGTATGGAAATCAATTATTTGAGTCTACTCAATGTCTGAGGAAATATATCTATGGAAAAGGAGCTGTCGTTTCCAGGTCACTTACCTCTCACCACTAAGGTAGTGAGTTGAGCCTATTTTGGTTAAAAAACTAAATTTATCCAGTTACTTGCGGCATTACGATGGTTCTAATCAGTTGTGTTGATACTAATTTATCTTAACCCGACTTCGTAGTAGACTCAGGTATTGTGTAATATTCATTCTCGAGTCCCCTTCCTCCTTTCCTGACTAGTACCAGTACCAACTGATTTTTTTAAGAGACCATCGGATCGATTCTGTGACCGAACTTGCGACCTCTGACGTGAGAGGTCAACACTTTATCCACTGCACCACCACCAAGCTGGATTCGTTTCGATTCGCTATAAGGCATATTCCTTCACCATGCCATTAGCCTGATTAAACAAGGCGTGGATGGACAGCCTTATAAATTTTATTATTTTATTACCTATTACTGTCCATCTCGGGAGAATCTTAAAAAAAAACTCCTTAGAGACGTACAATATGTCGCACTACCATGCTTCTGGATGACATATTATATCATTATAATGTGTTAATATATGTGTCGGAAATAACGTTAAACCGCATTTAAAAAATCAAAACTTCTGTTATGTATCATTTATATTTATAGCAAAACGAGTTTATTGTAGACAGTATATGTAGACTGTCTCCTTATTTACATGATAAAAGTATTTGTCCGTGCAAACACAAGTACTATCTATACAAATAAAGGATGCCGGCTTTGTAAACGTTGTGATACTTGACAAAGCCCTTTGAGTTTATATATTATACAAACGCTGTACACGCCCTGTTTGCCCAGCATAAAGCATCATAAATAAAGAGTTGGACTTCATTTATTTCCCAGGCACCTAGCAAAGAGAACATAATATAGTAACTATATTACCTAAAGGAACATACCGATCATTAACAAGAACAACTAAAGTATTGAATATTTCGAATGTACAAATATTAAGTTAATGCTGCAGACTAAACATATATTTGTTTGTGAAGGGCAAACTAATACGTGGTAGGTTAAGTAAACAAACACATTCAACTTTTTCATATATTATATAGCCAACAACGAGCTACATAATTTACAGCAATATTGGATTCGAGATTAATTGCTGATTGAAATTTATTTATTGTACCTCGCTTGTTAAGGCAGTTGTTACAATTTAGACAAATCATGCTCGCTGTCTGACTGGGTAGAACCAGTACTAAGATTATGCAGATAAAGTATCTTACTTATGGACACCACACATGGTCGTGGCGAAGGATCGAATCGACGGCCCTCCAATCCTGAGTCCAATGCTCTAGCACTGGACCATGCGCCCCACATTAGTTGCAACGTCGTCGGTTCGACCTGCAGCGGGATCTTGGGTTGTGATGTCTTTAAACATGGAATATTATCCATTAATATTGGCTCTAATCATCGAAATTGATTTATATTTTTACAATCGATGTAAAATAACAAAAGTGTCTACAAAATAGAATTGACTGTGACTTAGGTATGTTATTGGCCCCCTGTCAAATTAATCGGTCATTCAATGTAACCCTCTTCAAGTAAATAAAACTTTAATCTGCATATTAAAGTAATATCAAATTTACGTTTGGCAATACGACTGGTTAAAATAGTGCTATCGTCCAAAACATGACGATTTTAAAGTTTTGACGTACAAGCACTTAACAAACAATTAAAGAAACAATTAAACCAATAGCGAACTTTAAAGTATTTCGCCCTTAGGTGTTTTTTTTATTGTTAGCATTTTTTATAAATCTATGTTGGGACATGACGCGAGAATGGCTATCGCTACGTCCACTGTCCACGTGTCATTCTTTATAAATATAATGTAGTGTTTACATAGACATCACCGTCAGCTGGTCTAAGGAAAATGGGGATGTAGCAACCAATATCGATCGCTGATTGGATTATCGACTTGTTTGATTGACAGCCCCCGTCAGGTCAATTTCACAACAGTTATAACAGTCGGATACTGTAAACAGGTAAACAGCTCTTTCTCACAAGATGAGCCATTGCTACAGATTCCCTCTAATTAAGTCATGGTGTCCTTGGATGGTTGCTCTTTCACCTACATGAAGAAATGCCAAAGACAAGAAACGGTGTTTCTATCGTATTAGACAAAACCAAGGGTACTTTATGGCTGAGTGATCAAAGGCATCGTCTCAAGATCACTTACCTGCGGGGTTGAACCCAGCCGTATCCAAAAACTTCATGTGAGAAAATTCACCAATAAAAATAATTTCCTTTAAAATATTGGCCTGATACGACCCTTTCTGATAGACATCAATGATAACATGGTTTGGGTCTATTCAATAAATCCCTTAAATAATTAATTCACATTATTTTTCAACATCTAAGATTCACAATAATCCTTTCTTTTTTCTCCAAAGTCACACATTCCTGACCATCCTTATGTCCGTCTTAAGAAAACCTACATGGCCAGGAGAATAGATTGGATGGCTTTAGTATAAATGCGGATTTAATGCAACCAATGCTGTAGTTGGAGACCTAAGAGTGATACACAGGACGAATATTTTCTTCTTTTTACCCATTCTACCCATACCTTCCATCGACATCGAACAATATTTATTATTCTAGTAGGAAGGGGTTGAATGTGAAAGTTAGTTTTATTCAACGGCGATACAATTGTTGATATGGTTCATAGTTGGTAAAGAAAATGGTCAAACTTTTTCTTTTTAACAGTGAAACATTCTTTAGTAGTTAGAGTTAGGATTAACACCAAAGAATCGTCCGCGGCTGAGTGGTCTACCTTTTAAGATCACTTTCCTCTTACTGCTGAGGTCCTGGGTTTGAATCTAACTAGGCCCGAAAACTTAATAAGAGAAATATTACAGTTACTTGTTGAAGGACTGTAGTTTACTCAGTCACATGCTTAGGTATTCATCAATCTGTGTTCAGTTGAAAATGGCGTCAAATTCCTTAAAACAAGAAACAAGCCTGCTGCATAGCTGTTTTGAAAACGTGATCTAAAGAATAACATTTAAAGTAAAATGTGCAGCTATAATAGTAAACTACAAGACTGGGATATTTTGTTATTGTGACGGATGTGAAAGACTGAAGTCTATTGTCTGTTCAGTTAGATGCTTCATTTCTAAAAGTAAGCGTATATCAAGATTAGCTAGTCCTTATCGAAAAACGCACATGCACTGACCCAAAATGAAAACTTTACACTTCATATGTTTCAATATTTCTTTTGTTAACATACATGTTATACATGACTATCAGGATTTAATTGCAGATAATCATTATGATTTTTTATGCATCCTTGCTTTGCACTTGCGCAACATCCGGGTTTAGCATACAGGCAGGAGTAACGGACCTTGGCTATTTCTTCTAGACTATCTGATTTTTTTTTAATTTTTTTTTAATTGGTCTTTTGAGCTGTTTTAGATGATTCTGAAATAAGTAAGTGAGCATAAAAGACTTCATTTGTTGTTGGCTTTCCTTGAAACATGCTGTCATACCAGACTACAGTTGTGTTGAGCCGGTTTAGTCTCGTAAGAATCCGTTAAAATTTGTGCCACTTTATTTACGAATAAGCTGTTTAGCCCCTAAATGAGCGATTTGAAAATTATTCAGGAACGGTTGGCTCAATATTTCTGTTGTTGGGTTTATTTTATCACGTAATACCTCCCCCAGCTGACTGTGTATACCGTATAACAATACTCGTTATAGGTTTTGCACAGCGGGTGTCTGAAGTCGGTTGGGGTATGTGGGCTGTGCTTCGAAGTAAAAGGCATCTACTCAACTTTATGTTTGTCACATTTTTCCCCATTTTTTTTGTTATATAAAATTATAAACAAAGACTTTAAAAAAAAATTGAAAAAAAAAAAATCAATAAAAAAAAATCGGATGGGGTATGGGTCCGTTACTCCTGCCTGTGGCTTAGCGTAGATAAAAAACCTTCAATTTATTTAAAAAAACACTTTTATTTAGCGATACAACGTCTTTCTGAAACTGAGAGAAATCAGGCTATTGGTATGCTCCGGGCCGGTCATTGGTAAATACCGTTGCACGTCATATTGGCTGTTCATATATACTATTCATATTCTTGCGACCCAGTACAATACTGCTGGATATGTCAGAGATCTTGTCAGACCCGGCTGCGTACGTACAATAACGTTACGTACTCATTTCGCTATTACGTTGGCTCACGTAATCGTAATTCATTCAGCTCACGTAATTCCGACAGCGCGCCACAGAGCTTCGAGATTGCTTTGGGCACGACGTCATTTGCAATACACGCAAAACCAGTGACAATACCTCTGTATCCCCGAGCCGGAACCCCATAGAACACGTATGGAATGAATTGGATTTAATTATCAATTTGATACTATAAACTACTATACCTCCAAAATGCATTTCTGTTGGAATGGCAACGTACTCAAAACATCCTCATTCAACGTTACGTTAGTTCAAAGTGATGACGTATTCAGGAATGCATTCGTTAAAACGGAGGCCGCACTCATGACACTGGTTACTGACGTTTAAAAAACAGTTATTGCATTCAGTCAAAACTTTATGCCTTTTTCAAATGTTACGTGATCATTTTCATTTTGACCCTTCTTCACTAAATTATTTAGAAAAAATGCGGTGTCTGATTTTTTAACTCTGAATATACATTTATCAGCAAAAGAGATACTCTTGAAGTCGATGTAAAGTTTTCATTTTGGGTCAGCGTATTTTAAAATATCTAAATAAATAGACGGACCGTTTGTGCATACGCATGGCCTTCGAACAGGAAAGAAGTTTTTAAAATAAAAACAAGAAGGTTTTAGTCATGAAATACATTCATCAAGTTGTTGACAAATGAAATGGAAATTCAATATTAGGCACATCGAATACGTGTTTTCAAGCAGTGATACAAAATCAGCACATATAATTTGGGTTTCCAAAAGAGATGACAAATGGTCACCATACACTTCACGGCCATGATTGCATTTTTTAATGGAGCTTATATGATTAGCGTTTTTAAATACACGTAGTGACATGTATATCCGTACCAAATGAACACCTAGCTATTCACAATGGGAATGAACACATGAATTGGGTAAAAAGAATTCTGGTTTCCAAACATCAACTTCATAATAGCGGGGCGGTAGTGTAATGGAAAGAGTGTTGGCTGCTCACGTCAGAAGTTACGGGTTCGATACCCAGTTCGACCCGATGCCTCTCATAAAACAACACTCAGTACTGGTTCAACCCAGAAAGTGGACTCGAAAGCGGTTCATATAAGCTCTGAGCTTTCATCGCAATTAAGATAAAATAAATTAGCATAAATTAAAATAAAAACTTTAATCAAATTTTCTAAATATAAAAGGGGCCATTATTCTGCCTAAAATCAAAATGGAATTTTTCCACTTGACCCTAGAGTCACCTTTATGGTAATGAATACACACAAGGTTGCGGGTTGCATCCCCCGGTCGACCCGATATCTCTCATAAAACAACACTCAATACTGGTTCTAATCAGGAAGCGGACTCGAGAGCGGTTCATAAAAGCGCTGATCTTTCATTGCAATCAAGCCCAATAAATCAGTATAAACTAATGTAACACCTCCCTAGTAACAAGTGTTAAGTTGATAATATAGCCGCATGGATTAATTGTAAAGCTGGTGCCTTTCAAAAAAGAACAGTTAAATTAATGAAGTTGTCATCACATGTACGATAAAGCGGGTATATTTTGTTACACGGATACGTAGAAATATACCTGGCTGATACAACAAGTACATTGAAACATGATTTTACAATTATTTTAAAAATGTGAATTAATCGATTTCAATATAAGTTCACTGTAAGATAAACGTACAGGTGTAACACTAACTACACAATTCTTTATGTATATATAATGATGTTGTTTGATAAAATATTAGAATCCAAACAAGTTCAGTGTTGTACTATGATGTTTACAACAATTTTTCAGTCATATCTCGACGGTGTCTACTTAACTTGAGACAATATTCTGAGCGCTGGCACACTGGAATATCATGTCGCAGACACATGGTATGATACCCCACCCAGTCACATTATACTGACACGGGGTCGAATAAGCATAGAACTATCCACCAAGCATGGACGCTTCTAGTACCATTTTCACGTCTTTGATATGACCCGACAGGGGATCGAACCCACAACCTTCCGTAAGCGAGGCGGACGTTCTACCCCTATACCACCGCTGTGGTACTCGACGAGAACTAAAATAAAAACAAAACTACGAAAACTAAACGCAACATCAGTTTGAAGCAAACTTAAAGTACTAATTTCCATCAGAAAACTCGCTGGAAATCCAATTTAATAATGAAAATCAATAGATCTACATATAACTAGTTTGGTCACTTGCAATTTAGTTAATGGCTTTCTTAGATTGGAAGAGTTCCACCTTTTTCTTTCCGAGTGCTCGACGGAAACGTTTTCCTGACTATATATACATCTCCGAACGTGATTTTTAAGCAAGCCTCATTTTCGACTTGATTATCAAAAATTGTCGGGAATGCCGGATTCAAGTGTCCTTTCGATTTCAGCTGTAAATGTCATGTCATCTGACCTCTGTCCGTAAAATGTGTAATTTGAAATTATCCTGAGTGTAGATAAATTCATCGTCGGATACCCCCGGGTGTCAATTCCGATACTCTCCATTCACGAATGACCATGGCTATTCATAAAGATTCTAAACTGGTCAGTCGTGTTTCAGCACTTTACAACGGAAACACATAAATGATCGGACTGTTTCGTTCAGCTGTGACTTATCTGATAAACAGACCACTTTTGGATCGACATATTAACGTAACCGGATACCAAGATAAGCCACGACAACCGTGTATAATGTTTATATCACCGTTACCTTATGATCTGACAAGAAACTCGACAAACGCCGTTAGATATATTCAAGTTGAAATTTGAAACTTAGGCGAGTAATCTAGTTGAACGTTCTGTAACAATAAAATAGAAACGGAAATAAGTTCAGTATTTATATAAAGTAATAAGATGCAATGACATATGACTCGATGAACAACAACAACAGCAGCAGCAACAACAGCAGCAGCAGCAGCAACAACAACATCATCATCAACAACAACAACAATATCCACAGCACACAACAACAACAACAACAACAAAAGCAGCAGCAGCAACAACTACAACAAAAACAACAACAGCAGCAACAACAACATCATCATCAACAACAACAACAATATCCACAGCACAATACAACAACACAAACATAACAATACAAAAAACACCTCAATCATTATCGTAGCACCACCCCGTCTACATCAACACCATCATCCACTTAACCCTCAAGAAGAAGAAGAAGAAGAAGAAGAAGAAGAAGAAGAAGAAAAAAGAAGAAGAACAACAACAACAGAAGCAGTAGTAGTAGCAGCAGCAGCAGCATCAGCAGCAGCGACAACAACAATTACAACAAAAAACAACAACAAAAACAACAATAACAATACAAAAACACCACAATCATTATCGCCGCACCACCACCATCTACAGCAACACCATCATCCACTTAACCCTCAAGAAAAAGAAGAAAAAGGAGAAGAAGATGAAGAAGAAGAAGAAGACTACCACCACCACCAACAACAACAGCAACAATAGCAGCAACAACAGCAGCAGAAGCAACAGCAACTACAACACAAGAACAAAATCAACAAAAACAGCAACGAAATCAACAACAACAACAAAATCAGCAATAATAATACAAAAACACCACTTTCATTATCGCTGCACCACCACTATCTACAGCAACACCATCATCATTCTCTGAACCAGCGGCAGCAATACCAACAGCAACAATATGTGCTTGGTAACATGCAGACACTCCTTACACACAGCTATCATAGCAAAATGTTATCATATAAACAGTTTTTTTGTATCAAGAGCGCGTGATAAAAGTGTGGGGTTTCTATACTCCGCCAGGGTTTTGTGCGATTTAGTATATATACCTTATTACAACTGGTTCTACACATAAACACCTCGAGCACGATTTGTTTAAGTTGTAATAACTTGTTATTGCTCGATGTTGTGAAAATCAAGGTAAAATCAATACAATCACCAATGACACAGAGCTTAACACAATACTGCTTTAAACCGGATTTTACCGCAATAACTTAAGACTAGTACACGGACGTATTCGTGTCCCAGCGTGTGAATAAATTTACGATTCAAATGCCAAATAACTACATATCAACAACCTGACCAATAGGATTACAGCCTGATCACCACGTGCCACGTGTTATCCAATGAAAAATGTTACACTCCACCGAAGGCGATCATAAACGTATATAAACCTACGTCGGAGGAAATATCGTACAGTATACCTGATCTCATAGCGACAGATCACGTCCACGTGAGACTTTTGTACCAAAGCCATTAAAAGCAATCATGGTAAATCATTTTATATATATTATTGAAACTTGTAAATGAATTCTGTTTTTGTACATGTATTCTGTATTTAAAATATCTTATAACATGTGTGTATACATTTAATCTGTCTCACTTTGTCCACTCAAATGTGGAGCGCGTGGTCAAGCGGTAGAGTACCGGACCTATGATCGAAGGGTCGTGGGTTCGACCCCCGCCACGGCTACGCGTTGTGTCCTTGAGCAAGACACATTTTCCGCAAATTCCGGCTTAGTCCTGGCTATACCCAGGAAGACGCCGTTACTTGTCCAAGTTGTAATTACGTGTTGCACAATCGTCGTAAAATAAATAAGTTTAAACTAAATTATAAATGTTTACTTATAAAGAAAAACATCTTGACACGAGAATTTATTCACCTTGCAACTTAAATCTTGACATGAATATATGAGGAAGTTATTTTGATATATTCAAAGGAAGTTAATTACATAACATAGAACATGTTAATTGTTAAACATTGTATAACATATGCCACTATCATGTCATTGTTAAGCTGTTAAGAGTTTGTCAATTTTCGGAAATTGAATACTTAATCATAGCAATTGAAAACCCATTATCACTCGTGTATTATTTTCTGATCCTGGATCAGACGGTCGTGGGTTCGATCTCCTGTCATATTAATGCGTTGTGTCCTTGGGAAAGATACTTTATCTAAATATGCTTAGTACTGGTTCTACCCAGATGGACATGGAGCGAGAAATAGCCGCAACGTAGTTTGATTTTGGTAATTTGCACCTCCACCTCCACTCCCCAAGATGACGTTACTAGCTCTTTTGCATAAGCGCCACCTAGCGGATTTTGGAATTGCGCAGCAGCATGGTGTAGAATCAATTTAAATGGTCATGGATCATAGTCGAACACAAAGACTTTTTAATACCTGTATAAATAGTGTATATCGTTCCAGCTCTTTCCGAAATATAAATGGGACTTTGTTATCAGCATGACATCAAATATTTAAACCAAAGAAATATTATTACTATCAATAATTTGTATAAATAATCCATACCCTTACCCTTATCTAATAAACGAATATTTGCCTACCAACACGTACTCTCAAGCTGTATTTACCTTATGTAAACAAATCGACCGATACGGTATTTCTATTAACCCAGGCATACACATGATAAGTAAGAACAGTAAAACATTACATGTAACTTCTAACAGGGTTAGGGTCCTCCGTGGCCGAGTGGTCTAAGGCGCCGTCTCAAGATCATTTACCTCTCACCGCTATGGTCGTAGGTTCGAGTCCCGCTCGCTCCAGAAACTTTATGTGAGAAAGTTTCCAGTTACTTGCGGAAGGACGGTGGTTCTACTCAGTCTGACTCAGTCTGAGGTCTTCCTCCACCAGTAAAACTGGATATGCCATATATAACCTGAAATGTGTTGAAAATGGCGTTAAACCCCATTAAAAAAAAAACAAAAAACAAAACTAACAGGGTTAGGTGTTGATCTACTTTCTCGTGTCTGTAGCGATTTCATTGGCGGAGAAGTAAGTCAACATCTACTGACGGTCATGACATTAGACATGTAAAATGGAATGTTCAACTAGTATTTTGAAAAATCTAAGCGATTTCTATTGGCTTATAAAGTAGGACAAAATCTAATTGTCACTTTTACATAGTGGGAAAGTCCATGTTGGTAAACTACCACATCCACTTAGGTTCTGGTATTTATGGTAGGTCCATGTTTGTAAACTACATACCTACATGGGTTCTGGTATTAATGGTAGGTCCATGTTTGTAAACTACATACCTACATGGGTTCTGGTATTTATGGTAGCTCCATGTTTGTAAATGATATATCTACCTGGATTCTGGTATTTATGGTAGGTCCATGTTGGCTACCTACTATATCTACATGGGTTCTGGTATTTATGGTAGCTCCATGTTTGTAAATGACATATCTACTTGGATTTTGGTATTTATGGTAGGTCCATGTTAGCTACCTACCATATCTACATTGGTTTTGGTATTTATGGTAGGTCCATGTTGGCGAACTACCATACCTGCATGGGTTCTGGTATTTATGGTAGGTCCATGTTGGCTAACTACCATATCTACCTGGGTTCTGGTATTTATGGTAGGTCGATGTTTGTAAACTACATACCTACATGGGTTCTGGTATTTATGGTAGTTCCATGTTTGCTAACTACCATATCTACGTGGATTCTTGTATTTATGGTAGGTCCATGTTGGTTAACATCATATCTACCTTGGTTCTGGTATTTATGGTAGGTCCATGTTGGCCAACTATCATATCTACCTTGGTTCTGGTATTTATGGTAGGTCCATGTTGGCCAACTATCATATCTACATGGGTTCTGATATGTATGGTAGGTCCATGTTGGTTAACATCATATCTACCTTGGTTCTGGTATTTATGGTAGGTCCATGTTGGCCAACTATCATATCTACCTTGGTTCTGGTATTTATGGTAGGTCCATGTTGGCCAACTATCATATCTACATGGGTTCTGATATTTATGGTAAGTCCATGTTGGCCAACTATCATATCTACATGGGTTCTGATATTTATGGTAGGTCCATGTTGGCCAACTATCATATCTACCTTGGTTCTGATATGTATGGTAGGTCCATGTTGGCCAACTATCATATCTACATGGGTTCTGATATTTATGGTAAGTCCAAGTTGGCAAACTGCCATGCCATATCTACTGAGGTTCTAGTATTCATGGTAGGTCCATGTTGGTAAACTACCACATCTACCAGGGTTCTGGTATTTATACTAGGTCCATTAGGCCGACCATTTTTCTATGCTACTTCTATTGAGATAAAGTTTAAAACCATTTTCGTATAAAACTATTTTAAAGCGCTTTCGATAATTTTCAGATTTACAACTATGAAAATCTTACGACGGAGTTTATATCTAATCTTTACATAAATGCATCGATATGTATACACATGTTTATTCATGGACACGTTTTGTAGATACAAACAATTTACAAAGATCTAGATTGAAGTACGAATACAAGTTATATACCCAGTGGTGTGAGCATTTGTTAAATTAACAATATGGACAAAGGAAGAATTGAAAAATGTGAATAGACCTAGCCTCAGATCTCAATTTATGGGCCGTTAAACAGTAATGACTAAGTTAGGAACACGCTGATAAAGCCAACGCAATTGTTGTAAAGCCTGAATACAAACTGCTCCAGCACGCTATGTGTTGTGGGTCAAACACTTGACATCCCTGTATTATCAGCTCTCGATCGAGACGACAACGTTAAGAAAATGTAAAATATTATAATTACACCGATCTATTTGTCTGTGTGGGGGGTAACTATATTGGATTTCAAATTTTGTCGCAAAAGAATGATTGTAATATAAAATTAATGAATTGCGCATTAAAGACTGATTTGTTGGCAGCAGTTTTAATAATATATTTATAAATTGCTATTATTAACATAGTTATGTTACATACTTAGTCATCATAGATCTTTATAAGTTTACGTACAATCAATAGATCTACAAAAGATTTATAAAGCTATACAAAATAAACACAATGTTGAAATGAATCATACATGGCAACGATACAAACAAGGTGTATGGTTACTCAAGGGATAGAGAGACTCTCACAAAACTTTAAAATATGAAAATAGTGTATTGACTATTAAGTTTTATATTATAAAACTTACTCGGTGTTTTTTTTAAATACTTTTTAAAGGCCCCTCATCCCCACGGAAAATGACCACAACAAGGTACAGTTTTGTACTTTGTTGTTTATTTTGTCTTGAATTATGTTTGTATTTTATGCTTATTTGGTTAATCATTTCTAAATAACTTTTATCTCACTAACTACTAGCCTCACATCGGCGAAACTTTGCACGTGTCTAAATTTCAATTACAGGGACTTAAGGGGACAAATGAGATAACTAGAAAAATTTAGTTTTTACATATATAGCAATAAAAATCACGCGTGAACTATACTATAAAGGAGTATCAAAAGGAATAATTGGAATTATAACTTATTTTTATTTTTAGACTGAATTATCTCATCTATCGTACTCGCATCAAGTTCCCATCTCAGTAAATACTAGTCATGCATCAATGACACTTACATACATTTACCTTCACTACCATTAAGGTGACTCAATGGGATAGGTGGGGTAACTTGGTTTTGACTTTAAGGTAGTAGTTTATCCCCTTTAATATTTAATAAAAAAAATGCTTGCATCTCAGTAACCATTAGTTACGTGTACATGTGATGCCATATCATAACTGAATTAGCATTAGGGGCGCAAGCGGTATAGCTCCTTGTTTGTTGTTTGTTCACCCGGCAGCTCTTGTACTTTTTTATCAACTATATCTACAACATACTGATATGTGTAGTCTAGTTTAAACTTTTTTTAAAAGTTCTTACAACTTAAACAAATCACGCGCGAAGTCTTCCTGGGTAGTGCCAGTATTAAGTATATGCGGAAAAGCTCAAGGACGCCACACAGCCGTGACGGATGATCGAACCCATGACCCCGGTAATGGGTTCGATGCTTTACCACTAGATCACGCGCTCCACTGATATGTGTATTTTTAATTAATATTGTAAGGGATCATCACTCTAGCAAGTTTTAAACACCATATAACTTCTCTTTTCAGCGTGAATGTATCTCTATCCACGTCGGCCAGGCCGGTGTCCAGATCGGTAATGCCTGCTGGGAGTTGTACTGTCTCGAGCACGGTATCCAGCCTGATGGTCAGATGCCCAGCGATAAGACCATTGGTGGTGGTGATGACTCCTTCAACACCTTCTTCAGTGAGACCGGAGCTGGCAAGCACGTCCCAAGAGCTGTCTTTGTCGATTTGGAACCCACCGTAGTCGGTAAGCTACACGCCTTATAAAAAATAATAGTTATGTTGAACTGTGAAAATGCTACATTACAAGTGTTATGGGTTGTGTGGATTTATTTAATTTCTAACCCCGTACTTGCTAAGCTTGGTATGGAACGGAAGGACTGTCATATTGAATATAATGGTAGTAACTAAAAAATGACGCGATTATTATTTTCGCTTTGTTCTTCATATTTATAATATTACCATAAGTCCAACCTTGTTCTTTACAGATGAGGTCCGAACTGGCACCTACAGGCAGTTGTTCCACCCAGAACAGCTGATCACAGGCAAGGAGGACGCCGCCAACAACTACGCCCGTGGTCACTACACCATTGGTAAGGAAATCGTCGACTTGGTTCTCGACAGAATCCGTAAGTTGGCTGACCAGTGTACCGGTCTCCAGGGATTCCTCATCTTCCACTCTTTCGGTGGTGGTACCGGATCCGGATTCACCTCCCTCCTCATGGAACGCCTCAGCGTCGACTACGGAAAGAAATCCAAGCTTGAATTTGCTATCTACCCAGCTCCCCAGATCGCCACCGCCGTCGTCGAGCCATACAACTCCATCCTGACCACCCATACCACCCTGGAGCACTCCGACTGCGCCTTTATGGTCGACAACGAAGCCATCTACGACATCTGCAGACGTAACTTGGACATCGAAAGACCAACCTACACAAACCTGAACAGACTGATTGCTCAGATCGTATCCTCCATCACTGCCTCTCTCAGATTCGATGGCGCCCTCAACGTCGACTTGACTGAGTTCCAGACCAACTTGGTACCATACCCACGTATCCATTTCCCTCTAGCCACCTATGCCCCAGTCATCTCCGCCGAGAAAGCCTACCACGAGCAGCTCTCCGTTGCCGAGATCACCAACGCTTGCTTTGAGCCAGCCAACCAGATGGTGAAATGTGACCCACGTCACGGCAAGTACATGGCCTGCTGTATGTTGTACAGAGGTGATGTTGTCCCCAAGGATGTCAACGCCGCCATTGCTACCATCAAGACCAAGAGAACCATCCAGTTCGTCGACTGGTGTCCAACTGGATTCAAGGTCGGAATCAACTACCAGCCACCAACTGTTGTACCAGGAGGTGACTTGGCCAAGGTCCAGAGAGCTGTGTGCATGTTGAGCAACACAACTGCCATCGCCGAGGCCTGGGCTCGTCTTGATCACAAGTTCGACTTGATGTACGCCAAGAGAGCTTTCGTTCATTGGTACGTCGGAGAGGGTATGGAGGAGGGTGAGTTCTCCGAGGCCCGTGAAGATTTGGCTGCCCTTGAGAAGGATTACGAAGAGGTCGGTGTCGACTCTGTTGAGGGTGAGGGTGAAGAAGAAGGCGAGGAATATTAAACAATTTCCCGAGAAAAAAAAACTTTTAACGAAAATAGTGCTTTTGAAATAAACCAACCATTTACAGATGTGGTAAATGTATTAAATTTACGCATTTTGATTAAAAAAAATATTGCTTATAAAAACTATGCATTTTTTAAATGAAAATAAAAGTACATTATTGTAAAGATGTCTTTCTTTTATAAGCTCGCCGGGACGAAGTCCAAGGAGAGCTATTGCTATGACCCCGGCGTCGTCTCTGTCTTCGTCTGTGGACACCCAGGTTAAACTTTTGCGTTTAAAGTTAAGATATCTATGCGACCACTCATTGGATATGAATGAAACTTCGTATGTGTGTTCACCATCATCAATGGAACACAGAGTCAAGAACCATAACTCTGGATTGCATTTTGGCAGAGTTGTGGCCCTTTTTCGACTTAATTTTTCAGGTTAATTTTTTTTTAAATCGGGTAAAATATCTATGCAACCACTCATTGGATATGAATGAAACTTCGCATGTGTGTTCAGCATCATCGATGGAACACACAGAGATAAGAACTATAACTCGGGGTTGCATTTTGGCAAATAAATGGCCCTTTTGGACTTCTGTAGACAACCAGGTTAAACTTTTTGCGTTTAGTTGCGTTTAAGTTTTGGTGTTTGCCTCCAATCTCAATCTTTGCATGGGTCGTGAGTTTTATCCCATCGGCGAGCTTTGTTGTCATCTGACAACTCTTGTTAAATGTCATTGATCATGTTCGTCATTCCTCATAACTGACACTTGTAATTTGACCTTACTTACAGTTTAAAGTTTACAATGTTACGAAAATAAGTGACTACATTTACATGATCAGGTGAAACTGATATGGCAGAATCTTGTTTGATTTTAAAAAGTTGTTTCACATACCTTTTTATCCCACTAGTTCAAAATAAGATTGAGCCTGATTATGTATAATGTTTAGATAACATAAACATGTAAACATTTCTTTTTATTCCCCTGCTATTTGAAAAATGGTAAAAGGACAAAGTGTTACCCGTCCGTCTTTTCGTCCGTTCATCCGTCCGTCTGTTCGAAGTCAAATTGGTCTGCAGTCAATAACTTCTGAAATGGTTTATGTATTTAATAAGTGTGTCGCGTGAAGCTGTATAAATATAAACTACAGACCGAGTTTGATATTTATCAATGTCGGTCAAATTTTGCAGGAGTAATGGCCCCTTTTCGACTTGATTCTTAGTATGATAATGGTATACGATGAATAGCTTTTTAGAGTCGATGTAATTAAGTAAATATTCGGTGTTAACTGTATGAGATACAGGTCTAGTTCGATATTTGTTAAACATTGGTCAAATTCTACAGAAGTTATGGCTCCTTTTCGACTACATTTTTTAGTAAAATATTCTAACATATTGCGGGGGCATCCGTGTCCTATTTCTTGTTTTTAGCTCTATTGGCCAAAGGCGAGAACGGCTTACGCGATGGCGCGTCCGTCGTCTGTCGTACGTTGTCTGTCGTCTGTTAGCAGCACTTTCTCTAAAACCACTAGGCCAGTTAAACTCAAACTTCACGTTGATGTTTCTTTTGCACAGGAGACTATACAGAAGATTTTTATTTCGATCTGAATTTCAAGATGGCTGCCGTTACTAAAAATAGTCCAAAACTTCTCGTGAACCGCCTAACAGATTTTGTTAATATTAATGTAGTAATGATAACCATCTATAGTTCTATTAGATTTGTTCAAATAGTGTCCCTGGGGTTAAAATGATTCAATTTGAATGGTATGGGAATTATAGTATTTCCTTTTGATAGCAACATTAACATTTTGTTCAGTATAGTTGTGGTGGGGGTAATCTTAAATTATTAAGACGACCCATCAAAGAAGGTTAATTATATGAAATTTCAAAAAGTGCTATGGTCATTATGAGCAAGTAGAGCGTCCTCAGTCCCTCTTGTGCCTCTTGTTATTTTAAATTGTCAGAAACCATTTTAAGCTATTGTGCGTTAGGATTTACCTGGTACTCGTGAATATTCCGTGCATATTCGTAACTTAATGATCTCTGAACATTAATAGTTGATTAACCGACACGCAAACATTATTTGATCGACATCATATCGCATTCACGAATAGCTGCACGGAGATGGCGTTTAAATACGCGGACATACTGACGAAGATTAATGAGTGGCAGGTAAAACCTGTACGAACAATACGATATTTCAAATAAGCCCTGTCAACATTATTGTTTAAATTTGCTATATATGAACAACTTTCCAACTTTTACATTAAGTTATTTAAAAATCAGGAGCGGCAGGGCAGTGGATAGTATTTGCCATTCACGCCAGGTGTCGCGGTTTCGATCCTACGATTGATCCGGTGATCTTTCTCAAGAACAGAATTTGCTCTTCCTAAGTTTATACTTTGTTTTAGCTCGATTGCGATGAAAGCTCGGAGCTTATATACACCGCTCTAGAATCCGTTTCCTGGGTAGAACCAGTACTGAATGTTGTTTTATGAAACGTCTCGGGTCGAGCTGGGGATCGAACCCACAGCCTCTGGCGTGTACGGCCAACACTTTATCCATTACACTACCATCCTCGCTCTTCTTAGGAAACGGACTCGGGAGTGATTAATAAAAAACTTAGGCGAGTTGACCTAAATACCCTCTGAATTCTTAATTCAACAACGAATAAACAGCATACAAGGTTGTACACACATTATCAATAGTAAATGCGATATATTATTCATGCTGACGTAACTGACTACTGTATATTTCTAAACTTTGAGAACAGGGCAAACTGATCGTTAATTCTAAGCATTTCATTAGCTGAGTGAAAACCTTGAAAACCTCTCAATCACAAAAGTCTCATTTTGGTCAATTTGAGATTTTCATTGCATCGTTTAAAACCATTGCACATACCAGGTATACATTATGTAATGATAAATACTTCTACTACTCTATCGATATTAAAACAATTAAATATACATTGGTTCTTATATTCTCTAATCTTACACAAATAGCGTTCTCTTTTAACGACATTATTATTTCGTCTTGTAATCGTACACTGATTTGCAAACACACATTTAAATAAGTGTAACAAAATGATGGATATATCTTAGTGATCTATGTATGTAGAAACACACGTTTCTATGGACCGAAATGTGAGTTATGATCTGCATGTTGCAGTTGTGCAATATATTCAAGATGGCCACCGCAGTTCGTTTATTCTATGTTGACGAAACAATACAAATTAAACAAAATGTCTTTTTTACCTCTATAACATTAATGTTAATTCAAAACAGCAAACATAAAGTAATACATGTATATGTAAAATCAAAATCCGTCCTAATTTATAATAATATAAAGAGAAGTAATTTGTCACATTTATACTACTGGAAATCTACCTTAATTTTGAATATATTTCCCCAAAGAAACGCTACTCTTTTTATGTGTAAAAATACATTCATTACACAGTTGCGCCCCTTCCCCCACGGTAACGCGGTTCTTACGCTTAATAAAAGGCCTTTGTAATTTGGTTTGAAATATTTTCAAATAGCTCATAGTGGTTATGATTTCTTGCTGCAGATGAGTAGAGCAAAAGCTGGTATAGCATATCATGTAATAAGACACCGCTGGTGTTAAAAACGTGACGTGTATAAGATTTTAACAGATGCATGTAATTACGAAAATTTGAAGACTTCTTTTATTAAAATAATATTAGTGTGTCACAGCACCCTCTTTAAAAAAATATCAAGCTGGCCAACCTAACAGTTATTGTATATTTTTATGTCGGTATAAATCAATTTCCTGCTATAAAAAATAACAAAAATAACCACTCTATGGGGAATATTTTTTACCGTGGAAAGCCGAGACCTCGTTTTATTTAGAACAAAGAACAAAATTCAGCTGTGAAATGAAACCCGAAGTCCGCTCTATCCACCATTTAATTATAGCTAACTGCAAATGTGATATCAGAGTCGCTCGACTTACATGAACACGCTTTGCAGCAAGCACATATATACACACACATACACACATATATACACATATACACACACATATACATATATAAACACACATATACACACATACACACACACACACACACACACACAAACACACCTATATATATATATATATATATATATGTATATATACACACATATACACACACACACACACACACACACACACATATATATATACATATACATATATATATATATATATACATATATATATACACATATACACACACACACACATATATACACATATACACATGTATGCACATATATACACACATATACACACATATATACACATAATATACACATATATACACATATTTCAATAAATTCACTGCCACAGTCACAAACTGTATAATTAAGTTGCAGTATATAGAAGTTGATTGTTTTAGTCTTTAATGGTATTTCCCCTACAAAAAATCTAAATGAACGAGCATAATTACTTCGCCGTGATGGTCTTTTTTTAATTATGGTCTATTTTTAGTTAAAAATGTTAACGAATGCTATAAAGGTGGTTCTTGTGTTGGGTTAGAAATGCAAGAAATATCTAATTGCTCTACCAACGATATAAAAACTTCTTTTAATTGCGTCCACATCAATGCGTCTTCTAAACCGAGTATTCTGTGGTTCAACCGAAGATTGGTTTAAATATTTGAATGAAATTTGCCAGTTGTTTTCCTTCCGCAAGTCACTGGTAAATATTCTCACATAAAGATTTTGAACTAAGCTGGACTCAAACCAACAACCTCTGCAGTGAGATATAAGTGGTGTCATTTACTTTCAGAAGGACTATGTATTCTTCAGTTCCATTCTGTATTTATCTTCTAATACAATTGGCTACACTATACAACCTCTACTTGTGTTTACAATGGTGTTAAAATGGCGAACTTGAGTAACCTTTGTCTCCGTATCTCAACATATAACTCAATCATCATTTTGCACAATACGTTGTTAATTGTTTTTCAAAGATTTATAGTTCAAAGTTAACACCAAGTACTAAGCTACATTTAACACCGGCATGCTTTTCCATATTTTTTGTCTCTGTCTACAAATCGACCTTGTTGTCTTTGGTTTTCAGATAAACCATAATTTCAGTCTGCCATACAGCTTTCGCGGCTGGATATGAATCAAATGTGTCCGAACTTAAGCAGATGAAAAGCGCATTGTAAATTGTCTGCAAACACTTGGCACGACGTACTCTATTTTTGTTATCGATATGTAAAATGTCTGATGGTCAGTTTATGTCTTGGTTTCATGAAACTCGTATACCAGACTGTATAGATATGTGTTGTTTACTTTCTAAAGATTACTCTTTTGACATTAGTTGAAATAGATCCGTAATATCACAGTTGCGTAGGCGGTGTTAAATTGAAGAAGAAACTTTTTTATGCAATAAATACATAATGTAGTCATACAGCAGTTGGCGGTTGAGGTAAGAATAGAAATAGCAAAGAAGCTCTTAGTATCACATCGGTTTTATGTTTGAAACAACAACAACAACAACAACAGCAACAGCAACAGCAACAGCAGCAGCAGCAGCAGCAGCAGCAGCAGCAGCAGCAGCAGCAGCAACAACAACAACAACAACAACAACAACATACCCGGCCAGAGATCAAAGCATCAATATCAAGTTGCAATTACCATCGGGTAAAATTACAAAAAAATGAAAAACATATAACCAACGAGGGAGTTGTCATTTGGAAACCACCGTCACCTGGCAACATGAACACAATATATATAAAGAATACTTATAATAAGTACAATGCGTACATACATCATATGTGATACCATTGGTCACTGCCTTTGAACGATCAGTAGCAAATGACGCCACATGAAAGATTAAACCTGGTTAACGGATGTACTCAGTCTTGCTTTTCCCCGTCATCACATCATAAGACGAGACAATGTGAATAAAAGTACCACCGTTAGATAAATATCTTACAATTACAACAGCATGCAAGTGAAAACACAGAACTGCCAAGTAAATATATAAAAAAGAAGCAAGTGATGGGTTTGACTTTGCAGAAGGAATATTAATTCCACATGTTTAACTAACATATCGAGATTTAGCCTTTTTGCGTAACGGTTGTCATTCGTGTGATAACGTTTTATGTCATCAGTTGTATCGACTTGTATGAGTCCATTATGAACGAAACCAGAGCGAAGAGCTTGTTTCTCATAATCTGACCAAGAAACTAGGATGGTGAAAAATTTAAACGTCGAAACTTTAGTGGTGAAAAGTCGAAACTACGTTGGTGAAAAGCCGGGATATCGAAACAACGAAATTAATTCACCATCAGGTCGTATTTGATAGACTGAGTAGTAAAATAAGTATCGCAAACTACATAAAATAAATGAATAAACTATTTTCCCAATCAACAGTTCACTTGATCGTTTGTATTACTATTTGATTTAGAGATTTATAAGTTTGATGTTCTCGTCAAACTTTCCAAATGGTTACTTGCAGAAGATTTGCCAATGCCAATAAAAGACAAACCAATTTGGGATAAGATAACTTTAAACTGCATGTGTGCTAGACAGGACGATGTGATGCCTGGCGTGATTTCGTATCTTAATGTCAATAATTGAATATTGTGTACAATCATAATGCAATCAGTCCGTTCTGTAGGAATTTGTTTCTGAATTTAAATGATGTTTATTGATATGTCAAATACATAAAACCAACTATTTTGGAAAAAGAAACTGTTTAAATATTACATATACATTTATTTGGTATTTATTTGATTAAATAAGAAATCGATGGGTAAATCGTTAAGAGATATGATTTCCGAAACAACCAGTTTAAAGTTACAGTTAGCTGATATTTATATGGATTTAAAACGATAATTAAAGTTACTGTAGCTAACGTACAATGATATACCAATTGCTTCGTTACATTGATACTTATATATTGACAACCCACGCAAAACATTAATATTATTTTTTCAAAGAAAAAATAAAAAGTAAACGTACATTTTGTTTATAACTTAGTTAATAGCAACAGATACAATAGACGGAATTAAAATTGTTGGACATCACTCGTCCGTTGTTACATTTGTCTATGCATATTAATTAAGGAAGAAGTAAAGTAGAATATTTGTACACGGTGAATATACTTGGTAGTGTTTGATTTTGGTAACAATGTACATTCTTTGATTTATTTAGTCATTATTTGTTTTGTTATATACTTGGAAGGCATGTAAACGGTATGTATTATTTTTATTTATTTTTTTCATAGATTAAAGGTCGAGAGCATCCCAATCCGATCCATGAACTTGTCTGTCACAATGATATGATCCATGAACTTTTCTGTCTCCATGGTCTGATCCATGAACTTATCTGTCTCTGTGGTCTGATCCATGAACTTTTCTGTCATTATGGTCTGATCCATGAACTTTTCTGTCACCATTGTCTGATCCATGAATTTTTCTGTCATTATGGTCTGATCAATGAACTTTTCTGTCACCATGGTCTGATCCATTAACTTTTCTATTATCTTGGTCTGATCCATGAACATTTCTGTCACCATTGTCTGATCCATGAACTTTTCTGTCATAATGGTCTGATCCATGAACTGTTCTGTCTCCATGGTCTGATCCATGAACTTTTCTGTCACCATGGTCTGATCCATGAACTTATCTGTCTCCATGGTCTGATCCATGAACTTTTCTGTCATTATGGTCTGATCCATGAACTTTTCTGTTATCTTGGTCTGATCCATGAACTTTTCTATCACCATGGTCTGATCCATGAACTTGTCTGTCTCCATGGTCTGATCCATGAACATTTCTGTCACCATGGTCTGATCCATGAACATTTCTGTCACCATTGTCTGATCCATGAACTTTTCTGTCATTATGGTCTGATCCATGAACTTTTCTGTCTCCATGGTCTGATCCATGAACTTGTCTGTCATTATGGTATGATCCATGAACTTTTCTGTTATCTTGGTCTGATCCATGAACTTTTCTATCACCAAGGTCTGATCCATGAACTTAACTGTCTCCATGGTCTGATCCATGAACTTTTCTGTCACCATGGTCTGATCCATGAACATTTCTGCCACCATGGTCTGATCCATGAACTTATCTGTCTCCATGGTCTGATTCATGAACTTGTCTGTCACAATGATCTGATCCATGAACTTTTCTGTCTCCATGGTCTGATCCATGAACTTATCTGTCTCCATGGTCTGATCCATGAACTTTTCTGTCTCCATGGTCTGATCCATGAACATTTCTGTCACCATTGTCTGATCCATGAATTTTTATGTCACCTGGTCTGATCCATGAACTTTTTTATCACCTGGTCTGATCCATGAACTTTTCTGTCACTATGGTCTGATCCATGAACTTTTCTGAATCAACGGTATTGTGCTGTTATCGTTATGTGGTTGATTTCTAAGTTTTCATCAAGAGACGATAGTTTAGAACTCTCTCATAAGATCAAATTAAAAAATGGGTCATCAGTTGTCATTGGCAATCTTGGTAATAATATATTAATACGACTGCCATTAATACAAATGTATGGTTCAGATTAAACTTCAAGTTGACCATGTGCTGAATGACTTTAAATTGACGTCATCGACAGCCAATGTCTGCCAAATGTCAGTTGTAATGTAGCTTTTATTACACATATATTTTATAAGATGCACTCAAACTACTGTTTAAGGATGTTTTCAGATTTGTGCAAATTTTATATCTTTAATTAATGTTATATATCTTTTAAGAAACCACTATCGCTGTTGCAGTCTTATTGATATACAAATTGAACGATTAAGGTCACAAAAAATTGACATTTATTATTTTCTTACTGAGAAAAATAGGGGATAGCGGTAATTGTAGGTGGAATAAATATTTTTTGATAACAGAAAAATCTTTTTTCGTAACCGTATGTGCCCCATGCTGTCTGACTTAATGTTAAAGTCATATCGTAGAACTGGGCACTTTTACTATGAGTAATACTGCTTCAAAACAATATATGTCTATCTTTAATCTACTTTAAGCCAATATATTCACCAATATACAACGAATTGGAAGACACTTGGATCTTATTTAGATTAAATATTTGATACGAATAGTTCATTGGAATTTATCAGTTTGAATTACAACTGATTAAGCCGTATTCTCAAACAAACACTTGTAATTGTTCGTGTTTTTCATGTTTTTGCAATTAGGCTTGTAATACACTATTTTAAATCACGTCTTCAAGCAGAAAATGGCGGACGAAGCACAAATACCATTCTCACTACCAGTGTTCATGGCTCTACGCTCCATTGCCCTCTGTCAATGATTTAAAGATTCTTGCAATATCAAACGTTCACCTGGTGACTCATACATCGGACAACATTTAGAAATGGCGCTAAACTCCATTAGTCAATATAGTAACATCAATGTTGTTGCAATAAACTGCCATACGCCACATCTTACTTAAAACGTATATATAAGTTTTGACAATTATCATAGAAACTTAAGAGAATGTAAAGACATATAACAAATCTTAGCTCAAGCGAAATCCATACTTAAAACGCATAATAAAAATGGCAACCTTAAGTAATCAACATATATGTATGGATCCAAAAGGTATGGATCCAACATTGTACATTAATCAACCAAATCTCTCTCTCTCTCTAAATTGGTATACGTAAAAATGAAACTACCACTTGGTAGCTAAATAAACAACAACAACAAAAATACAACAGAAGAAAACTTTTATATCTCATAAAATCCGTGTCATTCACGAACATCCACTTATCAAATATATATAACATGCCGGAAATTGAGAAACAAAGTTCTATTCCTTTTAGCGAGTAACAAAGGGTTAATGTTGCCATCTCCGTGACAGCATAAACGTAATTGCACAATCAATATTACATGTTAACATAAGTAGCTTTTGAGAAAACTATATTCACAATCTGCATAATGGTATAATGGTACCAGTACATGGTTGATAAACACTTATTACATTTGAAAATTATTGTTACATGATATATGTATTTGTTTTTGACTTTATGAACTTTTAAGTGCTTTGGATTATCCGAATACAAGATGTCTTACTGGCGGCCAATTTCATTAAATAAATATTAAATACTTTAGGTATATGAAATAAAACATAAAAAGAAATAATTAAATTCGAATTAGCATTACAACATGCACAGTAATTAAGAACTGTATATCAATATGCCAACTAGACGCCTTTTTAATGTGTTTGGCAAATCAAGATTCTTTTCTTCTTTTCATTATGAGCACTCATGCATGGCTTTCTTTCTAATAGGAAATTCTTTCCCGACAATGATAAATGGTAATTGCTAATAACTGCACACAAGCTGAAATGAATAGCGATTTATAATTAGCCTGAAATGGAGCAGTTACATAAAAAAGTTGAATAAATTCATTTTAAATACCACAATGGTCAATAAATCTTAATACTTAATCATTTTCTAATCTTAAATTATATTGACTACGTAATGAGACGCTTTATGTCCGAGGTGTTTGTGCTATAGATGTTTTCCATTCATATCAATAACCATTTTTTTCCTATTATAAATGGCACAATAGTTCTTTTTTGATGAAATATGTTAATACCTACCTGGTATATATTCTAAAGGTCGACATACGAACAGAAATAAAGGATCATTCTTATAAATCAATAAATGACTTATTTTAATAAACAATTAGTTAACGTTTTAATTAACAGTTTAATTCACATGCATATAATACCAAGGTAAAATCTGGACGCAACGAAACCGTATAAATAAAAGTATCTCTGCAAGACTATCAGCAGATTTGATTTATTTAAAATGAAATTAGATTTGCGTATAAATAAATTTATTTTCTTAACGCATCTAATAAATACTGGAAAAGCTGTTTACAAGTAATACTGGTATTTCTGAAACAGACATAAATCATCTGAAACCATATTTACTTTAATCATTTTGATAATGTAACACATCCAAGGACTCCGCAATTAATGGAAAATATCACTTAGGAAAAGTTTAAACTAGACATAAATTGTCATGTTAATGTTTTATATGATTAGATTATAAATGAGAATATTTATCATTGGCATAATGCTTTGATAAAAAGGATGCTAAATAGTGTTTAAGTAAGTAATCGTTTTCGAAATAGATTTTATATATTGCGCTCCCCGCCATGGCCCATTATATAGCATTGCCATATGAGCACGATGATTGGTCAGTTGCGCCAGTGACTTCACCATTTGGTAAACGCTTTTGGCTGTTATGAACTGCAAAACAAACAGGGAATTAAATGCTTTAACGTAAGGTATACCAGTCCTAAATCGAAATATTTCAGGTATTGAGATAGATTCAGCACCAATTTGAAGACCACTATTTATTTTCATCGCGCTAACATGTACGTGATTTTTGAACATAACAAGGAAGAGATCGAGAAAAACAACCTGTTTAATAGTTTACCAGCGGCCTTACTTAACCTATATACAGAAGCAAGATTACATACTTTGATTGCAACCCGCTTTAGTGGAATTAATCAGTAATATCTAATAATCATAACCGACGTGGATAAAATTGATTCAAATGTTTTGGAACTAACAACTGTATCTTTGTGCATATAGTTTGTTTAACTCTCTTTTATTTGTTTTATATTGGTCCCAAGCGCCAGTTTCACAAAAACGTCAGTCCGTTATTTCACTTAAACTCAAGTTGCGTGCTCAGTTTTAGAAAACGGGAACCAGTGCTTTTATGTTTATGTAATAATATTGTCGTTGGTAGTCTGTTTCCGATGGGAAGTCTACACGGAGATGACAATAAAAATTGATTTATCGCATCAACAAAACAATAGTAGAAATACGTTTTTAAAAGTATTCACCTTAAGTGCCCAAGATTATGCTAATTATTTGAACTCCATCGCAAATTAAGCTCAGAGCTTGTAAGAACCGCTTTCGAGTTCCCGGGTGGAACCGGCGGCTTCCTATTACCGAGACTCAATTCAGACTACATCGTATGGGGGGAAGCACGAAAGCGTGCAGTGCACTGCATCCACATACCAATTATATTGACGAACATACAATGTATATGCAATTTTAAAAATAATGACATCGTGCATTTTGTGTTCTTTCTGAAATAGACATGGTTGTATTGCTGCTGAACGAATTGTTTATCGAAATAAGTGCAGTATATTAACATACGTATATATCTGTAGTGATTGTCGTTGCACTCGATAACTTAATCATCATTTTTGTAAAAAGCAATTTCCGAGTTGTTTTGCAAACGTGCTTTATCAAAATGAACGTTTATATTTATAAAATTATGATACAGTGATAACACAATGATACATTCACGTTGAGTTTAATTTTAAGGAAACGAAATACAGAGTTTACAAAGAGGGTATCATTCCAAGGATATATCAAGCCGTAAGGTACATACGCACTATAAATAGGTTATCAAACAGCAACAGAGCGGTTATGATAATCAGAAAATAAACAAATAGAATTATAAATTTGACGCGTTTTAAGATAATATTAGACAGGTGCATTTAAAATTAGGACTTCAAGAAATAGGGAAAGCAATAGGTTTGATATATATTTCTAGAAAATACGCACTTTGCTTAGATGATCGTTGTGAAATATTAATGTATAATTCTTGAAAATATCAAGTTAAAATGATAATTTGTTGAATTAATAATTTTATCTCTTAATACAAAGACAATAACTAAAACTAAACTACAAAATATCACCGGCAGTGCACGCTGTGGCATCGATCATAATATTTAAAAAAAAAAAATAAAACTAATGTTTTCAATCTACTTAATCAAGTGAAAAAGGTACATGGAAAAGGAATGTTTATTAAAGATATTAATTTGGAAAATGAACTTCTGTTGTGATTTCATTCTCATTTAGTATACATTCACAGAAAAATAACGATTGGAACTACTATCCCATAAATTATGTTTGAAACAAAAGATAAGTGCGTTCCTACTTAAAAATTAATTGTGTTTAATACAATGTCTTACTACTTGAAACATTTGTTTTGTTACGACTATCCGCTTGATTTTTGATATATATATATATACACACACTACTTGAACAGTAACGCCATTGACAATTTCGTTGTAATTGTTTTCTTAAAAATTTCAATTTGTGTTCATCGACTACTTTAATATATACAAAGTCTATTCTCATTTTGTCGACAGTGCACGTGCTGTAAGGAAAACCAAGCTTAGATTAAGCCTGATTCCTACTTCTGAAATGTTAATCTAACAAACCGTATGTATACAAAACAAAAAGTAAGTTTGGTTTGAATACACACATGTGGCTACTGCCGTATGTATACAGAACAAAGTGTAAGTTTGGTTTGAATATACACATGTGACTACTGCCGTATATATACAGAACAAAATGTAAGTTTGGTTTGAATACACACATGTGACTACTGCCGTATGTATACAGAACAAAATGTAAGTTTGGTTTGAATACACACATGTGGCTACTGCCGTATGTATACAAAACAAAATGTAAGTTTGGTTTGAATACACACATGTGACTACTGCCGTATGTATACAAAACAAAATGTAAGTTTGGTTTGAATACACACATGTGACTACTGCCGTATGTATACAGAACAAAATGTAAGTTTGGTTTGAATACACACATGTGACTACTGCCGTATATATACAGAAAATGTAAGTTTGGTTTGAATACACACATGTGACTACTGCCGTATGTATACAGAACAAAATGTAAGTTTGGTTTGAATACACACATGTGACTACTGCCGTATGTATACAGAAAATGTAAGTTTGGTTTGAATACACACATGTGACTACTGCCGTATGTATACAGAACAAAATGTAAGTTTGGTTTGAATACACACATGTGACTACTGCCGTATATATACAGAAAATGTAAGTTTGGTTTGAATACACACATGTGACTACTACCGTATGTATACAGAACAAAATGTAAGTTTGGTTTGAATACACACATGTGACTACTGCCGTATGTATACAGAAAATGTAAGTTTGGTTTGAATACACACATGTGACTACTGCCGTATATATACAGAACAAAATGTAAGTTTGGTTTGAATACACACATGTGACTACTGCAGTATGTATACAGAAAATGTAAGTTTGGTTTGAATACACACATGTGACTACTGCCGTATATACACAGAACAAAATGTAAGTTTGGTTTGAATACACACATGTGACTACTGCCGTATATATACAGAACAAAATGTAAGTTTGGTTTGAATACACACATGTGACTACTGCCGTATGTATTAGAGAATAGTATGTTCATGATACTTTCTTCCACTGTTTCATCTTATAATATGATGATGGGATAGAGCGAAGTTGTCTTTACCCGTTAGCCAGTTTAATCTCCTAAGTAGCGTCGTTTGCTACTGACCGTTCCAAAGCGGTAAACGTCACTCTTGCCTATGTATGTATTATTTTTTATCTCAATCAATTGTGTTCATGCTGCTTTAGTGACCTTGACCTTTAAATGTTACGCCTCTTGCTTGTTATATATTTTCTTACTTTTTGGTAGGTGTGTTCTGTTTAAATTGGTTCATGAACGATAAGTTTTTCAAAACGTTTTGGTAACTAAAATATAAAATCCTATAAACTATATTGTTGAATACAGAGTACTGAAGCCTTTGACATTTTTTTAAATGTGTATTTTATCTTTAAAAATCTAATTCTTTTGACACTGAGATATAAAATGCAAATCCATCGTTCTACAAAAGATGCCCCCTTACCAATCATTTGATCAGAATACATTTGTTTTCTTTGTTAAGGTCTTTTGAACGTTCAATATTCATAAAAGCAGACACTGCCATTATCGGAAATGATCCATCTCTAAAACATACACACAGACAGGCGAATGTCATAGGCGACTTAATGTAGATTTCTCTGTGGCTTTGTAAATTGATAATGACATATTAGTAGGCACTCACAATGACATTATTCCTAATTTCAGGTCTCCAAGGGAATTGGAAGAAATAAGGTCTGACATGATTATGACCCGTAGCGAAAACGTTCATAAAATTGTACACAAGTTTATACAGTGAATTAAATTATTGTATTTCTTTGAGAGAAAGACAGTTTATATTCCAGACAATCGTAGGCGTTATAATGGAATTATACGGCTACTCCATAACGCATTTCACATTATGACATATCTGATAACAACATGGTGAGGTGTACGAGTCCAGGAAAGGATTTATTCAAATAAAAAAATCTGGTTAATTATTGCTGGAGAGGTCTCCATTATATTTCTTTACTAGGATGCAAGAACATTTAGACTGCTGATGTTTTTTTTATATAAAGCTTTATGGATTAAATTATGAAGACTCAGTCAGGGGTTCATGATAGTGCGTATGCTCATACTATATTTTGTATATATTAGGAAGACACTAGACACTTTTAATACAATTTCGTAATTATTTCAATGTAGCAAAAATCTTATAAATATTTATGGTTGCGTAATAAGCATGGTAGTTGCGTTAAAATCGAATAACTAGCAACTCAACAACTCCTCTTTATGTGTTATCTTATACCGACAACGATTTTGAGGAATAATTTTGTACCTTTTTATTTGTATTATTCACTATGCAGCCATGACATTGTTTCGCACTAGTATTTGGAGAAGAGGCATTATTGATTACACACGAATAAAAGATCATCTAAAGCATACCATGTTTCTTGAAATTGTTGTATAATTGTGTAAAAAAGAAAGGGCGTAGCAACTGATGTATATGTCTGTTTCTCGTTTGATTTAAACAAGCTGACGATTGTGAACATTATTTGGTAGTTAATTTGTAATATTTCTTTTCATTTTGAGTTTGAAACAAAATATTATCATTCACCACCATGAGGCTTTGTAAGCACTTCAGTCATAGTTGAAAACCGGACACATTGAATAATAAATCGTCTTTGTCCGTCCGCCCGGAAACATTACTAAATAAATATCCAAACTAGGTTCGTGAAACTTGCTTATGGATGGTGGGCAAAAAGAAATAAAGCATTTTTTTTTTTTCAGTCGGGCGAAACTTGGGATTACTATGGTAACAACTTAAGAAAAAATATAGATACAACCTGGATCCTGTGATAACACAAAGATATCAAGGCTACTTTTGTTAAACTTTGCATGTGGATAAATAGAAATTAGGACATCATGTAGGTCCTTTAACTATATTTTCAGCGGACAAAAAGTGCGGTTTCTATGGCAACAACCACATTTTTTCTCATGGCACTGCAAATGTTACGTCACCATTTACAGAACCAAGTCCTTCAAAACACTAACTAAGTGTACGTTAACAAAGTCCTACCAGTTAACCGTTACGGGACTTAGATATTGCTTGCAATACTCCACTGTCTTGTTTAAAATAATTTAAAAGTAAACGTTTATATTTTCACGATATCGTAATTAAATTGTTTTAATGGCTCACTTACTCACTTACACCCTAATATAGAGCAAAAAGATGTATATGAAATAAGGAGCCACTTAGCACTTAGCTTTGTTTGAAGAGAACATTTTAAGTGTTTGCGTTTTTATAATTAAAATTACAGCATGATAGCAAAATTAATGATGTATGACAGTTTGCCATATCTGATTTCTTTTCCACAGGGAATAGTTGATTAACGCCAATTGTACTTGTATTAAATTGAAATAATTATAACTTCCCAAATAGCATGAATCTTCGAGGGTTTCTGAGAAAATAAATTTAAGGCTGAAACAGTTAAGCACTGTTTAAAACGACAATTAGCAAGTGATATTTAATTGTTTATTATTAATCTGTGTCTTTAACATTTACGATATGACACTTTTTAAGTGCATCTTTAATCCATTCGGGAATAATTTCATAATCTTTCTAATTATAAATATTAACATTTTGCAACTTTATATGAATATTAGGCAGATTTAATTGAGCGCTTGATTTAAACTGATCTTGTTTGGGATGTTACAGACGTCTTTATTATTCGAAATGCTAACGTTTAATAATGAAGCCACTGTCTACGTGAGTATTGATATACGGCAATGTGTCTCATTGTCATTTTCTTCTCAACGCTAATTTTTAAGTAGGAAAGCTACCTGTTTCTTCTCCCAGGAAGATGTGATCTTGCCATCAGAACGTCTGTTAGCCATCTTTGGCATAAAACGACACTAAACATTCAACGAATCAAACAAATAATACGGAGGTGTATATTTTTCTGTGTTAATTAATAATTATGTGTACTGCATATATTATCACTGTTTTACAATTGTGACAATTTCTTTCGCTTGAACATTTGAATTAGAAGAATCTTAATTACCCTTATATAACAGAATCTCCGATAAAGGGATTAAGTGTATGTGTACTGGCCTATCGCGCACATTTGGCGGTAATAGGTAACGTTGAAAGAGCGACCAGTATAGGTGGATTTAAAATGCATGAATATTGAAGATGTAGAAATTATTAGATGCTTCAATTTAATAAAAACATAATTATATGATTATAAGTAAAATAAATTTTAAAGGGTGATTTTGATATTATATGGATATTTGCATCATCATATTGAATGATACATATAGGCATGTAAATATGATGTAAGCTCTGGTGGAAGTAGAAATAAATATGTATTACTAATGTATATGATATATATTATATTTCGCGTATGGAAATTACTATATCTTGCTTTTGTATATGTTTCTGTAAGATTTTATATATATAAGAGTAAATTAGTGAGGCTTACTAAATTACGAAATAACCAACATGTGAAACACTTTCTTGTTTAAATGGTCAAGCTTTCTACACACAGTGCGATAGGGTCATTGGTTAGAGTGAAACAAAGCGTTTTAAGTCCTTCCATGTGGGATACTCCGGTACTGGTAAGTGCCAAAGCATTGGATGGAAAGATGTTTTGGAGAGAACATATACAGTACATGGACAGCAGGAAGCTAGATCAAAATTTTATAAAACTCGCAATGATACATCACTACAAAGTGAAAATACGCACCTGGTCCTTGTGTTTTGATTCGATGATGTTTTACAGAGTTATGACCTTTTGATTCTGTCCATTACATAACCCTTTGTACGCGCTATTTCATTAAAACCATTTGTTTAAAATGTATGAACTTTCTAGGATGCTTCACTACCAGATGAAGATACTACTATGGAGTTATGACTATTTGATTCTACCCATTACAATAACTCCTTATTCTGATCTTCAAGAGCATGAAGGGAAACTAATGAGGCTTAGAACATAAACAGAGGTCAAATTGTGGAAGTGCAGAGTTAAGAAACAAACATCTCTTCCAAAATTTATATTCCCTTTACACCATCTTTCCCTTTACAACCAATGCCTCCACTACTCAATCAAGGACTTAGCAAGGACGCATCCATCGGTTTCAACAATATTTTATATTAGCAGGTTGTTTGTTCTAAACAGAAAGTGGTTGAACTTCTTAATATGGAGAGCCAGAGACAATACATATAATTTTGCACAGTTCAGTTTAGAATTTGGAATTGCAGAAAATTAATGTTAAGGCAGATGAAAATATAACAATAATATAACCAATTGCTGACATGCCTATTTAAGATACATGTAACAGTGTCCCATATGTGTGTTAGCTTTACGCTTTGTCTCCAGTTTATATATCGATATGATAACATATTCAGTCTATTAATCTGGGAAAATGTCAGGATCAAAAATAGTCTTTTATATGTGTAAATTAATGAATTTTGCAAAAAGAACTTGGTCACTGTAACAAAATAAGTTTGTTTACGTGGCCTGAATATCAGTGTCAGCTAATAACAACGTATGTACATTGTATATGCGTATATTGGTAAAGTAGGGTGGATTTGTTAAACTTATCGCAAGATAGATAGGAATAACACATTTTAAAGATAGTATACATATTCATTTTTTGGGTTAAGGAATAAGTCATTTTGACATTTATTTCATAACAATCCATTGAGTAATAAGTATTTAAGGAAAAAGTAAAGACATTTTTTATTGTAAAACTAACCATAGTTTACCATTAGACTTTTTTGTACATTTGTATCGTACGACATCGGATGATAATTTAATTCCATAGTTTTCTTGAGATAAACCTGGTGTATGTGGATTTCTTGTATACATAAACGAGACGAAGCTTAAATCATGGTCAGTAGTACATTCGAACATTGCAGGGTCGCTGTGGCAGAGATTACCACATAAACTGAACATTATATGCGGCATTTCTGGGTGAGTTCAAATTACATTATGTTTTCTTGAAGTTTAGTAAGTTAAATGTCCGATAGCTATATTTCGACAGAAGCAAATCTAACTATTTTTTTTGTATAAATTGTTGATATATATATTCAAACTAGAAGGCGGCGAATTTTATTTCGTATCTGCAGTATTGAGAGTTGTTTATTAGGATACAGACCGAGGAATCTGAGAATGTATGTTGAAATGGTTATATTGTGTTTATAAATAAGTATTGGAAATCGGCATATTGAAGAGTAACATATGTAATTAAATTGTGTTTTTGCAAAGCAAATTGCTACAGAATTTGTCCGTCGATATTTATATTGTATAACGTGGAAATATGTAGGGATGTATATGCTACCATGAGAATTAAAAGACGATGCTAAGAAATGAATGTGCTGTTATTATATTCTGATAAAATACCATGAAATGTGATAAATGGTATGACATGAATGAATGTACTGTTCTTATATACTGATTGAACCACCATGAAATGTAATGGAGGTTAAGAAATGAATTAATGTACTGTTGCGATATATAACACAACTACCATGAAACAGTTAGATGGTAAGTGATAAACGTAATACTATTGCATATTGAGTACATAGAAAATCTGAGTTTATATATATATTTGTAGCCGTTTTTGTTGACTTATAGGCGACGTGAGTCACACGTAAGACGTTATCAAAGTAACTGGAGTGAGCCGGTGGTAGTACCGTCAAAAGACGCGCAACACACATACTCGTCATATGAACGACTTGACATTCCTGACGTCAGATTGGAGTCAGCACTCGTAGCTCAGTACTTCACAATACACGGGAAGTAAACCCTGTGAAAACATCCAGCGCCGGAAGGGACTATTGAAGATATACCTACTCATCCGGACGCGGTCGTAGTGTTTTAATAAGTATGAAGCCGTATTTAAATAATTCATTAACTTCGCGACATCAGTGACATAATAGTAAATAGCACTTTGAATCGCGACAATATTTGATTTAATAGTAAACAGCACAGCACATTGTATCGCGATATTAGTGATAAATTAGTAAGTTGCAGTTTATATTGCGACATCTATAAGACAAAAACTGATTAAAGTGAACTGTATAATTGTATATTCCTAATTTTATTTTGTGTAAAATTAAAATTGAAAATGTTAATTTGCTTAGTAGTTATATTTTATTACCATAGTGAGATGTCGGCCCTTGGTCATTTTGCTACAGCCAATGTGTTCATTTTAAGGAACTGATGTGTTTAGAAATGACTTTTATCAGTCAATGAAGAGTCATAGATGTTATATCCATTGCCATCGCAACAGTAAATTTGCAACAGTATTTGTTACACTGAGTAGCAAAATAGTTATCGAAAACTATATTAAGTAAAAAGTTGTGCCAGTCAACAGTTCACTTGATTGTTTGTACTTCTTAGATTAAGAGATTTATAATTTGATGTATTCGTCAAACTTTCCAAATGATTACGAGCAAGAAGATTCGCTAATGCAAATAAAAGATCAACCAATTTGGGAAAGGTTAACTTGAAACTTCAAGTGTGCTAGACAGGACGGTGTGGTGCCCGGCGTGATTTTGTATCTTAATGCCAATATTTGAAAATTGTGTACAATCATAATGCAATAAGCCCGTTCTGTAGGAATTTGTTTCTGAATTTGAATGGTGTTTATTGATATGTCAAATACATAAAACCAAGCGTTTTGGAAATAGAAAATGTTTAAATGTGAAATATATATTCATTTGGTATTTCTTTAATTAAATAAGAAATCGATGGGTAAATCGTTATGAGATATGATTTTCCAAACAGCAAGTTTAATGTTTCAGTAAACTGAAATTTACATGGATTTTAAACGATAATTTAGTTGCTGTAGCGATATACCAATTGCTTCGTTACATTGATACTTATATATTGGCAGCTCACGCAAAACATTTATATATTAATTGTTTCAAAGAAAATTAAAAAAGTAAAGTTTAACGTATATTTTGTTTATAACGTAGTTCGTAGTAACAGATGAAATAGACGGAATTAAAATTGATAGACATCAATCGTCTGTTGTTACATTTGTCTATGCATATATATTAGAGAAAGAAAAATGTATAATATTTGTACACGGTGAATATAGTAGGTAGTGGTTGATTTTGGTAACACTGTACATTCCTACATTTATTTGGTCATAGTTGTAATAAACTTGGAAGGCATATATTCGGTATGTATTATTATTATTTTTATCATAGATTAAAGGTCAAGAGCATCATAATCCGATCCAAGAACATTTCTGTCATCATGGTCTGATCCATGAATATTTCTGTCACCATGGTCTGATTCTGAACATTTCTGTCACCATGGTCTGATCTATGAACTTTTCTGTGACAGTCTCTTTTCTTTCTCCTAAATAGAAGTTTTTATATTTCAGTATTTTTCTTATTGTTGTTTTATTTATATCCAATCATATGACATCCACTGACCACCGCAGGATACAGAATAGAACATTTCTTTATTTAGACTGGTACATAATACATAGTCATAGTATACAAACAAATTTACAATGTTAAGTCTTGTTACAAAATAACAACTCATATAATAATTATGAATGTTTATAATGATAATCCCTTAAAAGTATATTATTCACTTTGTGTTTCTGTTTTTTAATTCTTTCATTTAGAGAGGATAAACAATAGATATGTAGCGTTATTTTTGAAAATATTAATTCTGTCTTTTAGAGCATTTTTAATATATTTAGCTAGATTAATTTAAATAGTTTTATTTGTAGTTTTCATTAATTCAATAAACT
Source organism: Panopea generosa (assembly GCA_029582155.1). NCBI lineage: Eukaryota > Metazoa > Mollusca > Bivalvia > Adapedonta > Hiatellidae > Panopea > Panopea generosa. The sequence goes on from CM055895.1 coordinate 54,487,489, forward strand.
TAAAAATAGATGGCCTTTGGAAAAAATATCGTTTTATATAGCATTTTCTAAGATCATTAAAACGTGGTTATATACATATAAAGTGGTATTCATCTTCTACGTCAGAAGTATTACAGCATACGCAGTTTCTCTCACTTAACGGTATTCTGTTTCTTGCGAACCGACCCGCTTGAATCCTCAAAGAATGAAATACATCCCCTTTGTTTTGTTTCTGTTGTTTCTGTCAACCTGTTATGTGAGTAAGTCTAATTTCATCAAAATTGCGGCCTAATCTTGTAGCGTTTCATTCCAAACTAAAAAGATGGCAAAGAAATAAATCTATCTATATCACACATCTATCTTCATGGAAGTTGTTAGATCGAAGATAAAAAGAAAGAAATGAAAAATACAGGTAAACTTTTTTATTTATCAATGTATTCTAATATATATCAGAGAGCCCGTTCCGCTATATATTTGCAGTGAATTTGTAGAATTTTAATGATTTTCCAACATCATTTTATATTCTATTGCCACTATGGAAACGTCAATTTACGTAGTCGGGCAGTTTTTGCTTTTTTTCTACCTCTACTATTCAGATAAGTGTAGTGTTGTCAAAACGGGTTCTGTTGTTAAAGAAAAACGACCAATGTGCCTGTATTGAATGCTTGTTTATACCTTATCAAGAAATGGCAACAATTATGCACATCTTAAAATGGCGTTAATATTATAATGACGATATGCCAATTTTGTTTGAGACAAAATGACGACGATTTGAAAACATGTTTGAATTAATACATGTTTTACAACATATTGTGTCCAGTATACCATCTTCAGATTTCGTTGACATGCATGTCCACATTTTGTCATAAATGGTTGCAAATATGTTTTGACCATGGAAGGAAGTATTTTAAGAAGGAGTGACTCAGTAAAAGTGATATCAAAGCTCTTTTTTTTAACATTGACGTCGGTTTTTGGTGAACCATTTTGGCCCGACATACTTAACTGTTATTCTTTGGATAGCGCCTTTTTTTTAAATAGTTGACAATTATACTAAAGTTTTCGAAATATGTCCGATATATAAGTATTTCAAATACATTAACAATATTGTGCATTACATAATTAATAAATAAGTTAAGGCAAAAGTCTACGAACTTTCCGAACGAAAAAGGTTGTCAGTTGTTTACAGAAAGAGTGGGTTTCTTCTTGGTTACATACATTCACTTTGAAAGTCTTCCTCCATCAGTAACAGTGCGTGTTATATTTAAATATGAAACACGAGCATAAACAAAACAATTTAACGATGGTTGATAATTAAATTTATGGATAATTTCAATAAAATCTATATTTTTGCAATTACACATCTTATACTAGTACAACTTAAGTATTGTTGTACATACAGTTGGAGAAGACGTTCCAGATCCTCTAACCGATCTGTTATATAACAATATTTTCCCTTGGAGTCTGTAGTTTAGCTAAATATTATTCCGACAAGACCGATTAAGACAGATAGTAAAGTAGACTGAGAAGTAAAACAGTCAAATACAAAACCATTAAATATAATATAATTGTAAATGAACGACATCTTCAAGACGTTATCAGTCGTCATCTACTTTACGTTTGACATCAACATGCCATACTGCAACTACGTAACCTATATAACTGTCTTGTAATTGAGATCCAGAAAACCTATAGCTATCGTATTTACTCTCATGGAAACGGGTTGTTTCTCTTTAAATGGACAGTAAGTTTCAAACAATCATTCGTAAATGAAACACTCTCTTTATGGTGGCAGTGATTTGACGTTGTTCATATTTTACAATGCAAGAACGTTTTTTGAATTAGGTAAACTATCATATCATAACTGTAAAACAGGAAATACCCTGACAAAATTATGTCATATATCATAAGTGAAATATTTACTAAATTCTAATTTTAAGACAGTGAAAAAATAAACAAACATAATATAAACAATCAGATAATTTACGTCAAGATCTTCCTTTAACAGAATAAAGCTTTTAGTAAGAAGTCGTGTTGCAGTTAAGAACGTGGGTTGAATGCTGCTGGACATATACTTTTTTATTTATTTTATATACAAAACATAATGATGATACTGGGCCAGGTATATTATTCTAATCATAATTTGTGACCAATTGTCTGAGGACATACGGATACACGTGATTTTGCCGTTTGATATATTGAACAGTTTTAATAAAGACGCGACAAATGGTGCAAAAATGGTTCATATTGGAATGAATATCAGATAATCATCTGTGTAAGTTAACTTGAATTAAAAAGGAACACCGAAATTCAGATATAACTGACCAATGGAGAAATAATAGAAATATTGTCGTTAATACATAATAGTTATAGATTTTACTAGACATAGAGTTTGCTTCTTTTATCAACTGAATCCGAAATGAGTAATCGTTTTATATCTTTGCATTTAGAACTTTTTACAGCAGTGTACTCAACTGATCTTTTTAATAATCATTTGATGTGCAAATTGATAACCATTAATTAACATGATTTGTTGAATGTTTGCACGCACGTGTTAGATGCATCTATCGGGGTTTTTGGCCGGTTATTAGACATAGCATATTGAAAATTTAATCAACTTATTGTTGGTGAACTGGGAAAAATAGACCATAAAACCTAATCAAGTGCATGTGTCTAGTTTACAGATCAGTAGGACATTATTCAATACATCCGATTGAAAGGTAATCGGAGCTGGCAACATGTTCTTGTTCGTAGATAAGTTTATACATATAAACGCCAAACCGTTCAAATGTTATAGTGGAATGTTTAGTCATGAACATGAATGTCATACTAAGCATAAACATTTGAAATGCTTCACTTGTATATAACAATGTGAGCCATGACAGTGAGATATTTTATATAGATGTTGATGTCATGAGTTATAGAACAAAAGCATGTTGATTGCTTGGTGATATAATATTGGTGTTATTTGTAGATACACACTTATGAGAACATTTGCTTCACCATCAAAATAAAAAAACATTATTAGGGTTTTAAAGTAATGTCTTATAATTTCTGAATAGTTGTGTACATATTCAGCCGTAGTGTTTTGTTACATGTTGTTTGTGTACTTATTTATCTTATAGCATGATGTTTGATTTTTGTGAACCATATTTGTGATTTATGTATCTCACAGGGAGTAACTTTATAATAAGTTACTAGTTAATTATGGACAATCACAGGCGACAATATCGGCGTTTAGACCACCAATTTACCTGAATTCCCCAAAACACACAAACTACAGAGATTTGAAGAAGTGATGGAATATATGTAGATAATATTATATACAATTTAGAACGTGAATTTGCTGCTGGAATTGTAAGCTTTCCAATTGCGGTCGGCTACCGAGCATTTCCGGTATATAACACGTGATGTCACTTTTTATGTATGGATGCATTATATTTCTTACGCGATATTATTATACTTGTTATGCGACCAAGATTTTACGCTATGTATTGGTTGTGTATGTGAGGTTAGTCTTTTAAATAATTCGTCTTCTATTGGACATTTATTTTCAACTCTTACCACGATATTAGTTTTGTTGTATCACTATGGAAACTCTCATGAAAGGCATTCTTTGCAATCAATGCTACTCAATAACACTAAGGAGTGATTTTAATCATGATAATTCAGAGTGTGCTGATATGCTACTGAACGATACAAGAGAACTTAAAGTTTAATTTGTTTTAGAGATTGTATACTTTCTGATGGAATTATTTTTGTAGCAAATATGCTCCCAAACATCCAAAATAGAGAAGAAGAGTTGCACACTGACCTAAAACAATAATTGCAAAAACATAAACCCTTTATATACTGTTTTCATTCTGTAAATTCACATTTATAAATTTGATGACGCAAAACTGAAATGGACACCTCGTAATATTGAAATCAATTTGACGTATATTAACACTTCAAACACTCCAAATCGGTATTTACACCTTAAAATAAATAACCAATTGGAGACCTAAGACCCTATGTTTAATTTCTCTTAATATTCAAGACGTTTTGTCATGCTTATATTGAAATTAAAACAACAACAAACATACCTGTAACATGTATTATTAAAACACGTTTGATCACACATAAAATTTGTCAACTGAGTGAGTTTAATTCAGTCACCATGCTTATGCCCATTTAAATGTTGTGAATTAATCAATCATTTAATATGTTGCAGCCATTTAAATATCATGTAGTAATAATCGTTTCTAAAATAGAATTGAGTCATTTTGGTAATATGTCGTTGTGATAGGTTTTGATACAATGCGTCAAATGCAGTCTGTTTATTGACGACCCATTTCAAAATCAAGTGAAATTGAATATGGTAAGTATATAACCTATATGGTTTTCTACAATCACTTGAATGTATAACATTTCACAAAATAACTCCGTATTATAATAGAAACAGTTTGACACTTGAGATATTGATGTAAACTTGAAACAATGAAACCAATAACATCGCAATATATAAGGAGATTTGATTCCAAACTCGTGTATGAAATGTATCATAGCCTTGACATTAATGGAACTAGCGTTATCTGATACTCATTATTTACCCACAATCCATATAACTGATTACATAACTAAATTTAGAAAGCTTTAAGTCAGACTTAATAACCATCACATTGTCTCAATTCCAGACTAGAAAGTTTCGAAGTTGTATTACAAGATTACGCACATCTTCTCACAATTTAATAATTGAAACAGGAAGGTATTCAAGAGAAATACTTGAACAACATGAAAGGGTTTGCCAGAAGCGAAACAGTGCTGAAATTGTAGACGAATTTCATTTTGTATTATTATGTCCTATTTACCATGAACTAAGATGCAAATATTTTCATAATCGTTATATCCGTAGACCAAATATGTTTAAGTCTATTAATCTTCTTTAATAAAAAATTAAATCGGAAATTGTTAAATTAAGCAAATTTTTCCGAAACATTTGTTAAAATACGTTCCATATTAATAACTTATAAATGTGTTCATCCTCAAAAAACTTATTTTATGTAAAAGAAAATTTGAGTTTATTATACAATATTTTATGATATGAGTAATGAAATGTCGATAGTAAGAGCAAATTCGTGTGGAGGGACGCGAGCGTGTATGCATGTATGTGTGTGTGTAAAAAATTGTGCATGTTATTTACTCACCGTGTTATGTGTTTATGTTTTTAATCATTTACGTGTTATTACAACATTGTAATTTGATGAGAAACTATGTATAGTCTAAATCAATAAAATATTCTTCTTTCTTATATTTTCCTCATAAATAGAAGATAAGTCTTCATTTTAGCGCCTTAGAACATTTTTGTGTTGCATCGGTACGGTGCAAACACTAGTCTATAACGTAGGATTACAAGACTCATAGTACCACTAACACAAATGATTTTAGTGGTAATAGATACAGCTCACTATAACTTATGTGTTTAATAGATGGTACATAGTAATAAAAGCATGGCTTGAATATTTAGTTAAACAGCAGTTCTTTATGTCTCTCTGGTACACATGGCCAAGTTTTCTATTGTCTCGATAATAGAAGTTACTTCATACCGCTGATATCGTTGAATTGAACCACAGTAATTCACATCTCCATAATAAGTCCACCACCATGCGTAAAGCCAGTGTTCAGGTGGTCGTGGGTTCGATCATTCGCCACGATTATATGCAGCTTTACTTGAGCAAAACATGTTATCCACATATGCTTAATACTAGTTCCATCCAAAAAAGGCTTTTTTTAATTTGTCTGAGTTGTCAGAACTTGTTTCACAATCGATGTAAAATAAATAAGTTTAAAAAAGCAATGTACAAGTACGAATACTGTATAAACCTATTATACATGTTACAATGATAGTACAAATATACAGACAAAGCAACAAAACAACTATTTTCATATATTGTGTATTAACACCATATAACTAGTAGTTTCCACTACAAGAATAAGTCACATTGGTCCAGACGTTTTGTTCTGACGTTTGTTAATCGTTGAAATAAGATTAGTGAGTGTCTATGAACGATGTTTAAACAGTGGCTGCATCAATGCCAGGGTATTGTACTTTTATATGAACACATTTATTACTCGAAAATAATTGTCACTTTGATTCCCAAGGCCCCATTAATATGGCAGTTGTCTGGTTCGTGTGATTCATGGTATTGTTGTGGTCATTGCAGGATTGTTCCAAACGTGTTGTATATTTTGTTTGGTTTATCAATGACCTGTACTCGTATTTAAGTATGACTGGAATACAGTTTCTTTATCAGTTCTTTTGGTCTAAGCTTAGTGTAACTGTGGCATTGTATGGGATTTGGGTACATGTACATGCACCCTATGTCCTGATTTGTTCAATTTGAGCCATATCTCGAGATAGTACTGGCCAATCCATGGGAATAACGTTGTTTGTTGCAAGAAATTTAACACATCTGAGATGAGCTTGGACGCCTGGTGTATGACCTTTTACCCTAACCCCGTACACCGCCACAGTTGCCCCAAGTCTTAATCCAAGAATTGGCAAACAATTCACAAAGCCGTTTTGTTGCAGTAACATTATCTATCATCAGTCAATTCTTTGCTTGCATTGAAGAAAATGGTTAGTACACGAGATAAAAATGAATAAAAATAGATTTTCGGGGAAGTGAAATGTAATTGTACATAGACACTTTATTATTAAGATTTATTCTATGAAATTTACACATGTGTTTGTATTATGTCGACTATTAAATCCGCAAAAAAAACAATAAAATATAACCTCGTTTTCTATAAAAAATATATATTGTTTTAGATGTTGCGATTTTGAAGTCTGAATGTATTTCATTATAATCATATCAGGTTTGACGTAGATGTAATCATGTCAGGTTGTGGCGTAGTTTTAATCATGTCAGGTTGTGGCGTAGTTTTTATCATATCAGGTTTGGCGTTGTTTTATTCATGTCAGTTTTGACGTATTTTTTATCATGTCAGGTTTGACATAGTTTTAATCATATCAGGTTTGACGTAGGTTTAATCATAACAGGTTTGACGCAATTTTAATCATATAATATTTGACGCAGTTCTAATCATATTATATTTGTCGCAGTTCTAATCATATCAGCTTTGACATAATTTTAATCATATCAAGATTGACGTAGTTGTTATCATTTCAGGTTTGAAGTAGTTTTAATCAAATCAGGTTTGACGTAGTTTTAATCATGTCAACTGTTACCATGGTGGCATTTTGCCATAGTAAAAATGCAATGGAAATATTATCAAAGACATATGTACCAAATTAAAGTATTATGACAATATTTTGATTTTCTAAGACAAAGAGATGTGGGTTGTCTAAACATGTTTATACTGCATCATTGAATAACTAAGGAACCATTACAAAACTTTCAACCAATGAGGTTATTTAAATTTTGTCCAGAGTCACGTGCTATGTATGTTAAACGAAGATATATATATAAATGCTAATGACACAACGTTTCAAGCGTTCATTTGTTTATCAGACATTTCAATTTAGTTTTAGAAAAGCAGGGCCCGGTCAGCTCAATCGGTAGCTCGCCTACTATCAATCCAGGAGTCAAAAGTTCGATTCTCCGTCCGGTTACAGTCTCCGTTATGATTGATATATGACATTGCGTTTCATCGTCATTCATATCTTTCGCTGAATCAAATGGTAACGTTATAAGTTACTTACGGATATGAATAAGCTGGAGCACTGGTTTACCTTCCAGGACACCAGGAAAGAGTGGTTAGGTTAAATAGTAATCTATTGGCCCTCGGTGCCATAAAATGACGCTATATATATTAAAACAAACATTTTATACGAAGTTGTATTTAGCTGAATTACCTCGAGGAATATTGTTTAGGGCAACACTTTATCAAAATGTAATAATTTATTATGTCCGTTATCAGTTAAAGATCATAAATAATGCATAGCAACGAAATCACTTTCTAATGTTTTTGAATACACATGTCATCATTAAATTCTCATACATGTTAAATATTATTTATGTATAGCTAGAAATGTTGTTTCCTGTCATGCACATAGTCTACGAGGGACGTTCAATAAGTAATGTTATTCGTCCCATAAAGTATGAACCATGACCATTTAAATCGTGAAGTGTCACAGTCAGATAGATCTATTTGCTGTGCATCTGATGATACCAACAAACAAATTGTGCTATTTTGAACCCCATAGAAAGAATAGCAGCAAATTCTGGCACCAAAGACAAACAAAGGTTTTACATCGCCAACAGAAGTGTGGTATTTCAGTGTCTAATGCGTATACACAAAACAGACCATGAATACATATTTAAGAAGTTGTTGAAAAGATTGAAAAAGTGCATTTCTGTTAAACTTCGAAGGTATGAACCAAATAATATCAATATAACAATCTTTAGTGAACGCCCCTCGCACGATGAAATATGTAGTATGACACGAATCGTTAACGAATAAAGTTAATAGAACTGGAGTTTCAGTCGTCGTTAAGTTGAACGAGTATCAAACACTCTTACCGATGTATTTTTGGCAGCAGTTCACATTCATTCATGTACCAATATATTTACACCAGAAATAAATATAGAACTTGTATTTAATGGCGATAACTGGTTTTGACAGCTGCTTATACAAATGCCGAGGTCTTGTCGAGCAGCGTGGAAGATTTACTTCCTTATATTGTCATACTCTGATGTTGTCCTTGAATAAATAGTCCACTTTGTTTAATCAGATCGAAGACGAAAGTATCATCTTTTTAATACCACATGTGTCATGTACATGAAATCTACAATTATATCTGTAAAGGCGCCTTGGTGATATGTTTATATTTACGTTTGTTTAATTGTATTTTATTAAAAAGTAAGGTAATATGTCAAAACAATAGAAAAAGCAAAGATTAACGTAAATGCTGCTTCCCTATTGCATTATTTGGACTTTTCTTCTGTAATTCGGTTGACAAGAGTTACCAGTCATATATGTTGACAGTGTAAGGTAAGTGACAACTCGCCTCAGACACCAGTCAACATATGTTGACAGTGTAAGGTAAGTGACAAATCGCCTCAGACACCAGTCATATATGTTGACAGTGTAAGGTTAGTGACAACTCGCCTCAGACATTCTAATGAAACAACACATAAGTTATTCTGAATTAGTAATGACTGCAAATCAACGTTTCTAGACCTCACATATATTACATGATTAAATCAATGTGTTGTCAACTCGTTTTATCAGATACGGTTATTTGAAAACTATTTTAAAACCATCATTTGAATTTTTTAAAGTAAATGTCAAAATACCACACAAAACCATTGTTTCAATAGTTTAAACATATTTTATTGCCAATATATACATGTATATAGCAAATGGGTTGGGCCACAAGTTCTCTCAACTTAGATTCGGCCCTTCCCATTGTTTCAATGTGCGGTGTGTTCCGGATGGTGAATGAAATGAATGTCATTGAATTTACTATGAAAGGCCAAGCATATAGGGCGATCACATATTTCCTAAACAATTGTTAATTTATAACATGTCTTGGAGGCAGTTGCAAATGAAAAAAAAGTCTGACAGTCGCGTCATGTAATGCCTTTGTTTGCAAATAGTACAAACAATAAATCACACGCGGATGTTTTTGCATAATATCATTCCGCCTTACAATCACCTGATTGGCCAAAGTTTTAATCAAAAGAAGTTTGAATATAACAACAACCAACGCTCAAGAACCTATGAAGCCCTATCCGAAACCAAGTTGTTTTCAGTACGTTAGTGATTTAAATTCTTGTCAACATTCATGTCACTATATGAGGTTTCTTTGCTTTTGCCAAAGGCACCATCTGTGTTCGCTATTAAGGCTTTCTCAATATATACAAAGCATATAAGTATTTATGTTCAATCACATATATTTATTTATATTTTTTGAATCCTAAATAATTAATTATTTCCCCACCAGCAGACATAAAACTCAAAGGACACACCAAACGTAACAACGTAAACATAGCTCATTTACAGAATAAGTAAATTATGTACAAGATACCACCTTAGAACGGTCAGTAGCAGATTTGCCGCTGCGAGTCTTAAACCTGGTAACGGGTGCATCAAACCTCTCTCTTACCCTGTCAGTAGCTGGTCTATCTGGTCAATGACTCCTGTAGCAGATGACTTGAATAATTATAGTTTATTTTAGAGCATCATGATAGAAATGAGACATATTTGCATACATATTAGCGAATTATCTTCACGTTTGAACAACCACAGAGCGCCGTTAATATCAATTGGAGTTTTATTTTCATAAACAGTTGCTCTGGTTCTGGTTTTGTATTTGCAGCCCCGCATTCAATTTAAGATTGATACGGCTTTAACAGCCAGCATCCCATTTACTGCGTGGAATTAAAAATATGATGGTTTTCGAATACAGAAGTGGTCAATTTATTGAAGTAGCATTAGAAAGCATTGAAGGCAATCCGACAATTTCCGGTATATGACAATTATATGTTATTTTTTTCGTTTTTGGTTCAGGGCTTTCTCTTAACATGGTCATCTGAATTTAGCCTTTCATTGAACTGTAAAGGAAAACATCATAATTACGTATAACCTTCATCAAATGACCTCACTGTGACCTTGAAACCATATCTCTGTTCAAGGCGCCACTACTTTACTCTTAATACAGAGTTTAACAGTTATTTACTTGGATCTTTATTCACAGCAAATAATGTTTGCCCATATATATTTCCATGAATAAATTTCTATTTCTATCACTCTTTATTATTTTCACAATACAAATGAAAGCCATTCTATTTTATTTTATTAAAATATGTATATGTTGATTATGAAAATGTAAAATAACGGGTTACCATATAGTAACCCAAGAAGGCAAAAACAATATTTCCATCAATAAAACAATTTTCTACAACAAAAGCATTTCTATATTCATTAACTCAAAATTGAAATTCCTTCAATCTATTCAAATGCACACATATGATTTCGAAAGTGATGTATTGTTTTAGTGTTAACTATACCATTTATTTTCTCTGTCAATCCGTCTTTTTTGAATGATTGCTTGTATTATCTATGCATCCTAACTTTCAAAGAATTATCCAAACAGACATGCAACAAATTTTCCTTTGGAAATCAATTAAACTAGTCATTTCCACTAAATGATTTATCCGTTACAATAATTGCTTGTATTGATGGATAGGAGTTGGTTACATAACGAGAAAAGAGGATAAACACAAAAGTATACTAGAAACGAGGGTCATTACAAAACTAAAGAAAATTTCTTAAAGATTGGTTTACAGGTATGACAGATTTTTCATTCAATATTTTAATTTTTTTATACAACTTGAAAAGCATTTGCCTGAGAAAATAAAACAATGTGATAAAACATCATCCATATTCAATCTAGCGATTGCGAATATAAGTTTGTGAAATAAGCATTGACTTCAAGTGTATATTTCATTAGACTATGAAGTATTTAGAAATATTATGAGAGTAAAACGTTATCAAAACTATTACTTGATATGATATGTCTATACCATTCAGGATTGTGTATATAATAGTGTTACATAATTCAGGTATGTTATATTAACTGAAGTCTATGCCCGATCACATCTGCTGAATTATTAACACCGAGTTATTCGAACTATTTAGTGATTTTATTTCAAACTATTTTTTTTGAATATCTATATCAGTTTCGAATTATTTTAATGGAAAAATATTGAAAATTTCGACGATAATCACCTGCCGATATTGTTGGCACGTGCTGTTGTAAGTTAATTTGTACGTGCTATTTTTTGTCATCAACCGACTGTCCGTTCAAATAAAGATTCAATATTTTATGGTTTAACCGATATTTTTTCAGATATCTATATCAGTTTCGAATTATTTTTATGGAAAGATATTGAGAATCTTAATGGTGCATTTATATGAATCAGGTTTAACTTTTTATAGCACAATCAAAGTATGAAACAGGTTTGAAATACTGAGAATATTCTTCAGCTGAAACAAATTACGATAAAGTGACGTAGAACTAGATAATACCCCACGTATCTCGCAGATTTACTTATTTATCAATGTAAAATCGCCATATGTATCGCGATATTGAGTTTGACATATAGTTTTGTTTCTTCTCACAAGAAACAAGATTATCTGATTATCTTAATTAAATGTATCAGAAACAAATACGATCATAACAAAATATTTCGTGACAAAACTCATGATTAATGACTGTTTTTTATTCAATTTTTTAAGAAATACAAAAATAGACGTTGGATTATCTCATCAAAATGTAATGCTTTTGAAAATGTTTTCTCCTTATGTAATGAATTCGTTGACAAATATTGCTGTTTGTCTGTATTCTGTATTGATTTAATTACAATGGAAGTTATGAATTATACGTGTCGGAAAATGCCATGATAAACGACAGTTATGCATGTCAGAAACGCAATATTTCACGCCAACAAATAAAACCCAATGAAATTAATTAGATCTAATTGATAACTAAATATCTCGATACGTGTACTAACATAATGACTGTAACGTGCTCATGGAAATATAGTTTAATGTATGTATGTGTGTGCGCGAGTACATGCGTGCGTACGTGCATGTTTGTATGTGTGTGTCTGTGTGTGCGCGTACCTGCCTGCCTGCCAGCCTGCCAGCATGCGTTCTTGCGTGCGTGTGTGCCTGGTTGCCTGCCTGTCTAAGTGTCATATAAACAAACAAAACAATTTTATTTGCAACCACTTATTAGATACCAGTTCCACAGTACCAGTTAACTACAATATTTCTGTTACACCTATCAGTCTATAGTTTTAAGCACCGATTCCATCCTCAGATGTGCACTTATATATTACTATTCCTCAAATAACATTTTTTCTTTACTTTAAAATATCCGGGACAGAAACTGTTCGTTTATAAAAAAAAGTTTTTATCTCTTCAGAAAACACACTACTTGTCAGTGCTCTTACAATCAGATTTACATTTCTTTTCTAAATTGATATGATAAGTTACAATTCTCCCACTTACAATTAATTAAAATATCAGACATGAGCTCGGGTGAAATTCGTATTCTTATCAATTTGATGAAAATAAAGTTTTGTTGTTGTTATTGTTGTTGTATTGTAGTTAGCGTCGCTTTCAACAATGTTTCAGTTCCATCGCGACGGTGTCTACTTGAGACATTGTTCTGAGCGATGTAATACTTGGAGTATCATGCCGCAGACACAGTGCATGATTCGCTACTCCGTCACGTTATACTGACACATAGCCGACCAGATCTTGGAAATATCCTCACAACGCTGAGCACCAAACCAGAAAGCTTTTAATACCGTCTTTGGTATGACACTGCAGGAGTACCAAACCCACGACCTTCTGCATGCAATGCGGACGCTTTATCACTAGACCATATTTGCGGTTTGATAAAAAATACGAACGGAATTTCGAATATTTCACCGCACAAACACATTGAATGCATAAAATATCATAATACTTACAATAATATAAGTGACACCAAATGCCTTACGACGGTAATTAACAAAACAACCACTGGGGAGCAGCTTAAACCTGATTTATGTCAATCTTACTCTCGACCAAGTCGTTACATAAAAAACCAAATAAAAAGCAAAAAAAACCCAAACAAAACAAAAATAAAAAACAACAAAAAATGAAAAAAAAAATAGAAAAAAAAACCACACACCGAAACCGTATAAATAAAAGTATCTCTGCAAGACTATCAGCAGATTTGATTTGTTTAAAGTGAAATGAGATCGGCGTATAAATAAATTTATTTTCTTAACGCATCTAATAAATACTAAAAAAGCTGTTTGGAAATAATATTGGTATTTCTGAAACTGACATAAATCATCTGAAACCATATTTACTTAAACCATTTTGATAATGTAACATATCCACGGACTCCGCAATTAAATTAATGTAAAATATCACTAAGAAAAGTTTAAACTAGACACATAAATTGTCATGTTAATGTTTCATATAATGAGATTATAAATGAGAATATTTATCATTGTCATAATGCTTTGATAAAAAAAGGATGCTAAATAGTGTTTGAGTATGTAATCGTTTTTGCAATAGATTTTTTTATATTGCGCTTCCCGCTATGGCCCAGTTTATAGCATTGACATATGAGCACGATGATTGGTTAATTACGTCAGTGACTTCACGATTTGATAAACGCTTTAGACTGTTATGAATTGCAGAACAAACAGGGAATCCATGCTTTAACGTTCGGGTATACCAGTCCTTTATCGATATATTTCAGGTATTGAGATAGACTCAGTATCGATTCGAAGACCACTTTTTATTTTCATCGCGCTCACATGTACGTGATTTTGTGAACATAACAAGGGATGCCATCAAGAGAACCAACCTGTTTAATAGTTTACCAGCGGCCTTACTGAACCTATATACAGAAGCAAGAATACATACTTAGACTGTAACCCGCTTCAGTGGTATGATTAAGTAATATTTAATAATCATAACCGACGTGGTTGAAATTGATTCAAATGTCTTGGAACTAACAACTTTATTCATGTGCATATATTTGGTTTCACCTTCTTTTTGTTGTTATTTAGAGACCGCGGCGTGGTCTAGTGGTAAAGCGTCCGCCTCGCATGCGGATGGTCGTGGGTTCAATCCCCGGCCGGGTCATACCAAAGACTTCAAAAATGGTACTAGAAGCTTCCTCGCTTGACACTCAGCATTTAGAGGAAGGTTCTAGGTCTGGATGGCCAGGTGTCAGTATAATGTGACAGGGTGGGGTATCATACCATGTGTCTGTGGCTTGATATTCCAGTGTGATAGCGCTTACAATACTTTCTCAAGTAGACACCGTCGCGATATGACTGAAAAATTGTTGAAAGCGACGCTAAACACCATACAACATTAGTTGTTATTTCAGTTTTATATTGGACACGATCCAGGCTCCGGATCACGTAAATACTTCAAGTATGTTATTTTACTTAAATTCAAATATTTTATACACTATTGTGTTCAAGTAAAATAACAGACTTAAGTATTTTCGTGAAACAGGAGCCAATGTTTTTTATGGAATAATATAACGTTTGGAGTCTGCTTCCAATGAAAGGTCTACACGGAGATAACAATAAAAAATGATTTATCGCATTAACAAAACAATAGTAGAATAACGTTTGCAAGAGTATCACCCTTACGTACCAAAGTTTATAGTAATTTATTTGAGCTCGATTGCAAATTAAGCTCAGAGCTTGTATTACCGCCGTCTCAATAAATAGTTTGAACGTCTAGATCTATTATCGGGACTTCTGACTATATCGTATGCGGGGAAGGTCGCAAGCGTGCAGTGCACTACATTCACATACAAATTGTATTGACGAACATACACTGTTTATGCAATTATAAAAAGAATGACAAAGAGGAAACGAAATTCAGTGTTTACAAAGAGGGTATCATTCCAAGGATACATCAAGCAGTTAGGTACATACGCACTATAAATAGGTTATCAAACAGCTGAAGAGAGGTAATGATAATCAGAAAATAAACAAATTGAACTATAAATTTGACGCGTTTTAGGATAATACTTGGACAGGTCATTTAAAATTAGGACTTCAAGAAATAGGGATAGCAAATAGATTGTTTTAATATGTATTTCTAGAATATACGCACTTTGCTAAGATAAGCAGTTAAAATATTATTGTATAAATCTTGAAAATATCACGTTAAAATTTGTTAAATTAATTATTTTATCTCTAAATACAAAGACAATGACTAAAAATATATTACAAAATATCACCGGCGGTGCACGTTGTTTCATCGATCATAATATTTTCAAAAATAAAACTAATGTTTTTAGATAACTTTTTATCCACATAATCAAGTAAAAAAGGAATGTTTATTAAAGATATTAATTTGGAAATTGAACTTCTGTTTAGATTTCATTCTCATTTAGTATACATTCATAGAAATTTATCCGTCAATTGGAACTACTATCCAATATATTATGTTGGAAAAAAAAGAAAAGTGCATTCCTACTTAAAAATTAATAGTGTTCAATACAATGTCTTACTACAGAAAGCATTTGTTTTTATGACTATCGGCTTGATTTTGATTTATATATACACTGTTTGAAAAGCTATTGACAATTTCGTCGTAATTGTTTTCTTAAAAATTTCAATTTGTGAAGTTTTTGTAAAATAAGACTCATCGACTAATTTAATATATACACAGTCTATTTTCATTATGTCGACAGTGCACATGCTGAAGGGAAACCAATCTTAAATGAAGCCAAGTTCTTACTTCTGTAATGTTAATCTAACAAACCGTATGTATATAAAACAAAATGTAATTGATTTTAATACACACATGTGACTACTGCCGTATATATGCTAAACAAAATGTAAGTTTGATTTGAATACACATATGTGACAACTGCCGTATGCATTAGAGAATATTATGTTCATAATACTTTCTTCCACTGTTTCACCTCATAATATGATGGGGAAGAGCGAGGTGGCGTATACCCGTTAGCCAGTTTAAGCTCCCAAGTAGCGTCGTTTGCTACCGACCGTTCCAAAGCGGTAAACGTCACTCTTGTCTATGTATGTATTGTTTTTTATTATGATTAATTGTGTTCATGCTGCTTTAGTTACCGTGACCTTTGAATGTTATGCCTCTTGCTTGTTATATATTTTCTTACTTTTTGGTAGGTGTGCTTGGTTTTAATTGGTTCATGAGCGATAACTATGCAAAAATATTTTGGTAACTAAAACATGTCAGTGAAAAATCAATAGCGCCTTCATCCATTTATAACGACTACAATATCGTATATAATTGAATTCAATCAATTGTATTGCTCTTATTTAATATATAATCTCATATAAACTATATTATTGAAATCAGAGTAGTAAAAACTAAAATTCTTTTGAAACTGAGATATAAATCGCAAATCCATCGTTCATATAAACCGTATTACAAACTGTTCAGGTTTACAAAAGATGCACCCTAACCCAACAATGGCAAACACATTTGACCAGAAGACATTTGTTTCCTTTGTTAATCTCTTTTGAACGTTCAATATTCATAAAAAAAACAGACACTGCCATTATCGGAAATGATCCATCTCTAAAACATACACACAGACAGGCGAATGTCATAGGCGACTTAACGTAAATTTCTCTGTGGCTTTGTAAATTGATAATGACATATTAGTAGGCACTCACCATGACATTATTCCTAATTTCAGGTCTCCGAGGGAATTGGAAGAAATAAGATTTGACATGATTATGACCCGTAGCGAAAACATTCATAAAATTGTTTATACAGTGAATTAAATTATTGTATTTCTTTGAGAGAAAGACAGTTTATATTCCAGACAATCGTAGACGTTATAATGGAATTATACGGCTACTCCATAACGCAATTCACATTATGACATATCTGATAACAACATAGTGAGGTTTACGAGTCCAGGCAAGGATTTATTCAAATCAAAATATCTTGTTAATTATTGCTGGAGTGGGCTCCGTTATAGTTCTTTACTAGGATGCAAGAACATTTAGACTGGTGAGGTTTTTGATTAAGCTTTGTTGATTAAATTGTAAAGGCCCAGTCTGGGTCTGTGATAATGCGCATGCTCATACGAATGTTTGTATATATTAGGAAGATACTTGTCATTTTAATGCAATTTCGTAATTATTTCAATGTAACAAAAAACTAACATAAATATTTATGGTTACGTAATAAGCATGGTAGTTGCGTTAAAATCGAATAACTAGTAACTCAACGTCTCCTCTTTGTGTGTTATTTTATGTTGACAACGATTTCAAGGAAATAATTTTGTACCATATTATTTGTATTATATTCCTGTTTCTCGTTTGATTTAAACATGCAGACGATTGTGAACATTATTTGGTAGTTTAATTTGGAATATTTCTTTTCATTTTGAGTTTGAAACAAAATATTATCATTAACCACCAGGAGGCTTTGTAAGCACTTCTGTCATTATTGAAAACCGGATACATTGAATAATAAAACGTCTTTGTACGTTCATCCGTCCACCCAGAAAGATTACTCAAAAAGTATCCAAGCTAGGTTTGTGAATATTTGTTTGTGGATGGCGGGCAAAAAGGAAATGATGCAGTTTATTTCATTTTTTTTCAGACGGGCGAAACTATGGAAACATCTATAGTAAAATTACAGATACAACCTGGATCCTGTGATAATACAAAAAATATCAAGGCTATATTTGCTAAACTTTGCATGAAGATAGATAGAAAATCGGACATCATAAATATCCTTTAATTATTTTTTCAGTGGAAACATTTTACTCACGTCACTGCAAATTCTATGTCACCATTTATGCCATAACCACATTTTTCTCATGGCACTGCAAATCTTATGTCACCATTTACAAAAACAAGTCCTTCAAAAAACTATGTGTACATTAACAAAGTCTTACCTGTAATCCGGTAGGGAACTTATGTATTGATTGCAATACTCCACTGTCTGGTTTAGAATAATTTAAAAGTAAATGTATATATTTTCATGATATCGTAATTAAATTGTTATCGAGATATCTTACAGACACCAATTCATTTCACTTGTCACACTGTCCCCAGGTAAGAAATGTTCAATTCTAAGGGCGCATGTATGAGATGATGTTATTATACTGTTATATGAATATCTCAGTAGTAGGGTTATATGGGATAATACGGTATCAGGACATCTCGACCCTCGCAATTTCGACTCCTGATTTTGAAGTAATTTCGAACCAATGACCCCTCGACATTTCACGATGTTCATTGTTCTATAAAATATAACATTTATTGGTTTAGGGGCTGTTTAGATCATACAATGAATCATTAGTTTATTTCATTGTAAATCAAGTTCACAGTTTGTTTAAATAATGATATGTATTCATAATGGTTTGCAATTGCGAAATTATTTCAACGATTGTTTACATGTACATACGTAACGCTTACTTGTACAGCAGAAGTCTCGCAAATTTCCTGTTGGTTACACGTCCTAATTCATCTCTCAAACCGTTCCACTTATTTAATGCCAATATTTATCCTTGATCGATTGCTGGTTCGATCTTTCTGTTGTTTTGTCTCTGTTTCAATGCTTTACGATATTTTCGGCCGACCAACCCTTGTAAGCAAAACTTCGCCATTTGTTATTTTTCTACCAAGTGACAGGCTTATGCGCGAATATTTTCGTATATCATCGGAAAAACGAGGCTTTATTCGGGAAGTTTACGGAGTTCAATGTAAACATTGCGCACTACTTTATTGCGGGACGTATTAAAGTTTCGCCAATATTCAATCACTGTTAATTTGATAACTTTCAAGCAAATAAAGGTAATACGTCAATATATAAGCATTATTTTGTGCACACTGCATACAGGAAAAGTCTGGATTTACAACGTGTTTGTGTTACTTGCCAATATAATCCCTTCAATTGCTCACTGCAAAAAGATGTTTATGAAATAAAGCAGTCAATTAGCACTGCTTTGTTTGAAGACTACTTTTTAATTGTTTGCATTTTCATAATTAAAATTACAGCATGATAACGAAATTAACGATGTTTGACAATTTTTGCATATCTGATTTCTTTCCCACAGCGAATAATTGATTAACGCAAATTATACTTGTATTCAATTTAAATAATTATAACTTTCCAAATTGCATGGATCTTAGAGGATTTCTAAGAAAATAAATTTAAGGCTGAAATAACTAAGCACTAACTGTATGAAACGACAATTAGCAAGTGATATTTAATTGCTTTATTATTAATCTGTGTCTTTAACATTCACGAGATGGCACTGTTTAAATTCTCATCTGTCTTATTATAACAACTAACATTTGCAACATTATTTCATTATCAGACAGATTTAATTGAGCTCTTGATTAAAACTGATATTGCTTGGGATGTTATAAACGTCTTTTTGTTCGAATTGCTAACATTTTATTTAATAACGAGGCCACTGTCTCCGTGATGACTAGTATACGGCAATGTGTCTCATTGTCATTTGTTTCTAAACGCTGATTCAAGTAGGAAAGTGATCCGTTTCTTGTAGAGCTGTGTGTGCCAGTAAACTACCAGATTCCCAGGAAAATGCTGTTTTGCTATCTGAACGTCTGTTAGCCTTCTTTGGCATAAAATAACACTAAACATTCAAACGAATCAAACAAATAATACGGAGGTGTATAGTTTTTTGTTTCAATATTTTACACACTTAATCTTTCTTAATATGAAAAGAGGGGGAATTAAAATACAACAAACATTAATAAACTTTCTTCAATATATTTCATAATTTGTTTGGCAGAAACTGGACATGGCTGATTATTTCTATAAAGTATGCACGAATGTAACCAAGAATATTCATATTAAAAAATTATATACCGGACTGTCTAATAAAATAATCTGATATTTTGACAGCAGTCATAATGTATATATTTTAGACACTCAGACATCTTTCAACAATTATAATACATTCTGGACAATCGGAAATGACTATTTTATAGATATTCCGGACAATCGGTAATACTTTAAATATGAAGTACATTTCGGACACTCGGTAATGACTATTATATACATATTCAGGACAATCAGTAATACATTTAAATATGAAGTACATTCCGGACACTCGGTAATGACTATAATATAGATATTCAGGACAATCGGTAATACTTTAAATATGAAGTACATTCCGGACACTCGGTTATGACTATTATATAGATATGACTATTATATAGATATTCCGGACAATCGGTAATACATTCCGGACACTCGGTAATGACTATTATATAGATATTCCGGACAATCGGTAATACTTTAAATATGAAGTACATTCCGGAAAATCGGAAATGATTATTATGCACATATTCCGGACAATCGGAAATAATAAAAAGTATTTGACTGCTATACTTATAGGTTAATTAGTGCCAGTCAAACTTATATATATATTCCGGACAATCGGAAATAAATCAATACATATTCCGGACGATTGGAAGTTTTGATTACATTTGACTGCATGCCAATTACAACTATATAAATTGGAAGTATTCTATCAAATTATGAAATATTTATTGTTCAGTTTATACTCTGGATATTGAAAGCACAAGATATATGTTAAATTAATCTATAATTTATATCTTTTTTATCAAAAGTTATTTATTGATACTTGCTGTCAATGCTACAGTAAATGGTATTAGAACCTTGCACTAAAAAAAACAATTTATCAAAAACACACAAATGTTATGGAATTAAGCTATAGTACTTGACACATGATCTATATATATGTTAAACAAAGTTGAAAATATATGATGGTAAATGCTAGTGAGGTAGAATATACAAGTTCAACTTATCTTTTTGAATGTTCATTCACTAATTTCCTTTGTGGAAAAATGGCTCTCCATCGCTCATGCGTGGTTCTCTAGCCTGTTTTATATGTCCCTACAGCAACGCCACTCACATGCAGATCTTAGTACCAGCCATGCCGTTGATATAAAATGGGTCACTGAATGTTATAATGGAATGTTTTTCTATTTCTTGATGCTGAAATAAGTAAAAAAAAAAAGACAGCAACAGAAAAAATGATTGGTCTGGGAGGGTTGGTTTATCAATTATCATTTAGTCTAATACTTTTAAACATTATTGTGTGATGAATAAATAACAGTTCCCACCATATAATTTTCCAAGGAAAAGTAACTCTTAATACTCTTTGCTCTTCACTCATCATAGTTACCCCCTCTTTCACAATAAGTGGGCTTACTTAGAAACTTCGATTCACGTATAGCCTTATTATATATATTTCTTTCGAAGAGTAAATTAATAATAATGTGTATTGCATAATTTTATCACTATTTTACAACTGTGACAATTTTTTCGTTTGAAAATTTGAATTATTTTCCCTTGTATAACAGAATTTCCGATAAAGGGAGTTAGTGTATGTGTACCGGCCTTTCGCGCACATAAACCGGCCTTTCGCGCACATTTGGCGGTAATAAATCATTCAACGTCGAGAAAGCGACCAGTATAGAAGAATTAAAAAAGTATGATTATTGAAGATGTAGGAATTTTAAGACGCTTCTATTTCATAAACACAGAATTATATGATTATTAGTCAAATAGTTTTTAAAGAGTGATATTGATATTGTATGGATATTTGCATCATCATATTAAATGATAAATATATGCATGTTAATATGACATAAGCTGATGGAAGTAGAAATGCATATGTGTTACTAATGTATATGATATATATTATATTTCGCTTATGAAAATAACTATATCTTGCTTTTGTATATGATTCTATAAGTTTTATTGTATGTATATAAGTGTAAAATTTATGAAGCTTACTAAAATACGAAATAATCAATATGTGAATCGCTTGTACGCGCTATTTCTCTAAAACCATTTATATGAATTAATGAAACTTTCCAGGATGCATAACTACCAGGTGAAGATAATATACAGTATGGAGTTATGGCTCTTTGATTCTAACTCCTTGTTTTGATCTTCAAGAGCACAGAAGGGAATCTTATTAGACTTGGAACATCAATAGAGGTCAATGTATGGAAAGGCAGAGTGAAGAACCATCCTCTCTTCAAAGATTTATATTCTCTTTACACCGTTTTTCCCTTTACAACCAATGCCTCCACTACTCAATCAAGGACGCATCCATCGGTTCCAACGATATTTTGTTTGGGCAGGTTGTTGGTTCTAAACAGAAAGGGAACTCCGAGCCAGAGACAATACATATAGGTTTAGAATTTGAAAATGCAGAAAATTTATGTTAAGACAGATGCAAATATAACAATACTATAACCAATTGCTGATCTTGCTGATTGCCTATTTAAAAAAACCATATTAACAGTGCCCTATATGTGTGTTAGCGTTACGTTTATCTCCAATTTTAAATATTGATATGATAACATATTCAGTCTATTTATCTGGGAAAATGTCAGGATCAAAAATATTCTAGCATATGTGTTAATTAATGAATTTTGCAACAAGAAGTTGGTCTTTTATCAATTTAGTGACATAGATGACATTGCTATCGCAACAGTAGGTTGTATTTGTTAGACTGAGTAGTAAAATAGTTATCGAAAACTATCTTAAATAAACTGTTGTGCCAGTCAACAGTTTACTTGATTGTTTGCATTTCTATTCGATTAAGAGATTTATAATTTTGATGTATTCGTCAAACTTTCCAAATTATTACGAGCAAGAAGATTCGCAAATGTCAATAAAATACAAATCAATTTGGGATAAGTTAACTGCAAGTGTGCTAGACAGGACGATGTGATGCCATGCGTGATTTCGTATCTTAATGACAATATTTGAATATTGTGTACAATCATAATGCAATCAGCCCGTTATGTAGGAATTTGTTTCTGAATTTAAATGATGTTTATTGATATGTCAAATACAAAAACAACAACAAAACAACTGATTTGGAAATAGAAAATGTTTAAATCTAGCATATAAACTTAATTGGTATTTCTTTGATTAAAAGAAATCGATGGGAAATCGTTAAGATATATGATTTCCAATACGACCAGTTTTCAGTTATAGTAAGCTAACAATTTAAACAATAATAAAAGTTACTGTAGCTAACGTACAGTGATATACCAATTGCTTCGTAACATTGATACCTATATATTGTTAACCCACGCAAAATATTTATATTATTTGTTCAAAGAAAAATAAAAATTAAACGTATTTTGTTTATAACGTAGTTCCTAGTAACGGTTGGAACTAAAATTGTTTGACATCACTCGTCTTTTGCTACATCTGTCTATGCATATTAATTAAGGAAGCAACAAAGTAGAATATTTGTACACGGTGAATATACTAGGTAGTGTTTGATTTTGATAACACTGTATATTTCTTGATTTATTTGGTCATTATTTGCATTATGCACTTGAAAGGTATTTTTTTATATATATTAAAAATCAATTCTGCCACCATGGTTTTATCGTTGAACAATTCTGCCACCATGGTTTTATCCATGAACGTTTCTGTCACAGTGGTCTGATCAATGAACTTTTCTGTCTCCATGGTCTGATCCATGAACATTTCTGTCTCCTTGGTCTGATCCATGAACTTTACTGTTTCCTTGGTCTGCTCCATAAATTTTTCTGTCTCCATGGCCTGATCAATGATTTTTTTATGTCTCTTTTCTGTCTCCATGATCAATGAACATTTCTGTCTCCATGGTCTGATCCATGAACTTTTCTGCCACCATGATCTGATCCATGAAATTTACTGCCTCTGTTCTGTCTCCTTGGCCTTCTCTGTTATCTTGGTCTGATCCATGAACTTTTCTGTCTCTTTACTGTCTCTTTGGTCTGATCCATGAACATTTCTGTCTCCATGATCTGATCAATGAACTTTTCTGTCTCTTTTCTTTCTCCATGGCCTGATCCATGAACTTTTCTGTCTCTTTTCCGTCTCAATGGTCTCATCCATGAATTTTTCTGTCACCATGGTCTGACCCATGAACTTTTATATCTCCAATGCTGACCTTTTCTGTAACCATGGTCTGATCTATCAACTTTCTGTCACCACGGTATGACTCATGAACTTTTCTGTCTCCATGGTCTGACCCTTGAACTTCTCTGTCTCCATTGTCTGACCAATGAACTTTTCTGATGCTTTCTAAGTTTTCTTTAAGAGTCGATAGTTTAGAATGCTCTCATTAGATCAAATAAAAAACTGGGTCATCAGTTGTTATAGGCATCCTGGCCAAAATTAAATTGATGCAATTGCCTTTAGTACCAATGTACGGTTCAGATAAAACTTCATGAGGTCAAAGGTCAGTTTAAATGTAGTTTATATTACACATATATTATATATAAGATGCACTCACACTTCTGTTTAAGGATGTTTACTTGGAAGTTTTCAGATTTTCATGTGTTCGAATTGTATATCTTAAATTAAAGTTATATTTCTTTTAAGAAACCACTATTGCTTTTGTAGTAATATGGATAGATACATTGAACGATTTAAGTCGCACACGTTTGATATCATTTTCTTACCAGGAAAATTAGGAAAAAGCGGTAACTGTAGGTGGAATAAATATTTTTTAATAATATAAAAATCTTGTTTTGTTACTTCAAAAAGTTGTACAAGCGTATGCTAGTATGACTAGACAAATATTTAAATATTTAACATCCATTTTTATTATGATGTTTATTTTAAATTTAGTTCCATATGCATAATAGAATGATATCATTATGCCTTCATTTTTATCAAAATTTACAATATATTAGATTTTGACGTAGGTATCAACTTGAAAAGTAAATGTCACAAAAACGAGCATGGCAATATATATTTTTTCTCGATCAGTTTCATCTATTACTTAGTTTATTTTACTTCAGTTGTGAAACAAGTTCTTACAACTTATACAAAACACGCTCGAAGTATTCCTAGATAAAACCCTTACTAAGCATATGTGGAAAAAGTGTCTTGCTCAAGGACACCACACATAGCCGTGGGTGTAGATCGAACCCGCAACCCTCCGATCCTTGATTCGGTACTTTACTACTGGACCATGCGCTCCACATAAAATTCTAACTGAAGTATATGCAACATGCCTATAGACTTAATACACCTTTGTACCGTATCGTTGTAACCTCATAGACGCTATGCTGTCTGGCATATCGTAGAACTGGGCACTTTTTCTATGAGTAATACTGCTTCAATATAATATATTTCTATCTTTAATCTACTTTAAGAATGTTGTTTAAATATATTCACCAGTATACAACGACTTGGAATACGATTGGATCTAAATTAGATGGAATATACGAATACTTCTCTGGAAGTTATCAGTGTTAAGTACAACTGATTAAGCCGTTTTGATATTGTTCATGTTTGTCATTTGTTTTTGCATTAGGCTTGTAATACACTATTTCAAATCATGTGTTAAAGCAGAACACAGCGGATGAAGTACAAATACCATTCTCTCTCCCAGAGTTAATTGCTCTACGGACGAAGTACAAATACCATTCTCTCTACCACAGTGCATTGCTCTACGGACGAAGTACAAATACCATTTTCTCTTCCATAGTTCATGGCTCTACGAACGAAGTACAAATACCATTCTCTCTACCAGAGTTTATGGTTCTATGGACGAAGTACAAATACCATTCTCTCTCCCAAAGTTCATTGCTCCACGGACGAAGTACAAATACCATTCTCTCTACCAGAGTTCATGGCTCTACAGACGAAGTACAAATACCATTCTCTCTACCCGAGTTCATGGTTCTACGGACGAAATACAAATACCATTCTCTCTCCCAAAGTTCATGGCTCTACGGACGAAGTACAAATACCATTCTCTCTACCAGAGTTCATGGCTCTACGGACGAAGAACAAATACCATTCTCTCTACCAGAGTTCATGGCTCTACAGACGAAGTACAAATACCATTCTCTCTACCAGAGTTCATGGCTCTACGAACGAAGTACAAATACCATTCTCTCTACCCGAGTTCATGGTTCTACGGACGAAATACAAATACCATTCTCTCTCCCAAAGTTCATGGCTCTACGGACGAAGTACAAATACCATTCTCTCTACCAGAGTTCATTGCTCCACGGACGAAGTACAAATACCATTCTCTCTCCCAAAGTTCATTGCTCCACGGACGAAGTACAAATGCCATTCAGTCTACCAGAGTTCATGGCTCTACGGACGAAGTACAAATACCATTCTCTCTACCAGAGTTCATGGCTCTACGGACGAAGTACAAATACCATTCTCTCTACCAGAGTTCATGGCTCTACGCTCCATTGACCTCTGGCAATGAATCAGAGATTTTCAGATTCTTGCAATATCAAACGTACATCTGGTCACTCATACATCGGACAACATTAAGACATGGCGCTCAACTCCATTAGTCCATACAGTAACATCAATATCTGCAATAAAATAGCATATGCCACATCTTTCTTAAAACTTGTATCTCAGTTTCGACAACTATCTTGGATATTTAAAAGATTGTAAAAATTTGGACACATTTTTGCCCAAGCGAAATCCATACTAGAAACGCATTTGTGTCTAATAAACTTCTAAATAATTAAGAAATAGCAACCTTAAGTAACGACCATGTATGTATGGGTCTATAATGTATGGATCTTATAGTATACATTAATTAAGCAGATCTCTCTCTCTCTCTCTCTCTCTCTCTCTCTCTCTCTCTCTCTCTCATTTTCACTCTCTCTCTCTCTCTGTAACTTGTAACTTGGTTTTAAAAAATTGATAATGTGAAAATGAAAATAAACGGGCAATCACTTGGTAGCTAAAAAAATAACAATAAAAAAACTTGTTCACAAATGTCCATTATCAAATAAGGTTTATTATATATATAAAGCATGCCCGATATTGAGAAACAAAGTTCTATTTCTTTATAGCGAGTAATGCAAAGTTATAGTTGCCTTCTCCGTGACAGCATAAACGTGATGGCACAATCAATCTTACATTGCAGCTTTTAGGATAACTATATTCACAGTCTGCATAGGTATTATGGTACCAGTACATGATTTAGGAACACTTATTACATTTGAAAATTATTGTTACATGATGTATGTATTTGTTTATGGCCTCATGAACTTTTAAGTGCTTTGGATTATCCGAATAATAGTTATCTTACTGGCAGCCAATTGCATTATACTAATAAATACTTTAGGTATATGAAATAAAAAGAAATAATTAAATTCAAATTAGCATTACAACATGCATAGTAATTAAGAACTCTATGTCAATATGCCAACTAGACGCCTTTTTAATGTGTTTGTCTAATCAGGATTCTTTTCTTCTCCTCATTACGATCACTCATGCATTGTTTTCTTTCTATTACGATCGGAATTGCTTTCCCGACAATGATAAATGGTAATTGCTTATAACTGCACACACGCTGAATTGAATATCGATTTATAATTAGCCTGAAACGGTACAGTTACATCAAAAAAATTGAACACATTTCTTTCTTTTTAAATACCACAATGGTCAATAAATCTTAATATTTAATCATTTTCTGATCTTAAATTATATTTAATTGGTGTCGTATGCGACAGATACATTGAATACATAATGAGATGCTTTATGTCCGAGGTGTTTGTGCTATAGATGCTTTCCATTCATATCAATAAACACTATTTTCCTATTACAACTGGCACAATAATTTTCTTGATTAAATATGCTTAAACTTACCTGGTATATATTCTAAAAGTCGACATACGAACAGAAATAAAGAATCACTCCTATAATTCAATATTATTTGTATAAAACGATAAATGACTTATTTTTATTTTAATTAACAGTTAGTGAACGCATGTTTAAGATAACAGTTTACTTCACATGCATATAATACCGAGGTAAAATCTTGATCATTGAGTGTATAAAAGATTCATGTTGCTGTTGATGGTATTTAGCGTCGCTTTTAACAATATTCACACCGCCAAACTCAAGTATCATACTGCGGACAGATGGTATGATTCCCCAGACAGTAACATTATAATGTCGACCAGACCCAAAATTATCCTTAATGTTCTGAGTGCCAAGCAAGGAAGCTTCTAGTACCATTTATTCAAGTCTTTGGTATGACCCGGCCGGGGATCGAAGCTACGGCCTCCGCATCCATGGCAGACGCACTAACACTATACCATCGTGACATATAACTAAAATAATGTATGTCTAAAAAGAACAGGTGGTCTTGCTTCAAACAGAAATTGTTATATTTCAGTATTTTTCTAATTGGTGTTTTGTTTATATGTAATTATATGACATCCACTGACCACCGCATGATACACCCCTTTCGTTTGTTTCTATTGTTTCTGTCTACCTGTTATGTTAGTAAGTCTAATTTCATTTAATCAAAATTGCGGCCTAAGCATGTAGCGTTTCATTCCAAACTAAAAGAAATAAACCAATCTCTCGTTTTTCACCCATCTATCAGCATGAAAGTAGTTAGATCGAAACTAAAGAGAAAGAAATGAAAAAGGCTGTCAGCTGCTTACGGAAAGAGTGGGTTTCTTCTTAGGTACATGCATTCACTTTGAAAGTCTTCCTCCGCCAATAAAATGTGTACTATTTCAATATGTTACAATAGCATAAACAAAACAAGTTTACGAGGGTTGATATTTAAATTCATAACTAATTCCTATAAAATCTACATTTATGCAAGTACACGCATATATTTGTACAACTTAGGTATTGATGTACATATAGTTTGAGAAGACGTTCCAGATCCTGTAACCGGTCTTCAATATAACATTATTTTCCCTTGGAGTCTGTAGTTTAGCTAAATGCTATTCAGACCAGACCGATTAAGACAGGTAGTAAAGTAAACTAAGAAGTAAAACAGTCAAATACATAACTATTTGATGTAATATAATTGTAAATGAACGACATCTTCAAGACGTAATCAGTCGTCATCTACTTTATGTTTGACATGAAAGTGCCATACTGCGTCTAAGTAACCTATATAACTGTCTTGTAAATAAGATACAGAAAAACTGCAGCTATCGTACTTTCTCACATGGAAAAACGGTTTGTTTCTCTCTAAATGGACAGTAAGTCTCAAACAATCATTCGAAAATGATACACTCTCTTTATTGTAGCAGTGATTTGATGTTATTCTTATCGTACATGCAAGAACGTATTTTGAATTAGGTAAATGATACTGTGAAACAAGAAATATATCGAAACAATTATATTATATAACAATTGTGAAATGTTTTCAAAATTATTATTTTAAGTGAAAAATGTTGACATACTTTATATAAACAAACTTAACATATACAAGCAGACAATTTACGTCAAGATCTTCCATTTACAGAATAAAGAAGGCATTGAATAAGAAGTCGTGTAGCAGGTAAGAACGTGGATTGAATGTCAGTTGGACATGTACTTCTTATTTATTTTGTATAAAAAATATCCAATAAAATGATACTGCTTGATGTGGATGTTACCATACACACTTATTAGTTTAATCATAATGTACGACCTATTGTCTAAACACATACGGATACTATTGATTTTGCCGATTGATATATTGAACAGTTTTTCTTTTTTTAATTTCGTCAATTTCTTTACGCATATATCGAAACTTTATATAATAAAGGAGGGATAATTGGTGCATATTGGAGTGAATACTAGTGGTATGTCTATAATTGGTCGCACAATATCGAGTAAATGTTAAAACTTAAAAAAAATCTCTTAATTATACCGATATAATCTGCAGTTTAGCTATTTGTCTTATCACATTACATATTCAATAAGAAAATCTTAGAGTAACTTTTTTTGTATTTGCTAACATAATAGTTTTTATTTTGGTAAATGAATATAGTTGGTAATAGAGCATCGTTTTACATATGATACGAATGTTTAAACTTCGATCTTAGATGATTTTAGTTAGCTTGAATTAAAAAGGATCTGATTTAGACACTTTATGGTATTCAGATATGTTTGACCAATACAGAAATCCTAACGATATGCCATTTGTGATGTGACGGCACATTACATTACGTGACCTGTCCGCTATCATAACAGAAATAACAGTAATAGTGTCGTTAGTTCTGGATCACCCCTCTTTAATACCTAATAGGTTATAGATTTTACTAGACATGGTTTGCTTCTTTTACAAACTAATCCTAATTGAGTAATCGTTTTATATCAATATCTTTTCATTTGACCTTCCGCAACAGAGAACTTAATTTATCTTGTTGATAATCATTTGATGTGCAAAATGATAACACTTAATTAAATTGATTTGTGGACTATTTGCACGCACGTGTAAGGTGCATCTATTGAGGTAGTTGGCCGTTTATCAGACATATCATATTGAACAATTAATTAATTTATTATTGCTGAACTGGGAGAAATAGATCGTAAAACCTAATCAAGTACACATGTCTAGTAAACATAGCAGTAGGACATTATTCAATACATCCGGTATTTGGTGCTGTCAAAATGTTCTTGTCGTAGATGAGTTGATAGAATATCAAGATCAATCATACATGATACATGTTATAGTGAAATATTTAGTCATGGACATGAATGTCATACTAAAACATTTAAAACGTTTCACTTGTATATTACAATGTGTGCCATGACAGTGAGATCTTTTATATAGATGTTGATGCCATGAATTCTAGAACAAAAGCATGTTGATTGTTTTGAGTCAGGATGGTGGTATTATTTGTAGATACACACTTCTAAGAAAATTTGTTTTTTTCATAAAAATAAACAACCAATATTAGGGTTTTAAAGTAATGCCAGTTATAACTTCTGAATAGTTGTGTACGTATCTAGTCGTACTGTTTCTTGTGACATGTTTGTATAAGTATTTGTCTTATAGCATGATGTTTGATTTTTGAGGACCATGTTTGTGACTTATATAACTCACAGGGAGAAATTAAATAAGTTAATAGTAAACTATGGACACTCATAGGCGACAGTATCAATGTTCAGACCATCCAATTTATCTGACCCCCACGAAAACACACAAAATACAAAGATTTGAAGCGGGTTATGCTGTTAAATAAGTTCCGATTACATTTATCTTTTTTTAACTCGTTTTGGAATTATTGATAATTTGCGGATATTTTTGCATTTTGATTGTTACAATTGTTACAGGTTTTCTGACCTACGATAAATGTTAGATTTTATTCATGCATTTTAACTTGTCACGGAAAACGGTTAAAGGAAATTAGTTTTTGTTTTCGGTTTCGGAAACTACAACTATTTGTAGCGTTAATTAGTCCAAGTTCGTGGATAAATTTGATCAGAAAAATAGTTGATTTAAATGAGTTGGTATGCCCGTGGCCCAGTGTCGAGTTGGTAACCTTGTCTATATATCTAAATATGTAACCCTATAACCTCAACCCTCATTAAAAAATGTATAATTATATATTTCTTTTAAGACATTAAAAAAAATTGTGTGGAAGGGGGACTTATTTTTGCTTTTGGAGGGCAGGTAAATTGTGTGGCCTGAACACCGATATAATCACTTGTGTGGACAATTCTTAAGTTTATTATCCAATATTCAAAGTTATTATTTATGATAATCATTGAATAGAGACAATAATACATTTGAGAATAATGGTGTTAAAAGTTTGTCAAGCATTCTAATTTTAAAGTTAATATTATGAGATCCAATTCTCGGTACATTTCCTACACACTCGGTGTTTTGAGAATTTCAAATATCCATACACAACATATTGTTATTGATGGAACATGTGTCAATACTATTTGTTTTGCTATGTATATGTTATGTATGCGAGGTCAGTCGTTTAAATTATTCATCTTCTATTTGGCTTTTTTTTTAAAACTTTTACCATGATATCAAATTTGTTGTAACATTTTGGAAACTCTCAAAGCAAAGCAGTCTTAGCGGTCATTGCTATTCAATAACACTAAGGAGTGCGTTTAATCATAATAATTTAGAGTTTCCTGAACTTTTTAAAAACGATAAAATTACATTTAAAGTTAAATTTGTTGAAGCGATTGCATTCTTTCTGATGAAATTACTTCTGTAGCAAATATGCACTCAAACATCTTTCATTCGAAATATAGAGGAAGAATTGCACATTGACCTAAAACAATAATAACAAAAACATAAACATTTTAAATACTTTTGTCCATTCTGCTAAATCTTCTTTATAAATTCGATGACGAAAAGCTGAAATGGACACCTCGTAATCTTGAAATCAATTTGGCGTATATCAACATTTCAAACACTTCAAATCGGTATTTACACCTTCAAAATAAAAACCAATTCGATACCTCATGTATTATTTCTTATGTTCAAAAAGTTTTGTTATGCATATTATGCCCCCCAAAAAATTTATTTTTTTTGGGTGGAATAAAGTAAATGGATTTTGTTAATAATTGCTACAAATGATCAACATGACCCGTACCTCAAAGGTCAAGGTCACTATTTGAGATTTTTGACAACACTTTGAGTTTGTGTGAGATTTCGTTTTCAGCCTGTAACTTTGTCTTGCATAGATGGATTTTGTTGATACTTGCTACAAATTATCAACATAACATGATGGCATGTCGGGAGTAATATCCACACCAGTACCTCAAAGGTCAAGGTCATAATTTTAGTTTGTTTGACAACACTTTGAGTTTGTGTGAGATTTCATGTCAGGCCTATAACTTTGTCATGCATAGATGAATTTCAATGATACTTGCTACAAATGATCAACAAAACATCATGACATGTCGGGAGTAAGTTCCACACCCATACCTCAAAGGTCAAGGTCACAATTTAAGTTTGTTTGACAACACTTTGAGTTTGTGTGAGATTTCGTGTCCGGTCTGTAACTTTGTCATGCATAGATGGATTTTGTTAATACTAGCTACAAATGAACAACATAACATGACGATGTGTCGTGCGTTACACACAGAATTCCACTTCAAAGGTCAAGGTCACAATTTAACTTTGGTTGATGACACTTTCAGTCTGATTGAGATTTCGTGTCCGGTCTGAAACTTTGTCACCTATGGATAAATTTCAAAACACATGGCTCTGTTCATCAGCATGACATTACAAAGTGTCACATGTAAGATCCACATGCGTACCTCAAAGTCAAGGTCACACTTTGAGTTTGTTTGACAACACTTTCAGTCTGTGTGAGATTTCTTGTCCGATCTATAACTTTGTCATCTATGGATATATTTTAAAAACAGTTGATAAACATGGCATAATTAAGTGTCGCATGTAAGACCCAGAACCTTGCTTCAAATGTCAAGGTCACACTTTCAATTTGTTTGATATTGCGTGTCTGGTCTGTGACTTTGACTTTAACTTGGCTCAATTTATGTAGATGACATGACGACGTATCATAAGTAAAATCTAGACACGGCCACACTTTTAGTATGTATGACAACACTTTGAATCTGTTTGAGATTTCAAGTCTGTCATTTAACTTTATCGTACATGAATGGATTTCATAAATACTTGGCTCAATTTATCAATTGATCAACAATTGATCTGTAACTTACATTTAGGGATTTTAAAATAGCTTGACAAGTAATCAGCTTGTCATGATAATGTTTCACCTGCATTTAACTGTTGAAATACCCAGACCATTACATCAGATGTCAAGGTCAAAGTTACACAAAGGTCAAGGTCATGCTTTAATGTAAAAAAAACATGAAATTGCATGTCTAGTCTGAAACATTAGTCCATTACTCTTGATATTCATGGATACATCTCTACCTATTATATCATATATTGTTATTTTTCACAGACCATTTGGAGGCATGTGACACTTAACAGTGACATTTCTTGTTTAGGATGATGTAGTGATAATCGTTCCTAAAATGTTTGTGTGCGTGCCTGCTCGTGCGAGTGAGCCTGCTTGTATGCGTTTGGAAGAGAGTGATTTGCTTGTTCAAAAGTATATTTGTTTGTTTGTATTTAAAAAATATCGTCACTTTAATTTGTATGTTCATTTTGACGCATTGGGGAGGGCTGTAACTAATGTTGTAAAACTTGTAGCCCGACCCTTTTACATTCTATTCGAAATTTGTGCTACAAACTGATGTTTTGAACATGTTAAGATTTGCAATACTATATTAAATCAAATTAAGTTCCTAAACTAGTGTTGAGTTATTTTAGTACTATGTCGTTGTGATAGGTTTTGATAAAATGCGTCTTATGCAGTCTGTTTATTGACACACCCATTTCAAAATCAAGTGAAACTGAATATGTTAAAGGGATTATACTGGCAAGTAACACAAACACGCTGTTAATCCAGACTTTTCCTGTATACAGTGTGCACAAAATAATGTTTATGTATTGATGTATTAACTTTTATTTACTTGAAAGTTATCAAATTATTAGTAATTGAATATTGGTCAAAACTTTAATACGTCCCGCAATAAAGTATTGCGCAATGTTTACATTGAACTCCGTAAACTTCCCGAACAAAGCCTCGAAACGATATCGGGAACGAGTCTTCACGATGTTGCCTGATGATTAATCGGAAACCCGAAAGCGGTTCGTTGAAAATGGTGAATGTAAACAAAAACAAAAACGTGGCTTCAGAAAGCCGATGTTTGTAATAAAGAGGTTATGCAATTAGACACTTTAGACGCGTATATCTCTAAGTTATAAGTGTATCTTCATGCTGGGTGTGTGTATTTAGGACAGGGAATTGACGGTTATATGCCAATTTAATCCCTTTAAGAGAAACATCATTTGACCTTTATGGTTCTATACAATCGCTTATATACTTATATAATATTTTACCAAATAACCAAATTCCATAATAGAAACAGTTTGACATTTGAGATATTGATGTTAACTTGGAACAATGAATCTAATAACATCACAATATGTAAGGAAATTTGATTCCAAACTTGTGAATGAAATGTATCATAGCCTTTGACATTAATGGAACTAATGTGATCTCATACTCATTTTTAACTCACAATCCATATAACTGATTACATAACTAAATTTAGAATGCTTTAAGTCAAACTTAATACCCATCAGATTGTCACAATTCCAGACCAAATCAAATAAACACAGCATTGATATAGATCATGATATAACACATTGTCAGTGTGTATTAGTAAACATATATTATAAACATAGAAAGATGAATTATAGAAACAGGAAAATACGACGATTCCCTCTTGAACAGAAACAATAAAACCAGATCGGCTATTAGATTCAAAATCTCGGATCATGTTGTATGTATGGCAATGACATTGTTGTAAACTGTATGTTTGGTAAAGATAATATTATTGTTGTAAACTGTATGTTTGACAAAGGTAATATCATTGTTGTAAACTGTATGTTTGACAAAGTTAATATCTTTGTTATAAACTTGTTGTTTGATAAAGGTTATATCATTGTTGTAAACTGTATGTTTGATAAAGGTAATAACATAAGTTCAAGCAACGCTTTAATTTGTCATTAACACAATTAAGGTATTATTGTTATAGACTAAGATAATATAATTTTTTATTCACACTGTCTTGTCTTTTGATGTGATGACGAGAGAAGAGTAAAGCTTGTTGTCCTAATCAGATTTGCAATCAAAATTGCCGAGGTATTCCTTAACAACAACAACAACAACAACAACAACAACAACAACAACAACAACAACAACAACAACAACAACAACAACAACTACATGCAATATACACCATACAGTGTGTTAAAATGGCGTTAAACTCAATAAAAGATAAATCAAAATCCCATTAGAAAAGAATAAGATTACTTAAGTCTAACAGGAGACTAGCATTGAAAGAAAAACAAACAGAGAACCACAACAGCACGATGGAACGTGTGGTCCAGTGGTAATACATTGAACTTACGTCGGTGGGGTAATTTGGTCTTGGGTTGGATCCTTCGCCTAGATTATGTGCAGTTTTACTTGAGCAAGTCTTTATATCCACACTTGATTAGTACTGATACTTTGTCTAAGTTGTAATAACTTGATTCTTAATCGATGTAAATTAAATAAAACAAAAAAAAAAACAACAACAAAAAGTGCAGGTACAAATAGTGCATATAAACATTATTAAACTACTTGTTTCCATTACAAGCATAGCTGACACTTGTTCTTGACGTTGTTTCCTGATGTTTGTTAATCGTTTAAATCAGTTAACTGGATGTCTATAAACGGTGTTCAAACATTGGCGCCATCAACATGTCAGGATGCTGTACTTTTATATGATCACTTTTATTACCCGAAAATGATAGTCACTTTGATTCCCAATGGCCCATAAATATAGCAGTTGTCTGGTTTGCGTGATTCATGGTTTTGTTTTTGTAGTTGCAGGATTGTTTCAAATACGTTATTTATTTTGTTTTGTTTGTCCATGACTTGTACCCGCGTTCTCGTATGGCTAAAATAAAGTGTCAAAATCAGCTCTATTGGACTAAGACTTGGCGCAACTTTGGCATTGTATGGGGGTTAGGTACACGCGCATGCACTATATGTTCAGATGTATTCAATTAAAGGCATACTTGGAGATGGTGCTGATCAATCAATACCAATTAAGTTGTTTTATCGCAAGAAATTGAACACATCTGGGATCAGCTTGGACATCGGGTGCATGCATGTGTATCCTAACTCCGTACACTACCACAGTCAGCCAAACCCTACAATTACAAGACAATCTCATCTTGCTTTCTATAAAAAATATTTGTTTATTAGGTGTTGCGTTATAGTTTTAATCAAATGAGGTTTGACGTAGTTTAATTCATATCATGTTTGGCGCATAATTAACCATATCAGGTTTGACGTAGTTTTAAACATATCAAGTTTGACGTAGTTTTAATCATATTAGGTTTGGCGCATAATTAACCGTATCAGGTTTGATGTAGTTTTAATCATATCAGGTTTGGCGCAGTATTAACCATATCATGT
The DNA here is from genome assembly GCA_029582155.1 of Panopea generosa. Taxonomy (NCBI): domain Eukaryota; kingdom Metazoa; phylum Mollusca; class Bivalvia; order Adapedonta; family Hiatellidae; genus Panopea; species Panopea generosa. The sequence goes on from CM055895.1 coordinate 54,524,871, forward strand.
TGACGTAGTTTTATTCATATCATGTTTGGCGCATAATTAACCATATCAGGTTTGACGTAGTTTTAAACATATCAAGTTTGACGTAGTTTTGATCAAAGTAGGTTTGGCGCAGTATTTACCGTATCAGGTTTGACGTAGTTTTAATCATATAAGGTTTGGCGCAGTATTAACCATATCAGGTTGGACGAAGCTTTAATCATATTAGGTTTGGCGCAGTATTAATCATATCAGGTTTGACGTAGTTTTAAACATATCAAGTTTGACGTAGTTTTAATCATATTAGGTTTGGCGCAGTATTAATCGTATCAGGTTTGACGTAGTTTTAATCATATCAGGTTTGTTGCAGTATTAACCATATCAGGTTTGACGTAGTTTTAATCATATCAGGTTTTACGCAGTATTAACCATATCAGGTTTGACGTAGTTTTAAACATATCAAGTTTGACATAGTTTTAATCATATCAGGTTTGTCGCAGTATTAACCATATCAGGTTTGACGTAGTTTAAATCATATCATGTTGAGCGCATAATTAACCATATCAGGTTTGACGTAGTTTTAAACATATCAAGTTTGACGTAGTTTTAATCATATTAGGTTTGGAGCAGTATTAACCGTATCAGGTTTGACGTAGTTTTAATCATATCCGGTTTGGCGCAGTTTTAACCATATCAGGTTTGACGTAGTTTTAAACATATCAAGTTTGACATAGTTTTAATCATATCAGGTTTGTCGCAGTATTAACCATATCAGGTTTGACGTAGTTTTAATCATATCATGTTTGGCGCATAATAAACCATATCAGGTTTGACGTAGTTTTAATCATATCAGGTTTGGCGCAGTATTAACCACATAAGGTTTGACGTAGTTTTAAATAAATCAAGTTTCATGTTGTTATAATCATATCAGATATGACATAGTTTTTATCATATCAACCTTTACAATGATGGTAAACTTGCTATGACAAAATGCCATGGAAACAGTATCAAAGACTTGTACCAAAATAAAAAAAATAAATTATGTCAATAGTTTACTAAGACAAAGAAATGTTCCCTTTATGGATATGTATACATATACTTCATCATTGAATAACTACCGAACCATTACAAGAAGTGATTACATCACGTGAAATGCAAGTTTAATGAGGAAGTATATATTAATGTCAATGACACAACGTTTCAAGAGTCAAGTTTTTAATAAGCTACTTATGACGAGGACTTGTAGAGCAGCGTGGAAGTTTTACTTCCTTATATTGTCATACTCCGATGTTGTCCTTGAATAAATAGTCCACTTTGTTTAATCAGATCGAAGACGAAAGTATCATCTTTTTTATACCACATGTGACATGTACATGAAATCTACAATTATATATGTAAAGTCGCTTTGGCTATATATTTATATTTACGTATGTTTAATTGTATTTTTATTAAAAAGTAAGGTGATATGTCAAAACAATAGAAAAGCAATGATTAACGTAAATGCTGCTTCCCTATTGCATTATTTGGACTTTTCTTCTGTAATTCGGTTGACAAGAGCCACCAGTCACATATGTTGACAGTTTAAGGATAGTAACAACTCACTTCAGACACCAGTCACATATGTTGACAGTGTAAGGATAGTGACAACTCACCTCAGACACCAGTCACATATGTTGACAGTGTTAGATACCCTCTTGAACAGATTAGTTATTCTGAATTAGTAGCAACTACAAATCAACGTTTCTAAACCTCACATATATAACATGTTTACATCAATGTGTTGTCAACTCGTTTTCTCAGATACGGTAATTTGAAAACCATTTTAAAACTAATTTGCATTTCCTAAAGACAGGGCAAAAATACTATACAAAACCATTGTAATGTGCGGTGTGTTCCAGATGGTGAACGAATGTCATTAAATACAGAGTTTTCATTCAATATTTTAAAATTCTAATACAATTTGCAAAGCATTTGATTAAGAAAAAAACATGGTGATAAAACATCATGTATATTCAATCTAGCGATTGCGAATATAAGTTTGTGAAATAAGCATTGACTTCAAATGTATTATTCATGAGACTATGAAGTATTTAGAGATATTATGAGAGTAAAACGTAATCAAAACTATTTCTTGATATGATATGTCTATACCGTTCAGGACTGTGTATGTAATAGTGTTACGTAATTCAGGTCAGTTATATTAACTGAAGTCTATGCCCGATCACATCTGCTGAATTATTAACGCCGAGTTATTCGAACTATTTGGTGATTTTAATTCAATTTTTTTTTTTTTCAAATATCTATATCAATTTCGAATTATTTTCATGGAATGGAAAGATATTGAGAATGTCGATAGTGTTGGCACGTGCTATTGTAAGTTAATTTGTATATGCTATTTTGGCCTTCAACTGACTGTCCGTTCTAATAAATTATGGTTTAACCGATATTGAAACGTATTTCTGACTATCTTAATGGTGCATTTATATGAATCAAGTTTAACTTTTATAGCAAAATCAAAGTATCAAACAGGGTTGAAACAAATTACGATTAAGTGACGTAGAACTAGATAATACACCATGTACCTCGCCGATTTACTTATTTATCAATGTAAAATCTCCATATGTATCGCGATATTGAGTTTTTTCTTCTCACAAGATACAAGATTATCGGATTATCTTAATTAAATGTATCAGAAACAAATACTATCATAACAAAATTTTTCGTGACAAAACTCATGATTAATGACTGTTATTTATTAAATATTAAATATTTTTAAGAAATACAAAAATTGACATTGGATTATCTCATCAAAATGTAATGCTTTTGAAAATGTGTTCTCCTTATGTAATGAATGCGTTGACACATGTTGCTGTCTTTATTCTGTATTGATTTAATTACAATGGTGATCATTAATTATACGTGTCGGAAAATGCCATGATAAACGACAGTTATGCATGTCAGAAACGCAATATTTCATGCCAACAAATAAAACCCGATTAAATTAATTAGATTTAATTGATAACTAAATATCTCGATACATGTACTAACATAATGATTGTAACGTATTCATGAGAAAAATAATTAAATGTATGTTTGTGTGTGTGTGAGTGCGTGCGTGCGTGCGTGCGTGCGTGTGTCTGTGTCTTAGTGTGTGTGCGCGCGCGCGTGCGTGCTTGTGTGTGTGTGTCTGTGTGTGCGCGCGCGTGCCTGCCTGCCTGCTAGTCTGCGTTCGTGCGTCCGTGTGTGCCTGGTTGCCTGTTTGTCTAAATGTCATATAAACAAACAAAACAATTTAATTTGCAACCACTTACTAGATACCAGTTCCCCAGTACCATTTAACTACAATATTACTGCTACACCTATCAGTCTTGATTTTTAAGCACCGATTCCAACCTCAAATGTGCACTAATATATAACTATTCAACAAATAACATCTTTATTATTTATTTTAAGATATCCGGGACAGAAACTGTTCGTTAATTACGTTTTTATCATTTCAGAATACACACTACTTATCAGTGCTCTTACAATCAGATTTACATTTCTTTTCTTAATTGATATGATAATTTACAATCCTCTCACTTACAATTAATTAAAATATGAGACATGAGCTCGGGTGAAATTCGTATTATTATTATTAATTTGATAAAAATAATGTTTTGTTGTTGTTGTTGTTGTTGTTGTTTGGTGTTTAGCGTCGCTTTCAACAATAATTCAGTTTCTTCATCGCGACGGTTTCTACTTTAGAGACTGTTATGAGCGATGTAATACTTGGAGTATCATGCCGTAGACACAGTGCATGATTCCCTACCCAATCACGTTATACTGACACCAGGCCGACATGATCTTGGAAATATCCTCACAACGCTGAGCGCCAAGACAGAAAGCTTCTTATACCATCTTCGGACATTGCCGAAGTACCAATCCCACGACCTTCTGCATGCAAAGCGGACGCTTTACCACTAGACCATAATTGCGGTTTGATAAAAATACGAACGGAATTTCGAATATTTCACCGCATAAACACATTGAATGCATTAAAATCATAATACTGACAATAATATAAGTGACACCAAATGCCTTAGGACGGCAAGTAACAAAAAAAAACAACCAATGGGGAGCCTGATTTATGTCATTCTTACTCGCTCCAAAGCCGTCACATAAAAAAAAAAAAAAGCAAAAAAAAAAAAAAAAAAAAAATATATATATATATATAAAACAAATAAAAAAACACCAAAAAAGTATCTCTGCAAGACTATCAGCAGATTTGATTTGTTTAAAATGAAATGAGATTTGCGTATAAATAATTTATTTTCTTATCGCATCTTATAAATACTAGAAAAGCTGTTAGCATTACTGGTATTTCTGAAACAGACATAAATCATCTGAAACCATATTTACTTTAATCATTTTGATAATGTAACATATTCAAGGACTCCGCAATTAATGTAAAATATCACTTAGGAAATGTTTAAACTAGACATCAATTGTCATGTTAATGTTTTATATGATTAGATTATAAATGAGAATATTTGTCATTGTCATAATGCTTTGATAAAAAGGATGCTAAATAGTGTTTAAGTATGTAATCGTTTACGAAATAGATTTTATATATTGCGCTTCCCGCTATGGCCCATTATATAGCATTGACATATGAGCACGATGATTGGTCAGTTACACCAGTGACTTCACCATTTGGTAAACGCTTTGGACTGCTATGAATTGCAGAACAAAAAGGGAATTCCATGCTTTAAAGTTAAGGTATACAAGTCCTTAATCGATATATTTCAGGTATTGAGATAGATTCAGCATCGATTTGAATGAAGACCATTATTCATTTTCATCGCGCTCACATGTACGTTAGTTTGTGAACATAACAAGGAAGAGATCGAGAAAAACAACCTGTTTACCAGTGGCCTTACTTAACCTATATACAGAAGCAAGATTACATACTTTGATTGCAACCCGCTTTAGTGGAATTAATCAGTAATATCTAATAATCATAACCGACGTGGATGAAGTTGATTCAAATGTTTTAGAACTAACAACTGTATCTGTGTGCATATAATTTGTTTAACTTTCTTTTATTTGTTATTTCAGTTTTATATTGGACCCATGCGCCGGTTTCACGTAAATACTTCAGTCCGTTATTTAACCTAAACTCAAGTAGTGTGCTCAATTTTAGCACACACTATTAAATAATGGACTTAAGGTTTTTCGTGAAACAGGAACCAGTGGTTTCATTTACTAATATAGTCGTTTGGTGTCTGCTTCCAATGGAAGTCTACACGGAGATGGCAATAACAAATAATTTATCGCATCAACAAAACAATAGTAGAATGACGTTTGCAAGAATATTCACCTTAAGTGCCTCAGTGTATATTAATCTATTTGAGCTCGATTGCAAATTAAGCTCAGAGCTTGTATGATCCGCTTTCGAGTTCCTGGGTAGAACCGGTACGGAGTGTTGATATCGGAGAGACATCGGGTTGAGCAACCTCTAGCGTGAGCGGCTAACACTTTATCCACTGCACTACCGCCGTCTCAATAAATAGTTTGAACCTCTAGATCTAAAATCTTGCTTCCTTTTATCGTTTCTTAATTGTGACTAGATCGTATGCAGGGAAGCTCGCAAGCGTGCAGTGCACTACCGCACTACAGCCACTTACCAGTTGCATTGACGAACATACAGTGCATATTCAATTATAAAAATAATGTCATCGTGCGTTGTGTATTCTATTTTGAAAATGACATAATTGTATTGCTGCTGAACGAATTGTTTACCGGTACAAGTGCAAAACTGTTAACATAAATAGGTTATCTTTTTCGTTGCACTCGATATCTTAAATATTATTTTTTTGCAAAAAATGCACACGAAAAAGGAATGTTTATTAAAGATATTAATTTGGAAATTGAACTTCTGTTTTGATTTCAAAAGTGCATTCCTAAAGTTATTTGTGTTAAATACTTGGAGCATTTTTATGACTATCCGCTTAATTTTGATATATGATATATATATATATATATTTATGAAATAATGTTCATAGACTACTTTAAAGTATGCACATGTATAAGAGCGAGGTGGCGCATACCCGTTAGCCAGTTTAAGCTCCCAAGTAGCGTCGTTTGCTACCGACCGTTCCAAAGCGGTAAACGGCACTCTTGTCTATGTATGCAATGTTTTTTTATTTAAATTAATTGTGTCCATCCTGCTTTAGAGACAGTGACCTTTAAAATGTTACATCTCTTGCTTGTTATTTATTTTCTTATTTTTTGGTTGATGTGTTTTGTTTAATTGGTTCAAAAACAAAAAATATGCAGAAACGTTTTGGTAACTAAAATATAAAATCATATAAACTATATTGTTGAATATAGAGTAATGAAACCTGTGACATTTTTTTAAATGTGTATTTTATCTTTAAAGATCTTATTCGTTTAAAACTGAGATATAAAATGCAAATCCATCGTTCATATTAAACGTATTATAAACTGCTCAGGTTTACAAAAGATGCTCCCTAACCCAACAACAACAAAAACATTTGACCAGAAGACTGTTACAGTATTCGCTTTTTATACACTGTAATGGCTATACGCGACATAACACTTAACATAATAAGTTGATTTTTTTAAAGAAATCAAGGCGATAGCTGAACCACAAAGTGTGTCAAAATGATGATGCAACAAGCCGGGCTTGATAAGCTCAGTCGGTAGCGCGCCTGACTATCAATCCAGAGGTCGTGATTTCGAATCCCCGCCTGGCAACAGTCTCCGTGATGATTGATTTACAACATTGCATCTCATTATCATTCGTCTCTCACCGGTGGAAAGTTATTAATTACCTGTGGAGATGAGGAGTGCATAAAAATGACGCTTAATATTCAATCAATCAAACAATCCATCATTGACTCGATATACATCGCGCTTTAAAATATTGAGATTTTTGGTGCGTTTGTTTCAGACATATTTTTGTTTTAAAACTTGTAAATACAATTTCTGAAGGAAAATCAAAAAGTATATATAAATGATCCAGGTTGAAACTGTATTAATATGTATCATACCCTATATTAAGAAATGATGACATGTTTTATCAGTATATTGGTCGGTCAAAAGATTTTAATGTTTGGTGTTTTTGCACTGAAAGTTGCTTTTAGTTTTCTCCATTTATTATATAGATCTTATTTTTCAACCGTAAGTTGTATTTACTAACCCTCAGAATATTGATTTTCTGGTATATATTTCATATGTGTTCATGTGTTAATTAATTAAATCAAACTTACCTGCGTCCCAAACAAAAGGGCATAGCTGCGAGTGTGACGGGCATGTGCAGTATTCACGAGATATGTTTTTTTTTTAAAAAAAATATATAAAGTTAAAGGTACATTAAAATTCCGAAATTGTTGCTCTTAGTATTAATTTAAGTCATGTTCACTCCTCCAAATGAAATATTACATATTTATTTGAACACTGAGAAAGAAGTTTACAAAAAGTACATTCTTTTAAATATTTATGAAAGTTGTTTTTGTCTACAGATTAATGGTCGTCTCTTTCCGAGAAGAGCAGAAAATCGGAATCGCACCGGTCGTTAATTTATGCACAATTCATTTCAAGAAAGTACACCATGGGGGATCGTAGGGAATGTGTTTAATTGTTATCAAGCCCACTTGCAGCTAGACAGTTGTTAAACAAACCCATTTTATTATCCCCATCGTATTTGTAAACGAGTCCGAGAGCCAATTTATTGCAAAGAAGCGACATCTCGTTCATATTAAAGTAAAATTATTTTTAACAAGTTGGCTGCTTTTAAAAACCATCCAATGGTTAGGTCTTATAAAAATGTGACAATTAAAGTGAATGGATGTGTAAGTTTGAACTTTGTACAGGGTACTAAATACATTGGTGATACCAAATAATGACAATGTTCCGGCTGACACAGCGAGTTCTCGGCTGCAGGGAAAATGCAAATGTGGTGTGCCTCATAGTAATCTTGATGTTTAAATGTACTGATCATAATCATTATGTATTGTCATTTGTATATTTAAAAAGAAACGTACTTTATATATTGTCTAATGTACTTACTGCTATGTTCTATACAATTTACTACTGTGATCATAATATATTTTAAATAATTCGTATACATATTTTAAATTAATTTGTGGATATATTATTTTTGAAAAACAACACTTAAAAATTACCGTTTTCAAAAACCTGTGCATGTTCAGCGATATATCGGATTCTCACGACGTGCTGAAAATATGTCACACCGGTAAACTATTGCATTGAGTAAAATAAACAACTGTAGCTGTTTAATTTTGTTATGGGTTCCGTTGCATTTAAATTTTTCTTTTAGCCGGAAAGTGGTCGGAACAGCCGGAACATGACCAGGTTTTTATATCAATACCGGTTTGTACATTCCCATAACGCACTGTTTAGAAAAACAGTGGCGACCTCTATGTGGTGAATGCCGTGTTTTAACACGTGATCGTGATGTTACAAAATGCAGCGCCCAGAGTCAATTTCTTAACTGGACCTTATATAGGGTTCGGTCGCTCATGCAACCTAATCAAAAACTTTGCCAAGAACCCATTGTCTAATTCGTTGACTGTACTTAAGCAAAAACACATTGGCAGTCTCTCAATACTGAAGTGATTCGTGATGTAATAGCACGTGTGAGAATCCTCAGCACGAGTAACCTGACCTGACCAGTATAATATCGATATTTCAGACATGGAATAAATAATATATGCTGCATACACTCGTATAAACGATACATTTTATGGCTGACATCAATGTTTATATTATTTAAAAAAACAAAAAAACTTTTGGCTCAAGCCATAGCGACACTTGTTATGGACACCTGATTCAACGGTCTTGATCCGTACAGTACATGCGTTTTGCTTATTCTAAACATAAACTGGTATTTAGCACAATGCAGACGAACATTGGCGGAGATTGTCGAAATTATATAAGTACATGTAAAATAGTTTAAAAAGCTTGGTTAGCTCGTTTGAGAAATACACAATTCGAAAATAATTTTTGTGTGTACGTTTTTAAAAATCAGTGATTGGGGAATAAAAGCAATGGTTTTAACAATATTACAAATCATTCAATTTCAATAATAATTATTATTATCATTTTTTGGTGGTGGTGGTGGTGTGTGTGTGTGTGTGTGTGTGTGTGTGTGTGTGTGTGTGTGTGGGTAATGGGGCTTTAATTAAGACTACTCCAGCGGAGAATATATTTTGCTGTTAAAAAGTGATTAACATAAAACTAAAAACTGGGCTGCCTTTCCCGAAATAACATTGCAAGTCGATATGTCTACTTTAGACAGTATTCTAAGCGCTGCCACACTGGAGTATCATGACGCATACACATGACATGATACCCCACCCAGTCATATAATAGTGACACCAGTGATACCCCACTCAGTCACATTATACTGACATTATACTGACAATATACTGACACCAATGATACCCACCCAGTCATATTATACTGACACCAGTGATACCCACCCAGTCACATTAGACAGACACCAGTGGTACTCCGCCCAGTCACCTCATACTGACACAAGTGATACCCTGCCCAGTCACATTATACTGACACCAGTGAAACCCACCCAGTCACATTATACTGACACCAGTGATACCCAACCAAGTCACATAATACTGACAACAGTGATACCCTGCCCAGTCACATTATAATGACACAAGTGATACCCCACCCAGTCACATTATACTGAAACAAGTGATACCCCACCCAGTCACATTATACTGACACCAGTGATACTCCGTCCAGTCACATTATACTGACACCAGTGATACCCACCCAGTCATGGGGTCACATTATACTGACATCAGTGATACCCTAGCCGGTCACATTATACTGACACCAGTGATACCCCGCCCAGTCACATTATACTGACACCAGTGATACCCTAGCCGGTCACATTATACTGACACCAGTGATACCCCACCCGGTCACTTTATACTGACAACAGTGATACCCCACCCGGTCACTTTATACTGACAACAGTGATACCCCGCCCAGTCACATTATACTGACACCAGTGATACCCTAGCCGGTCACATTATACTGACACCAGTGATACCCCGCCCAGTCACATTATACTGACGACAGTGATACCCCACCCGGTCACTTTATACTGACGACAGTGATACCCACCCAGTCACATTATACTGACACCAGTAATACCCCGCCCAGTCACATTGTACTGACACCAGTGATACCCTGCCAAGTCACATTATACTGACACCAGTGATACCCCGCCCAGTCACATTATACCGACACCAGTGATACCCCGCCCAGTCACATTATACTGACACCAGTGATACCCTGCCCAGTCACATTATACTGACACCAGTGATACCCAACCCAGTCACATTATACTGACACCAGTGATACCCACACAGTCATATTATAATGACACCAGTGATACCCTGCCAAGTCACATTATACTGACACCAGTAATACCCCGCCCAGTCACATACTGACATAAGTAATACCCCGCCCAGTCATATTATACTGACACCAGTGATACCCAACCCAGTCACATAATACTGACATCAGTGATACCCCGCCAAGTAACATTATACTGACACAAGTGATACCCCGCCCAGTCACATTATACTGACATAAGTGATACCCCGCCCAGTCATGTTATACTGACACCAGTGATACCCTATCCAGTCACATTATACTGACCCCAGTGATAACCTGCCAAGTCACATTATACTGGCACAAGTGATACCCCGCCCAGTCACATTTTACTGACACAAGTGATAACCCAACCAGTCACATTATACTGACACCAGTGAGACCCTTCCAAGTCACATTTTACTGACACCAGTGATACCCCACCCAGTCACATTATACAGACACAAAAGATACTCAAATAGTCACATTATACTGACACAAGTGATACCCTTCCAAGTCATATTATACTGACACCAGTAATACCCAACCCAGTCACATTATACTGACACAAGTGATACCCCACCCAGTCACATTATACTGACACAAGTGATACCCACCCAGTCACATTATACTGACACAAGTGATACCCACCCAGTCATATTATACTGACACCAGTGCCACCTAGTCACATTATACTGACACAAGTGATACCCCAAACAAGTCACATTATACTGACATAATGATACCACACCCAGTCACATTATACTGACACAAGTGATACCCCACCAAGTCACATTATACTAACACAAGTGATACCCACCCAGTCATATTATACTGACACCAGTGATACCCCACCCAGTCACATTATACTGACACAAGTGATACCCACCAAGTCATATTATACTGACACCAGTGACAACCCGCCCAGTCACATTATACTGACATCAGTGATACTCCGTCCAGTCACATTATACTGACACAAGTGATACCTTGCCCAGTCATATTATACTGACACCAATGATACCGCACACAGTCACATTATACTGACACCAGTGATACCCCGCCCAGTCACATTATACTGACACCAGTGATACTCCGTCCAGTCACATTATACTGACACAAGTGATACCTTGCCCAGTCATATTATACTGACACCAGTGATAACCCACCCAGTCATATTATACTGACACCAGTGATATCGCACACAGTCACATTATACTGACACCAGTGATACCCCGCCCAGTCACATTATACTGACACCAGTGATATTCCGTCCAGTCACATTATACTGACACCAGTGATGCCCACCCAGTCATGGGGTCACATTATACTGACATCAGTGATACCCTAGCCGGTCACATTATACTGACACCAGTGATACCCCGCCCAGTCACATTATACTGACACCAGTGATACCCTAGCCGGTCACATTATACTGACACCAGTGATACCCCGCCCAGTCACATTATACTGACATCAGTGATACCTCAACTGGTCACATTATACTGACATTAGTGATACCCCACCCGGCCACTGACATCAGTGATACCCCACCCAGTCACATTATACTGACGACAGTGATACCCCACCCGGTCACTTTATACTGACGACAGTGATACCCACCCAGTCACATTATACTGACACCAGTAATACCCCGCCCAGTCACATTGTACTGACACCAGTGATACCCTGCCAAGTCACATTATACTGACACCAGTGATACCCCGCCCAGTCACATTATACCGACACCAGTGATACCCCGCCCAGTCACATTATACTGACACCAGTGATACCCTGCCCAGTCACATTATACTGACACCAGTGATACCCAACCCAGTCACATTATACTGACACCAGTGATACCCACACAGTCATATTATAATGACACCAGTGATACCCTGCCAAGTCACATTATACTGACACCAGTGATACCCCGCCCAGTCACATTATACTGACACAAGTGATACCCCGCCCAGTCACATTATACTGACACCAGTGATACCCTGCCCAGTCATATTATACTGACACCAGTGATACCCCACCCAGTCACATTATACTGACACCAGTGATACCCACACAGTCACATTATAATGACACCAGTGATACCCACCCAGACATATTATACTGACACCAGTGATACCCAACCCAGTCACATTATAACTAAATCAGTGATACCCCACCCAGTCACATTATACTGACGTCAGTGATACCCCAGCCGGTCACATTATACTGACATCAGTAAAACCCCTACCGGTCAAATTATACTGACATCAGTGATACCACACCTGGCCACTGACATCAGTGATACCACACCCAGTCACATTATACTGACGACAGTGATACCCCACCCGGTCACTTTATACTGACAACAGTGATACCCCGCCCAGTCACATTATACTGACACCAGTGATACACTGCCAAGTCACATTATATTGACATCAGTGATACCCTGCCCAGTCACATTAAACTGACACCAGTGATACCCCGCCCAGTCATATTATACTGACACCAGTGATACCCCGCCCAGTCACATTATACTGACACCAGTGATACCCTGCCCAGTCACATTATACTGATACCAGTGATATCCATACAGTCACATTATACTGATAGCAGTGATACCCCGCCCAGTCATATTATACTGACACCAGTGATACACCACCCAGTCACATTATACTGACACCAGTGAAACCCCGCCCAGTCACATTATACTGACACCAGTGATACCCCGCCCAATCACATTATACTGACACCAGTGATACCCCGCCCAGTCACATTATACTGACACCAGTGATACCCATACAGTCACATTATACTGACACCAGTGATACCCAACCCAGTCACATTATAACGAAATCAGTGATACCCCACCCAGTCACATTATACTGACGACAGTGATACCCCACCTGGTCACATTATACTGACATCAGTGATACCCCACCCGGTTACTTTACACTGACATCAGTGATACCCTATCCGGTCACATTTTACTGACATCAGTGATACGCCACCCGGTCACATTATACTGACAAATGTGATACCCCACCCAGTCACATTATACTGACATCAGTGATACCCCACCCAGTCACATTATACTGACGACAGTGATACCCAACCCGGTAACATTATACTGACGACAGTGATACCCCACCCAGTCACATTATACTGATACCAGTGATACCCCGCCCAGCCACATTATACTGAAACAAGTCATACCCTGCCCAGTCACATTATACTGACACCAGTGGTACCCAACCAGTAACATTATACTGACACCAGTGATACCCAACCCAGTCACATAATACTGACACCAGTGATATCCCACCCTGTCATATTATACTGACACCAGTGATACCCCCACCGGTCAGATTATACCAACACCAGTGATACCCCATCCAGTCACATTATACTAACATCAGTGATACCCCACCAAGTCACATTATACTTACGACAACGATACACCACCAAGTCACATTATACTGACACCAGACAGACCTGACCTTTTCTAAATGCCGAGCACCAAGCGAGGAAGCTTCTAGCATCATTGTTCGAGCATTTTGCATGTCCCGGCCGGGGATCGAACCCACGACCTTCCGCATGCGGGCGAGGCAGACGCTCTACCATTAGATCTACGATAAGGCTCCGGTGGAGTAACCAGGTTACACAACGTAGCATGTATCTTATTATTACAAATATGTATAATATGTATAAATAAAACATATCGAACAAAATATCACAAAAAAATCAGCATTTATCAAAACTAACAAGAATAACATTAGGAACTATATCTATATTTTGTAAATCAAGATACATTTAAAATGTAATATGATGACTACACATTTTAACATAATAAAAATTAATTCAGATTTTCCATTATATGCAGTTGAAAGTAATAATTATAAAACATCCGGCTTTGTCTGTGGTAAGTGGAATGTCGTGGGTTCGATCCTCGGCCGGGTCATACCGAACAGAAGTAATCAGTAGTATTGGATAGTTTTGGATCTAGTCGACACGGTTTCAGTAGAATGTGAATGGGAGGGGTATCATACCATGATACGGAATGACAATCCAGTTTGGCAGCGCTCAGGATACTGTCCAAGTAAACATTTGATATGACTAATTCATTGTTGAAAGCGACTCTAAACACCAAATAACAACACAAAATGTTGCAGGTTAAAATACAATGTTATTGTTCTTGAATTGTTAAACTAAATAAATATCAATATTCTTCATACTTGGACATATAACTGACGCACTGGTGTATCCAAAGAATATACTTATATTACCGCTTTATCATACGTCGGCATCATTTAATTTGTTTACCTATCCTATTTAAATTTAAATAGCTGCTGTCTTTGTTCTGATCAACTACGGTAAACAACAACTGTGTAAATAATTGTATACAAATGCATAGTTTACGACTGATTTTAACACTTACACACAGGCCAAATTTTGTTAAATAAATTATATTCAAACTAAAAACGTAGTTACCTCTTTCATGTAAGTATAACTGCTATAACACGAATTTTCGATGTTTTATAGATTTAACTATACTTGTCGAAGTGGTAGAAAAACTTGAAGAAATATTTGGATTTATTCTATAGCCTGACCAAAAGGTTATTATTTCCCCTACTCTAAAATACTTTTTTTGTCAAATTAAAACCACTTCAGGACTCGCACCACTATTATCTACTTGGAGGTAGACATTATATTTTAGTTATCTTTTCTTCTTTTTTTTAGGGCTTTGTATTGCAGCGATGTATTTTTCCTACCATGTGTTAAATGGTCCGTATTTTAGAAATCACCACTGAAATTCTGATGCTGATACCGGATTTCTAGGCAATTCTGTGTCATTTTATAATTGTTGGTTCGAACCGCCTTGGATGCGAATAGTTTACATATTATTTCTCTGGAAATTGATACATATCGCAAAACCATTGAATTAAAAAAAACACCGGGTCAATGTATGCTTTTTTCCTTTATAACTACAGATCGCGAACCAGTGAAGAATTAGAGCCAAGACACATGCTGCAGATTTTGTTTTTTTCACTGTGTTTTGGACATAAATGAATTATATTGTGTATAGTTTTGCTATTATGTTTTTCTTATAAATGTGACTTATTCAATATTGTACTCAAACTTTGTGTCATAGGTAGATACTTACATGTTTTAAAACTGAAAACACATATAACAATATGTTACAGACAATATACATTCACCCATCACACATTAACAATATGTTAAAGACAATTTACATTCACCCATCACACATTAACAATATGTTAAAGACAATTTACATTCACCCATCAAATCTAAGAGTAGTTTAATACTTCATTTCGTGAGTATGGTTTAACAAGGCAAGCATTTACATAATTGTGTTTATTTGTAATTTACATAATTGTGTTTATCTGTAATTTACATTATTGTGTTTATCTGTAATTTTCAAATCGGAACAACGTTCGGTTATTTCCGTCTACGATTGAACGTTGACGAAAATAACCGTTGATATTTGAAACTACGTACTTCCTTCAACCTAGCGCCCATGGTCTAATATCCGACTTGCTGTATCGCGTACACATTTTGCGTTTTAGTTGATATGCGTTTGAGGAAAGACCTGTATTTTACATCGCGGTATCTATTTTAATTCTTGTTTTGGACGTTATGTTTGGATCTTGCACATCGATATATTGACAAGGTAACACTATTTAGAGTTAATAAAAATTATTATATGAACTTATAACAATTATTTATTATGACATTCGAAGTTTTTATTCAGCACGGATCTTGTAACAGTCCTTTTATTGATTGATTAATAGATAGCGAGATGTATCGGAATACATAGAGACTACAGAGAGAGAGAGAGATAGAGAGAGAGAGAGAGAGAGAGAGAGAGAAGAGAGAGAGAGAGAGAGAGAGAGAGAGAGAGAGAGAGAGAGAGATTCTGTTATTCTATTTATTTCAGAATGACATGGGTGAACGTTACATAACAAAACTGTACTACATAGGTACAGACAACAATGAATTATTAATAGTACAAACAATATCGACAGTAATATATATGTAAGGGAGACGGGTGATTTGCTTTGTCACAAAAAATTATGCATCATATTGTGATATACCCCATAAACAAACACTTTTGTTAACTGTTAATTATGGAAAAAAACACATTTTAATTTTGTGTTTTATGATACTACAACCGTTTACACCTGATGTGCAGTGCGTGGTCATGTGGTAGAGCATCGGATCAAGGATCAAAGGGTCGTGGGTCCGATCCTCCGCCACGGCTACGTGTAGTGTCAATGATTAAGACATTTTATTTGTTCAGTCCAGGAAAAATTCGAGATTGATTTCTCTAAGTTGTAAGAACTTGTGTTTCAAAGTCGATGTAAAATAAATCAGTTAAACACGCACGTTTGATGGAGTGTTAATGTGTTATCTGCATTGTTATCGCCTCAAGACCCCTCACCCCTAATAAAGTAGGTAGTAAGTTCGAGTCCAGCTCAAATGTTATATATAGCATCAACCAACTCAATATAGTTGGTGTCTTGTATCTTATGTATAACTGTAGTGACAATTTACATACAAGGACTGACAGCTGCATATATGACCTCTATTGTTGGGTCGATTAATTGGTCATTTTAGCATGTTGGGTTTAGACCCTATTAAAAAGATAGCGGTAGGGTGTGAAGACCCATAAGCATAGTGTCAAACGATATGTTATCATGTAACCCATAATACAAGGGTAGGACCCAATAATTGCAATTTTACTCAATACTACTGTTATATATGCACATACAATCAATCATATAAAGGACCCAACAACCCACCAACTGTTAGTATATGTGTCGTGATAATTATTTTTTTATATATATCTATATATATCTATCTATCTATCAGGAAGTCATGAACGAAACCTTTTGTGACCTTTGAAAAGCAAATATGTGCACATATGATGGTTCTCAAGTGTTTATGGTACAAGGCACAGCAGAAAAAGTAAAACTATATAAACAAGAGCTGTCGAAGAAAAGCATTAACTCGACTATTCTAGCCTTGTCACAGAACGGAATATTATATGAACATAATTTTATTTTAGCCAACTAGTACATACATATATGTGCAAATAGGAATATAAGAGCAGACCATACACTTTACAAATGGACATTCACAATTTAGCTATTAAGTGAGAACTGAAGTTAAGCTCTGTTGCGCTTATAGTCTAAAATCTTATCAGAAGTTATGATATACGTGTAGAACAGCCATTTGCATCATACGTATGTTTGACAGGCGGGACATTTTTACATGTAAAATATAAATGTAATAAGATAAGAAAGGTTATTGTTATCTTTGTGTAGTTGCTGCTGTTGGAGGTTGAAGAATGGAATTCCAATCTGAGAAGAAAGACTACACTGTGGCGGAGTTCTACGACAATTTTGGCCACCAGCTACCTAAGATTGTGATGGTCAGCCAAGGATTCATGGGAGATATTGTTGACGACACCTTCGACAGAGAACAGGTGATTGGACATCTTCTATTCCATTATTCTAATAACACCCATCAAGACATTGTCGTATATAATACTATTCTTGTTATCTAAAATGAATTGGAGAACCAAATATTATTCAATTATTTAATATACGACTGTACTACTACTGATTTACTCTTACTTCAAAGGTAGTTCTGGATAGAAAAGAAACATACAAAATGAAAATTTAAAGTTAATGCGAATAAATAACGAAGTTCAAGAAGCCAATAGTTCCGGTAAAGGGGGTAATGGGATTGGGTTGGTTGGAACCCACGACCCATCGAGATTTGATTAAGAAGCCAATGGTCTCGGTAAAGGGGGGTGATGAGAATGGGTGGGTTGGATCCACCGAGACTTGATCAAGCGATCCATTATTAAGCAAAGCCCCGGATACAAGGTTAGTTCGCTTAAAAACTAACTTAGTAATACTAAGAATGCCCTTTATTTTATCTTATAGCAATTAGTGTCGATTGTGAACCTATAAGCTAATTGATGAAATCATTTGACTGTAGAACGGAGCAACCTCTTCTGATTGGGTCCTCTAAACTCTAAATAGTTACTGTAATGAGATTTGAGCACATTTGAGCACGTTGATTGGTTATTGCTTCAGGAAAAGTGTAATGATGACATAGTTTGGTAACCGTTAAGCACGTTTGAGCACGTTGATTGGTTATTGCTTCAGGAAAAGTGTAATGACGACATAGTTTGGTAACCGTTAAGGACGTTTGAGCACGTTGATTGGTTATTGCTTCAGGAAAAGTGTATTCCGACATAGTTTGGTAACCGTTAAGCACGTTTGAGCACGTTGATTGGTTATTGCTTCAGGAAAAGTGTAATGACGACATAGTTTGGTAACCGTTAAGAAGCTACATGAGTGAACTGTGGGACAGTCATGTAATCCTTACTTTATTATAAGGGTTGAATATACCTGATTCGGGAGATACAATGTACATGTAGCAGAGACTGAGATAAACTTAATTACGAGTATATATTATATAACATGTGTTTTATTTTCAAAATAATCATTCAACATATTCATTTATTAAAACTCTTTTTTTGCTTTGACATTTGTCATTTTAAACCGCGTTGCAACTAAACAAAAAAACTAGTGCTACTGGTGGCTTAGGTACAGAAATGATGATTGTGATTTTAACTACACATCTTATAACGCTATTTTATAGTATTGTTCGACTCAGTTTGATTATTTTAGTTAAAGTACTGAACGGAGCAGCTAACCCGCCACTTTTGTTTTTTCCAACATTTTCGTCAAAATATAGAGAAGCGCTACTAACGTGTGTTGCATTGTTTTGTATTTCTATGATATCATTGCAACATATGAATATTTATAATGTTATAAGAGTACGACAAAGGACCAGCGGAGAAATACTGTCTAGAGAATGTTGACATGTCGCTAATTGTGAATTATAAATTTCTTTCTAGCTGTATGGTATCCGACTGAGACCTTCTCTTACTGCATACTTTTGTGATGCTGCCATTGTGTAATGTTCTCTCAATTTTATCATCATAATATTACGTCTTTGGCAGCATAACATCGCAACATCGTGCAGTAAATAGCGAAGTTTTGAACTATTCAACCTGGTTTCTATTTCACAATTATTTTAATTAAATATTTAAAAGCTTTTCTCAATTTTGACTGGTTATTTAAGTATTATATATAATCAATATCAATGAAACATTATGCAGTTTTACTGGAACCAGTCTAAAATCATTAACATCGGGCTGCTTTTCTGAGACTTAAGATTTTAAGTATTATATATATATATATATATATATGTTCGTGAAACAGGAGCCTCGTTTCTGTTAAAAACTTAGTTTTGTCTGGTGACTTACCTATTATATAATCAATAAAAATGAAACCATGTGCAGGTTTGCTGGAACCAGTCAAAAATCATGATTACCTGACTGCTCTTTTTCGATTTAAGTGTTTTCAGTATTTAAATATATGTTTGTAAAATAGGATCCAGACACTGTACCTTTGCGAATAATTGACATTTAGGTTTTGCGTCTTCATACCGTATCGAGACAACGGCGCGTGGCAGCGAGGTCAGAACACGGGAGCAATGATCAGTTGTACAGCATTCCTCTTGGTTACAAAGCAACACTTTGTGTCGTTACCAAGCGTGGTAAAGGTAAGCATCCAATATTTGTATATTTAGGCTTTCCATAAAAAAACAAGTTTGGCTCTTCTGACTGTCACTCAACAACATGGAGTACACATATTAATTTAAAAATATGATTGGTTAACAATGATAGGTAATTTATTATTGTTTTTCATCAGATCATGCGTTATTTTTACTGACAATGATTTCTTCATTTCAAATATTGGAAGTAAGGTTAAAATTGAGATACTGTTTGTTTGCCCTCTCTGTCTCAGTCATTATATGTTTGTATGTTCGTTATTATGATACCAAATTGTTAAGGTTTAACTTATTTAGTTTATCTAGAAAAAAGTGCTTACTTAAGAACACCACACATACATGTAGCCGTGGCGGGAAGATCGAACCGACGACTCTCCAATCATGGGTTCTTTGCTGTACCACTGGACCATGCGCTACGCAAACCCATATTGTATAACTAATTAAATGGTGATATCTATAATAAGAGAAGTATTATATATCAAAATATATTAAAAAGGTATCCCTACTCAATTTTGAATACTATAACCGGAAGAGAGTATTTTAATGTAAGACTATATGTTTTTTTATTTTTGTGAATAATTACATTATGTATATGTATGTGCATTTTTAGCGGGGAAAGAGCAATCGCTCATGCAGATTTTAAAAGAGCATCAACTTCCGGTGACGGTGAAGTTCCCCAAGGACCATACAATCAACATAGGTGGCAGTGTTGTCGGTACAAATCATATTCCCCCTATGGATCTTATTCAGGACTTCGATGAGATGTACCTGCTGGGCAACTTCATCATTGACGGTATACATCGCCACCACCATCATCAACTTCATCATCATTATCATCATTATTATCGTCATGAAAATCGCCTTCATGAATAATTTTATAATCGTGGCCATCACCAATCAAAGAAAAACATCCTTTTACTTTATCTTCAGCAGAATCATTAAAACCACCACCACCACCCTCATCACCATCATCATCATCATCATCATAACATCATCATCATCATCATTATCATCAGCGCTTCCATCATTTAGGTGAAGAAACTCTAAAGATGAAAACATAACATGATTTTTATTGAATTATCACATAATTCACAAAATTTATACACCTATACCTAAAATTGAAAAGCCCGAGCTTACTATAGTAAATAACCAAACTTGTAACAGCATTTTATCAGAATTTATACCCCGTGTAAACGATGCATTGGAATAAATATGTTGACATACACAAGCGTTAAATCTTGATGTTAACTAAACTTATAAATATTATGACTGAAGTAGTTAGGCTGTACTAGTATGACGTATTTGATTTGTTAAACTTATTTCTGTTACAATTCTTGATTTGTAGAAATCGGAAAATGCTTGATTTTTCATCTTTCGATTTCAGATGTACAGTCAAACGATTCAGTAGTTACGCCTGCTTAGCAGCTATGCTTGCTATTTCGCATTTCTACGCTTTCAGAGCAAAATCACATGTATTAAGCAGCAACCTATCTTAAAATGTCACTTTTGCTCCTTCCCTTGACTGGTTGTTTAATACAGTTTTCAACAGTAAATGTTAACAATCCTTTCAACAATTAATTTATATCCCAGTAAAACGCGTTTTAATACCTTTAATTGTAAATTTCGTTATACGTACTCGTATATAGTACGAACTTCGTTTGCTCGAACACGGATGGCTGAAACACCACATATAGCTCGAACTATATATCTAGTCCCGGCTGATTTGCTAGTTCGATGTATATACATGTACATGTATGGTAGCTATGCTGTTGAACAAAACTTGGCTCGAATAACCGATAATAATTCGAACTATTTCGTACTGTCACGTCGTGTTCGAACTATCGAAGTTCTACTGTATGTACTAACTTGCAAGAGTTACATAACGGGAATGAGTCCATTTTTCTCTTTAGATGTAGACTAATCTTAATTTCAGGTTTGATTGCACATGAGTTAGGAGTGCATGTCACCCTATATACTCACGCGAATTAGAGCATGTCACCTTATTGATATACACCCATGTATGTGATGTTGCAAATGAAGTAGTGCATGATTATATCCCTATAGATACTTAATTCAAAGTGCTATCATACCAAAAGAATGTGTCCCTATTAATTTACTTAATTCAGGTGTAATTGCCCAAGAAGTCGTGCATATGCCCCTGTACTTGTCGCAGATGAGGTTGTCATTGGTAACAGGAATCAAAGGTCAGAATAAAGCGAAATGGAAAAGTTACAACGAGGAAGTGACACGCTCGTGTAATAACATCACGTACGATCTGGGATTTGGAAACAAAGGTACCGGTATACATAATATTGCATCATGTGCATTTTGATAATACAAATATTTCATGTGATTTAATTACTTATAAATCATTTCCGATTCATATCAGTTGTATTATTTGTACATATGCAGCGTTCAATTTGATTTTAATACAAATATTTTTACCTTTGCTATTGATAGGACCAATAACACAGTCATATTGTATAGTATTGCTAAACAAGCTTGTATGTTCTTAAAGGTTCAAATTTCAAAAAATCATACCGACTACTAAATAAATGCTATTAAAAGACAGTTCAAGTATCTTCGCCTTCCTTGGAGTTCGATCCCCAGCTTTGTCATACCAACGACTTGACAAATGGTGCAAGAAGCTTTCTTGCTTAGCGGTCAGCATTTAGAGTATAGTTCTATGTCTGATCAGCCTGGTGTCAGTATAATATGACTGGATAGGGTATCATACCATGTGTCTGCGGCATGATATTCCAGTGTGACAGCGCTTAGAATAATGTCTGAAGTAGGCACCGTCGCATGGTGACTGAAAAATTGTCGAAAGCGATGCTGAACACTATACAACAACATACTTTCCATGGATTACTGCTACGATAGTCAGTGTATTTGACTGGGTAGGACATCGTACCAATGGTCTGTGGAATAAAGCTTCTGTGGAACAGTGCATCTAATACTTATACAGCAGAATCGATATTAGTATGCCAGAAATAATATAAGACGCAACGCTTGGTTACAATACATATGCGTTTAAAGAAGCATCAACACCATAACTTTTTGTTCAGAAAATGGTGGAAAGTTCATTGAATCACAAAAAGGAAGGTACCATTCGAAAATAATGATTGATTCCGTCCTTGTCATTTATCTTATTTATGAGAAATTCCATAATGCACAGGTCTGCATTTTCCATTTTATTCGTCGAAGTTTTAGCATAACCTGAAATTGGCAAATAAGTGACTTAATCGTGGGTCGAGATTTAGTATTTGTCATCAAAATAAAAGGACTTACACTATAAAGACAAAATACAATATAAGTTATTGAACATACTATCCATAATATATGATATTTGATCGAAAACTATCGGTGATATATGTGAGGCCTATTTAACTGTTTCGGAGAACATCTTTTATTTACAGTAATATAACCACTTCATTTGATATATAGGTTTTAATTTAATAGTTTTATGTTTACAATTCACAGATATTGCTGTATATGATGAGAAGGCATTTTATCCCGATACGATGTACTCGTTCGTGGAACCGGCTAAATATACCGGTCTCATGAACGTGTTTCCAGTTTATCCAGATCACACGTATGACGAATTAGTCCATGTCGCACCACAACATCCACCTAGCGTCGCTTTCAAATCCAGACGACATCCACCTCCGAAGCCTATCGATGACATGTCCGGTAACAGCAAACAAAAGTTACCTAGCAACACTGGATTAGCACCAGCATTGCCTGCACGACAAACAATTACAATGGCTGTTAAACAAATATTTGGAGCTTCATATGAAAACGTAGTACCACGCGGGACTGCTGTTCGTACTACACATGTAGAGGAGCAATTGGAGTATATAACCGAAGATAAGGATTACAATGTAGTCGAATTTTGTGAAAAATTCGAGGAAAGTTTACCAAAGGTTGTAATGATAAGGCAAGGATTTTGTGGTGAAATTGTAGATGATACATTTGACAGAGAACAGGTATTAGAATTTTGTAGAATCACATTTTAATGAAATAGCTTATTAAAATACCATTAATCATTGAATTGATATACATAATTTATATTAATCTGTAATTAATTTAGCTTTCAAATAAATAAAAACGTTTGAGAGTTGACTTTTCTGCTGATGACATGATTTATTTGACGTTCTGTCTTTGTTAACCAAAAGTAGCAAACTATAATGAAAACAAATATGAAACCTTTATCTGTCAGTTAAGTTACATTCTTATATATATATCAGAATAACTTACATTTATAATCTAACAGATATATATATATATATACATGTAGTTTTATTTTATGTTTTTTTTTTGTGTGTAATCAGTCGGGGGTTTGTTAAAGTCCATACACTTTATTTCATCTAAGAACGATTAGAGTTTGTATTTAGATATCTAGTTTACCATGACAGATGGAGTAATTGTGAGAGTTTGTTAAACACTATATAAGGGTTTACCTACATGCTTACAAATTATAGTATAAAAATGATCTTTAAGTGTGTTTTTCAAAATCCATTCTTGCCCTTAAGTCTAAGAATATTTTTAAGAATGTGTGGTGAATACGATCCCAGAAGAAGTAGTTTATTATACCGTCCAGTAGCTTCAAAATTGATATTAACTGATTTCTGTTTTGCATTATTATAGAATAAAATAATACGTATATTCAACGATCTTGCGAGCGGGCACATACCCAGTATATTTTCGACTGATCGATTGTTTAAACTAATTGTTGTCAGGTATTGCGTTTCACAGCCGTCTCAAGACAGGAGCGCGTAGTAGCGAGATCCGTGGTTGGAAAACAGACTCTGTTATACAGTATCCCCTTGTCGTACCAAACAATGATGTGTTTGATCAACAAAAATGGCAAAGGTCTGTTAAATTTAAAATCTGAAAAATATGCCTGAACATGCCGGCTAATTACTTTTATGTGTCAATAGTTTTCTTGGTTTAAACATATTTTATTTCTATTTATATACATGTACATGAATACATTAATGGGGTAAGACCACATGTTCTTCCAATATTTGCTTCGGTCCTCTTCCTACAGTTTAACAAATAACATAGTTTTCTTCGCTGCATGTTATACATCAATTACTTTCTTTTGTCGGTATCTGATCTTTTAACACACTTAATGAAACAGCAAAATGATCATGATCACGAGTATGACCACGAAAGAGATCGTTATGGAAACGTAAACAGATTAGAGCAGTACATTGAAACTAAGGAATAAAATCATACATGATAATTGGTATGTTTGGTTTCATTTAAATAAAGTTAATGTTGGAAAGTGCTATATTTTGGATAAACCCAGTGCAGAACATCAATGCAGTTGCGATGATCCAAACAATGTTTTAACCCGTGTTCTATAATCATTTGAAATTTGAGATTGTTTTTAACAGCAGTTGTATCGTTCAAATCAATACACTATCATGCTATATCGGTTAAAATAATATTTATTTATATTTCAGTTGATGAGGCAAAATCGTTATACGGAATCATTCACGAGAACCAGCTGCCAATCAGTGTACAGTTACCAAAGGACCAAACAATATCAATTGAAAAGCAACAGCTATCCACAAATCATATTCCAGTTATGGAACTGATGAAGGCATTTAACGAGATGTACCTGCTGGGAAACTTTATACATGATGGTAAACACACTTACCGGTGACTTATCCGCATTTGATGATTAAGATATATCTGTAAGCGTGTGTTTATTAGATAAAACTGTCTCTGTTTATAAAATAACACTATCTTTAAACGTGTGTTAATTAGATGGAACTCTCTGTAAACGTGTGTTGATTAAAGAGAACTCTATGTAAACGTGTGTTTATTAGATGAAACTATCTGTTAACGTGCCTTAATTAGATAAATCTTTCTGTGTTAATTAGATAAAACTATCTGTGTAACATGTTATTAGAGAAAACTAAGTAACACGTGAATTATCTTTGACGGTACAGATGCAAAACATACAAGCTTAATTCATATATTTACTACTACTATTGTTACTACTAATACAAATGTACAACTGCTACTGTTGCTACTACCTCTCCTAGTACTACTATTACTGCTGCAACTACTACTGCCATTACTACCATTACTAATACTATTACTACAAATACTTCGACTATTACTACTATTATTATTGTTACTACAACTATTACTTCTTCTATTACTACTACTACTGCTACTACTGCTTCTTCTACTACTGCTACTGTTACTATTACTTCTCTTACTACTACTACTACTACTACTACTAGTACTACTACTTCTACTATAACTACTACTACTACTTGTATTATTATTGCTATCATTATTACTACTAAAACATCTATTACTATTACCACTATTACTACTACTACTACTACTACTTCTACTACTACAACAAATAATAAAACAACTACTGCTTCAGCAGCAACAACAAAACTACACTACTACAACTACTGCTGCTTCTACTACTACTACTACTACTACTACTACTACTACTACTTCTAATGATAAAACTAATAATATGAATAATGTAAATACTACTTCTACTACTACCAATAATAATTATTACCTACTATTATTGCCTTTCATCATTTATTCGTTTATTCATTACAGGAGAGATGAGCGAAGATGTCACATCCGTGCCGTTGTATTTATCACAGTTAAGGTTTTCAGTGGTAACAGGAATAAAAAATAGAAATTGGGAAATATATTTGGAACATTTCAAACGAACCAGCGCATTCTGCGAATACGACATGGAGTTCGGAAACACAGGTAGTTCCATAACTAGATACATGTTAATAATTAGACTTTGGGTTTAGGCACAAAATATTTGGAGTAGTGAGTTCTATCAATCAACTAATTAAATGTTTGCATTCGATTAGATATAATCTAACAAATTAGTACTTTAAGGTTAATTGCTTTAAATTACTTAATCTTATCTTAGCTATTTTATTCATAAACATTATTCTTTTTTAATCCATTTGTTTGTTTCTTTATTTTCATAAACTCATTTAATTTCTCTCTATATATAAAATACTCAGAGTTTGCCTTCTTGATATTGATGTATTTGCCTTATTTTGATAAAATTTGATGTATCAAACATTATTATTATTGTAGAACTTGCAGTTTACAAACCAGAGTATATAAGAAAAGATACAGAATTCACCTACGTGGAGCCAACTGTGTATTCAAATTTAATTACTCTTTTCAAGAGGAATGCAGCTTACAATCCTTCCTATAGGACTAGCAGCACCACTGATACCAAAGACGTAACCGGTACCGAAAAATCTAACAGTTATGTTGACAAAAGCGATGCGACTGTGTATGAAGAGATAGGAAAACCACGTCCAAATGTTTCGTCTACATCTACAACAAAGGCTAGTGCTTTCGATGATGAACTGGCTGGTGCTTTGGAAAAACATAGGAATATTTCTAAAATGTCACCAGTACCGCAACCAAATCCTAAACAATACAAAGCCCTATCGTCGCTAGAAGAAGGCTCTTACAGCGTACACAAACCGGCTGTTCCTGGCAGAAATGTAAAACACTCTTTTGCACAAGCAGCAACAAACCAAAATGTCACAAAATTTCCGAAAGAACAGGTAAAGCCTTTAGCAGAAAAACACCAACGACATGACCAATCATTAGAAGGAAAACCAGAAAAGCGGATATCTGGCGCAAACCAACCAATACAACAAAACTTGCCCATTCTTAGAAATGGTGAAGATGTTGCAAAGTTGACAATTAATGAAGTTGGTGAATTCTTAAAATTCCTTAACTTGGGGCAATATGCTAATCAGTTCAGAGAGCAAATGGTTGATGGAAGCACCCTGAAAGAGTATGATAAGGAAGTATTAAAGGAAGAATTTGGATTTAAGGGCACGGAATGTATTCGTCTAGTTAAGTTTGCGAAAGATGGATATGTCCCTAAGTAACAATTCGAGCATGCCAAACATTATTCTAGTTGGCCTAATGCTGGATTTCTGACGCTTGCCGCTTTTGAATGACTGCCAACACAAATTGCACAAGACTTCTCTTTACATCTAACTAAGTTTGCCAAAGATGGACATGTCCCTAAGTAACAATTCGAGTATGCCAAACATTATTAGTTGGCCTAATGCTGAATTTCTGACGCTTATCGCTTTTGACTGACTGCCAACCCAAAGTGCAAAGTATTCCTCTTTACGAAAACGCAGTGAAAAGTAGTTCAGCATGGATTCAACTAACTGCATTTTTTTAATGAAATGATTTCATAATCAACTGCTGTACTACTTTGATTATTACATTATATTTCAATTTGTGCTGAAATGATTTTTTGACCAAATGTTGTAATGCAATAGAAATTTGTTGGCTCGAACACGGATGGCTGGAAGACCACACATGGCTCGAACCACTTATTTGGTCCCGGCTGAAAGACTATCTAAATTCTGTTATTCTACCACCGATGGCTAGAACACCGAATCGAACTAGAAATTAGGTCCAGCCAACATATTTACCTGTATTTTTACACTCTTCGTTCGAACTTTTTTGTTCAGTCCCGTCGGGTTCGATCCATCGAAGTTCTATTGTATTCAGCTTTATTACTTTGAATAAATTCTATCATTTCGATACAACTCAGGAAATTGATATATGATTTGCACTTGCTGTCGAAGATCTGTCAAATACAATGTTTTTCAACCATTTACAAGAGTTATGCACTTTTTTCAACACAGAAACATTAAAAGTCTTAACATAATTTGTTTTCATGCTATGGTTATGTAACTTTACATAATAACTTTATATACATTTCAGAAACTGTTTTAAGTGAAAATTGCAAATCTCTTTGCTTTGATTAGTAATACCGCAATTATCTCAAGTAAGCTTTATATCACTTCTAGTGTTTCATGTTTAATAAAGTAAACACTAAAATATTCACAAAATATTTCTTACAGATCATGTCATGTTAGTACGGTATTGAAACACGCGATATGTTTTAAAATAGATATTTAACAATACAATGTGCAAAATCATTCATATCAATATCAAGACTTTCCTAACTGCAGTAAAGTATAAAGTCCTAACTGCAGTAAAGTACCAAGTTAATTTTGGTGGTGATGGTCGATTATGTTATTGTAGAGATTTGCATTTTGAGCCAGTAAGTCACTTACGGATGTTGTCATAATCATTTGAATAAGTGACTTACAAAAGGTGATTAAACAGTAGACATTCGTAGGCTCTAACACGGATGGCTAGAACACCATATAAAGCTCGAACCACTTTTCTAATCCCGCCTTATATCCTATTTCGATGTATATATATGTACATATTTGGTATAATGTTAAACAATGCTTGGCTCGAACAACCCTTAGCTCGAGCCATCGTAGTTCTACTGTAGTTCCATTATTTCATAGAAGTTATAAAGACGAATTTGTAATGCGAAATAAATCGTTGGTACTTATATTGCACAATCACAAACTCGAGTATGATAAAACATGATGTGAAGTTCGATTGGATATAAACGTTTTATAAATTTAAAAAGTTACATAAAAAGGTCACGACATTGTAATGGATCTGATGCGAGATCGACTATCGCTCAGTCATTTGGCATTGTTTGTCCAAGTAAATGCAATACAGTTTTTACTTAGTTATCGTTAGTTTGTCTAGTAAGTAAAATGGCGGCGAAGCAACCACTATTGATTGGACTATCGACTTGTTTGATTGACAGCCCGCATATTATTAATTGTAGCAGCACTGCTGGTATGGGCTTGTGCTTTCATATGTACAGTAACCTATATGATTAAATGGGTAAACATAGTACCAATTAAGTATAACAAAATTGCTAACTTTAAACAATTACTACTCAGTTGTTGTAAGGTCAGGTAATATTTTATCTAAACAAACATAGGTTTGTTTTAAACTTATTTATATTGATTGTTAAACAAGTTCTTGCAACTGTGACAAATCACATTCAAATTCCTCCTTGATAGAACCAGTACTAAGTATATGCGGATAAAGTATCTTGCCCAAGAACACCACGCATTATATGCAATATGTTTGCAAATATTTATTCAAATATGTATACAAGTTGTCATGGCTTTAATGATTCACTTGTATCAATATATATATTTTCAAATTATTTCACCACCGTTTTAAGACCTAGTATATCCAAATTAGATAACGAATTCTGATATTTCTAAAAGAAGAAAAATTTCCGATTCTTCTTATTTAGATTGAAACTGTTTTCGGTACATATTAATTTTGTTATTGTACATATATTTGATTTATTACTTAATAATCTTTTCGTATTCAATGATCTATAAAACCTTGCGGATTAAGTTTTTTTTAATTAATTGCCCAAACATAACTATACATGCAACCATACAACAGCCTTCGTGACCTAGTAGATGTAGTCACCGTTTGTCGCAAAGATCGGGTTCGAATCCAGCAGTCGGCAAAGATTATTTATTAATTTCACTAGCAATACTAGTTTTTCTTGCATTACTCGATAAACAACTATCGTATAAAAGAGACAAAACAAAAATGATTTGTACATATATGCAATTGTATCTTTGTACATATTTATCAATAGTTCTTTGTTATTTTTAGCAGAGCCCGATTAGCTCAGTCGGTTACGCGTCTCACTATCAATCCAGGGGTCGTGAGTTCGCACCCCTGCCCGGCAACAGTCTTCGTGATGATTGATATAAGACATTGTGTTTAATTATCATTCACTTCTCACCACTGATTCAAGTGGGAAAGTTATCAGTTACTTGCGGAGATGGGGTTTGCTCGAGTACTGGTTTATCCCAGGAAACAGTGGTTAGGTTACCTGATCGTCTGTTAGCCCTCGATGGCATAAAAAGAACGCTAAATATTCAATCAATCAATTGCTATTTTTAATATTTTTTGTATAATTATTCTAGGAGATTAGACTTATGCTATATTACAATTCAACTTGCCCATTCCATTTTGTATTTAAAAGCCAGCTCGGAGATAACGGATTTTATGGAGATATGTTATAAAACATTTAAATACATCTACATCATCTTGTAGATTGAACTATCTTTGAAATACAGATTTCAACTCGTTGACTGGACTTTGGCTTAGTACTTGTAGATTGTCTCTGAGATCAGACATTTTTCCTGAAACATATTATTCAACTTGGAAACTTGCCCATTTTTGCAATATGTACAACAAAAAAAACAAAAAAAAAAAACAAATGTGAGAATTAACGTTGTTTTTTTTTAAATATATAATTTAACTTACAAATTGAACTTTTTTGAATTTACATTGAAATCATCTTGGAGATCTTTTTTTAATAACATTGAATTTATCTTTGTAACCACTTTCTGTAAATACATACTATAGAGATGGACTTTCTAAATAGATATTGAACTTGAAGATTGGCTTATTTAAAGGAGACTGAACTATGAATTATTATTTTTACTGCTAAACAGTCTAAACAAATAAAATAAACTACTTTCCTGTCTTGTATTGTCTGTTTTACCCATACAAAAAACGACGGTTTGTGAATAGTAGCCTCTGTACATATATAGGGTTCCAGGCTACATCTGACACAAACTATATTTTTTCATTTCTACTTGATCAGTGTTTATGCAGGTTTCAGTACTCTAAGTACTTCGATCAACAATCGTATCGAAGATGAATAACAATAATAAATTATATGTTTATTGTTCTGAGCTGTCAACCCAAATGTCGCAATTTCGAGCCGTATCTTTGCCGTCAAAACGAACATGGACGAAACACGTATCCAAAGGAACATCAATATGTTACTCAAGCTGGTAGACAATGCAGGCTCTATGATAATCGTCAAAAACAACGTCAGCATGAAAATCAAAACCAGCGTTGCGACGAACGCCAAAACCAACATCATAACGAACACCTAAAAGAACAATCATATGGGCATTATTCTGAACGACGAAGCAACCACCAACAGCAATACTGATCAGCTAGACATGAAACATACCGTAATTAATACAGATGCGGATTTTGGAATGAACGAGGTGAATAATAAAAATATCATTAAATAGTTCATTGTATTATAACCTTATATTATATTACACGACTAATTTTGGACAGTCATGCACTTACTAAGTATACATTGTCTAGAACCTACACAGATTCCACATTTTTTTGTGGGTTTTATCGAAACAACCATGTGAAAGAGAAGAAACGTTCAAGATATACTAAAACAAATTAAAAGAGTAAACTCTGATACTATTATGGCAAATTTAATTGCAAAACAAAAAATTCAGATTTGGGTTGACAGTTCAAACCGTTACCAATACGCTATCGGAACAGACAGTAGTACAAATTTGAATCGACTGTGCACGCACTGGTGTTAATTTAAGAACGGTTGTAAACATATTAATGACCGATATAGGTAAAACTATTTTGCACTTAATTATAAAGAATTTGCATTCGAACCGATAATTATCCGCTTCTTCTATACAGTGCAGCTACGAACTTGGCCGATTATCAACAAACTTGACTATGATCGATTTGTCCATATTCATTTTCTGCCTATTGGCACGGGTATGTATGTTAATACAAGCGTACGTCAAGAGCGCAGTGAACCGATATTCCCCCTGGGATTCTATAGGGGTGTTGTAAGTATATGCGTATATTTCACAATGTATTGCGTATTTAGACAGTTTTACGTATAACGCACGTTACTGCTATTATTTCATTAGCAATTATATATCATTTGGATGTTTTTGATACTTCAGAAAAAGACGGTAGGTATAATTATATCTTAAAGTTTCTGGATGTTCTTTCAATAGACATAAATCGTATTCATAAACAAAACCCATTTAAATATACAAATATACTGAAAGAAGTATGTTTAGCAAGGAAAACAGATGTAAAAACAAACTTTCGTTTTTGTTTTCTTTGTTTATCTCTTTTGAACGTTCAATATTCATAAAAGCAGATACTGTTATTATCGGAAATGATCCATCTCTAAAACATACACACAGACAGGCAAATGTCATAGGCGACTTAACGTAGATTTCTCTATGGCTTTGTAAATTGATAATGACATATAAGTAGGCACTCACTATGACATTATTCCTAATTTCAGGTCTCCAAGGGAATTGGAAGAAATCTTTTTTTGACATGATTATGACCCGTAGCGAAAACGTTCATAAAATTGTACACAAATTTATACAGTGAATAACATAATTGTATTTCTTTGAGAGAAAGACAAGTTATATTCCATACAATCGTAGACGTTATAATGGAATTTTACGGCTACTTCATAACGCAATTCACATTATGACATATCTGATAACAACATAGTGAGGTTTACATTATCAAACTAAATAAAATACAATTATTAATAATTGAAGTGACTGGCAATAACACAATAAGCATGGTAATTAGGTTAAAACCGAATAACCAGTATCCTAAATTCTCCCCTTCCCGTGTTATTCTATACCGACAACGATTTCGAGGAAATATTTTTGTTATCTATTTACCCTTTTATTTGTATTATTCACTATGCAGCTATGGCATTGTTTCGCACTAGGTTTTTGAGATAGTATTCCGAAATAAATCGATTACACACGAATGGAAGATCATCTGTCCTATACATTAACTGTAACTCTACAACTTACCGGGTTACTTGAAAAGGTTGTATAATTGTGTAAAAATTATAGGGTGTAGCAATTTATAGATATGCCTGTTCCTCGTTTGATTTAAACATGCTGACGATTGCAAACATTATTTGGTAGTATAATTTGTAATATTTCTTTTCATTTTGAGTTTGAAACAAAATATTATCATTCACCATAATGGAGACTTTGTGAAGCACTTCTGTCGTTATTGAATACAAGACGCATTAAATATTATAACTTCTTTAAATGGATTAAGTGTTACTTTAAAGGCTCACTAAACTTAAGAAACGGTCGTTTTTTAGTTTTAATTTAAATCAGTTTTACTTTTCCAGATGATAGAATACATGTTTATTTGATCACTGAGAGACTTTGCAAACGAAAAAAAATAAATATAAAGCACGTTATAAATACATAATCAAGAACGGGTTTTGTTTCCAAATTAATGTTCGTCTCTTTCCGATAAACACTTTCGGCAGAAAACAGGGAGTTACGAAGCTTGTTTGGAAATGCGTCGGTTGGTAATATATGCTCAATTCACTTCAGAGAATAACATAGTATAGGGACTTGTAAGGGATGCGGTTATAATTTAAATATCCGCTTGCGGTTAGATAGTTCTTAAGAACAGCTCCTTTATTCCCCTCAGTGTAATAATGAACTGGAACCCAGGAGCTAATTATTGCGCGTAAGCAACGAATCGTTCATATAAATTTAAAAATAAAATTACCTTTTGAATAACTGTACTAACAAACCGCCCTTGGTAGACTCTCAATATTGACTGCCATAAAGTGATTTGTGACGAAATAGCGCGAAGCGAAAGTATCATGCGTATATGCAAGGGAGGATCCTAAGCAAGAGTTACTAGACCAAACCAGTATTTCGTACTCATTGTTTTTCAGTGCGTATAGATAATATAATGCGTACTACGTTCGATACAGTTTTATTGCAGACATCAATAAATATATTTTAAAAAAAAAGAAAACCCAATAACGATACATAAAACTAGTGAAGCCATAACTTTTCTAATCTTGTTAATGAACCCCTAACGGTCTTAATGCGCACATCACCACTGCAGCATTCATTTGTGTACTTTCGAACATTGGCGGAGGTACAGTCGGAAAACAACCGAGTCATTACGGAATTACAAAAATGTAAACAAAAGTTAAAAGCGCGGTCCTCTCAACTAAGAAATGCTCATTTCAATCCAAGTTATTTATTTTCTCGCTTTTTTAAAAAAAAACAGTCACTAAGGGGTCTACAGGAATGGTTTTATCAATGCTATAAACACATTTAATTTCAATCATTTACGTTATTAACAAATAGCGTGCATTTCGGAAGTTTAATAAGGCTTTAATTTTGTTAGTTTTATTAGTCCACTACCGGTTTTACCATCCGACAGTCCTACGTCCATTCGTCCGTCCGTCCGTCCGAAAAGATTACTAAAAAAATATCTAAGCCTGGTACGTGAAACTTTGCTTGTGCATGGAGAGGAAAATGCAGTTTATTTCAGTTTGATCAAAATTGGAGTTACTATGGTAACAAAATAAGTACAATTACAGATAAAACCTTGATCCTGTGATAATACAACAGTATCAAGGCTACATTTGTTAGACTTTACATGTTGATAGAAAGAAACAAGTCCTTCAAAACACTATTAATGTGTACGTTAACTGTCTTTTTTTTTAAATAATTGAAAAGTAAACGTCTATATTTCATGCTATCGTAATTAAATTGTTTCAAGGGTTCACTTACTCTACACGTTTGTAAATAAAGTTAAATAATTATAACTTCCAAAATAGCATGGTTCTTCGAGGATTCCTGAGAAAATAAATTTTAGGCTGTAACACTTTAAGCACTATGTGAAACGACAATAAGCAATTTATATTTATTTGTTTTATTATTAATCTGTGTCTTTAACATTCACGAAATGGCACCGTTTTAATGCATCTTAAATCCATTTGGGGAATAATTTCCTCATCTATCTAATTATAACAACTAACATTTGCAACATTATTTTAATATCAGGCAGATTTAATTGAGCGCTTGGTTAAAACTGATCTTGTTAGGGATATTATAAATGTCTTCGTTTGTATTCGAATTGTTAACATTTATTTATTAAAGAGGCCACAGTCTATTAGTTGATAAACGGCAATGTGTCTCATTGTCGTTTGTTTTTCAACACTAACTTAATTGCTGCGTGTGTTCGGGAACTGTTTAACATTCCAGGACCCAAGAAAAAAGTGGCTAGGTTAACTGAACTTTACCTGACGAGCCTTCCATGGCATAACATCGCGCTAAATATTCAAACAAATCGAACAAATAATAAGGAGATGTATATTTCTGGTATCAATATCTACACACTAAATCTTACCTATATCTTTTCTTTCGAAGAATTATTTGATGATAATATGTATTACATGAATGCATCATTTTAAACTTGTGGCATAAATATTTGTAATGGCCTCTTTGGTTTGCATGTATATCAGTTTCGTGATTATCTATCATAATTGACATCCTGTAACACATATTAACTTATTAAAATGATATATATTAACATAGTCTTAATTCGCATAATTAAATAAAATGAATATTGACCATAATATAGATTTGTTCAGAAGGATTAAAATGTCATATATCCTCTCCACTATTTCTCCTCAAGGTATCATATGGATACTTTCGTGGTGATAAAATATCACTCAATATCCAAAATACATCGTGAATATATGACACTATAACAACATTTATAGAGTAGTATTGCCACATACGCTGTCTTTATGGGACGGTATTGCAAGGTGATCACGTACTCATGTAGTTTTGTGATAAATGTTACTGTAAACTCGATTAAGCCGTAGCTATAAATGAATAGTTTTAATTCTGGATTGGTTTTGAAATATCACCAAAGAACTCTTTTTGTGACTTTAATAGACTGAACAGCCTCGAAAAAAATGATTGATTTTCCGTACTTATAAAAGACACAATAAATTTGTTTAACTGTTTGTAAAATGACATATATTTGTAAAATATCTCCTTCACACCTTGTTCAAATGAAGTCATGCAAGTGCTTTGCAATTTTAAACTGATATACAACTACAGTAAATCCTCATTGCTTTCATACCGTTTATAGATGCACCATTGGGCGTTTTATAATCATGTACAAGATCAACTCGTGCGTTGTACGTAAGGCTATGATCTTAACATGTTTTCAGTCGTGAACAAATTGGTAACTATGACAAGATATAAAAGGATCTACACTTAGCTGAGAGAACTAAAACACCGAAAACTAATTACGCAAATGTGTCTGCACCTAAAATGCAATATATTAGTAAAAAGAGTACACACATAGTATATATATATATATATATATATATATATATATATATATATATACTCTATTTTGTGTCTGCACCTAAAATGCAATATATTAGTAAAAAGAGTACACACATCGTATATATATATATATATATATATAAATATATACTCTATTTTGTGTTAAACTTGCGTTATATATCTATAACATAAACTATTTTGCTAATAGAAATATTTTAATTTAGCTTTTCAACAACTCCTCGCATATTGAAGAAAATTCCAATCTTGAGTAAGCTACAAGTGATATTTCATTTCATCGTGACATTACATCACGTCTGCTTGCAAAAGTGTATTGTTATTTATGTGTTAGTTATATTACATAATGACAGGAGATGCATTATTTTGAAACTTGCATTAAACATACAACTGAAGAAATATTTTCAATTTCTAATTCAATTACCTTACCAAAATAATTTACCAAGCTTTCCTATTATCAAAATGTAAAATTTATAACAAATTTAAATAACACCTTCAAAAGCAATATGTGTTTATATAAGAATATTATTATTATGCTAATTTCATAGCGTATACCTAGAATTATACCTAATTGTGTTCTATATTTCCCATCTATCGATCTTAATGGTGTCCTGTTGGATAACAAGATGACAATATATTTTACGGATTCATCAATGTCTTAGCAAATTAACACTGTCAGCTTGATAAGCATGTCAAAAGACCTGGGATTTGACATAATCAGTACCAGAGACAGTAACGTTCGTAACATAGAGATCAGTTTGTACAACGAGTTATATAATCATATTGGAAAAATAGCTACCCATGACCTAGTATAGCTGATACTCATCTGACGTAGCTACATTAATGGAATTACATGTCAGTTATATCACCCGTCGGTTCCTGAGTATGTTGTCGTATTCTCAATTAATAGGTTTTATAAAAAAATATAAGTTAATAACAAAATGTGCATTTATAACATTTTGTGTAATCATCATGATATTCAGAAAAAAGAAAAACATGATTTTTTTGTCGTCTGTATTTTAAATGTTTCATCTTTCCTGAGCGACTGTAGTGTACTATCTGATATCAAATATGATTTTGATTATTATGGTCAAGTGGCGTTACTATCCACCTGGACTGGACGCACAATTTACATACATGAACTGATAGCTTTATATGAGTAGGATCAAGTTACGGATACATGACTAATCACAAGCTATATAAAGGACATATTTATAAACCCGTTGGATTATAGAGATACTGTGAATTCATATATATTTAATTTTATGAAGGGAGGTAATTGAACTCACAACAACGGAATTAACGATTTTAGGGATCTTTTCAGATGCTCATTCACAATGCATGATATATATATATATGGATATAGACATATACATATTTTATTAAGTAATATAGGCCTCCGGCCCAAAAAACAACGTGTAAATACATCATATAGAGTGACACAAATTGAATATTATACATTTATACAAGTCAATATTACAGAATTCACATATTCAAGTGAATATAAGCTAATAACATGCCATATAAATCCAAAAATAATAACATTTGTATTAGATCATTTCAGGTTTAAGCATTTCAAAAGTGTTATAAAGTAACAGATGTAACATATATTTTTGAAGATATATGATTTGAAATAAATGTAGCTATATATAAATCCAATATTAAAACTATAATGAACAAGACTATTAAATCATATCATGAATATTTATATTCAAAATAAAGTGAAACTATTTAAATACTGTCTAATTAAAAATACAGTAGTTAAATCTTGTTAATATTTCTTTAAATCGGCAAATCTATAATTTCTTTTCTTCTTTTAAAAGCATTTAAAAGATATCTAGCAATACTGACAATGCTTTTCTCATCTTTCAAGCTAAATATTATGAAATACATGTTAAGCGATCTATTTCTTAACCAGTTAGATTTGAAAAAAGATTGTCTAAAATTTTCATACTCATTACATTCAAACAAGAAGTGAAACTCATCTTCGACTACAGAAATATTATTTTTCATACATATAGGACAGAATCTTAAATTTTTATCTATTGATAAGTGTCTTCCCTTCTCGATCATTAAAGTATGGCTCGAACAACGAAAATTTGACAACGTTTTTCTTAAAATATATGATAAATCAATGTCTAAGTATGATTCTGAATACAGATGAGATTTAAAATGTTTATAATGCAGAGATTTAGGAGAATCGTTTAGACCTGCGATAAATCTTTGTAAATAGCAGTCTTTAATGCGTGTTTTAAATAACTGAATAAAATTTATGTCATTTCCAACATCTTGGGCAAGCCAAGCATATCCAAATCCATATGTAAAAAGTAATTCTCTAATATGACTAGCCCAAGTTCTTCTGCCTGCTCCATCCAATTGTTTTAGCAATTTATAACATTGTTTAGAGTATCTATGGTTTTCCATACGTATAATTCTTAGCCAAAATTTTACACAGTTGGGAATATAAGTTATACATAACGGTAATCTTCCGCATTCTCCTAGCGCAAGAATATCAGATGTATTTTGTGATAAATTACAATACTGTTTACAGAATATGACTTGCACTTTTTCAATTTTTTCAACATACTTGTATCCCCAGATTTCAGAGCCATAACAAAGTATAGGTTTGACCATAGCATTAAATACTTTAAACATATCTACAGAATTTAGATGTAGAAATTTACGTTGAAATCTAAATATACAGGCAGCAGACTTAATACCTTGCAATGCCAACATTTCTTGCGTTTTTGACCATAGCAATTTTGGCGTGAAATAAACACCTAAATATTTATAAAATTTAACAACATTTATAGTATCTCCACAAAAAGTCCACTTTTCTGTAAGCTTGACGATGCCTCCATTTCTAAAAACAACAATTTTTGATTTATCGAGATTCATTTTCATATCAACAGATGCACAGAATTGTTCAATATAATTAATTTGTCTTTGAAGATGTACAACAGTATCTGAGAAACTTGAAACATCATCAGCAAACACTAAGGCTACTAACTCCTTAATATCATCAGAAACAAATATACCACGATCACATTTAGAATGTAGAAATGTAACTAAATCATTTATTTAAATAGACAAGATTATGGGGCTGGCCACACAGTCTTGCCTGGTTCCAATGTTATACGGAAAAAACTCAGTTAATCCATTATTAACCTTAACACATGATTTTAATTTGCTATACATAGACTGTAAAATTATTAAGAACTTTCCATCGACACATTTTCTTGTAAAAGCATTCCATAGTTTTTGGTGTTGAATACTATCAAATGCTTTAGCAAAATCAACAAATATACAATAAAAACGTCCTTTTCTCTTAGAAAGATACTTTTGTCCTAAAGCCATTTAAGTAAATATGTTATCTATAGTGGTATATTTTTTCCTAAATCCTGCCTGTGACTCATCAATGACATCAAAAGTATCGCACCATTTAGTTAATATATTACTTAATATGTGACAGAATATTTTACATAGGGAATCGATAAGAGAAATGCCTCGATAGTTATTTGGGTCATTTACTGGACCTTTTTTATGTAATGGTGTTATAATGCTTTCGCTCCAATTTTCAGGAAACGAACCTGAATAAAATATTTCATTAAAAAGTTGATTTAAAAACGGCAATATGTCATTAAGTGTATACTTATACATTTCTATACATACTCCGTCAGGGCCTCCAGAACGGTTAGATTTAAAACGACGTATACTATCGATTATTTCTTGATTATATATAGGTTCGTTTAGGATGCTAGAATCGTAATGTGTTTTTTCAAAGATATTATCGTTATGCTCATCATCGTCATTTTCTCTTGAAATAAATAAACTTTTAAAATAATCGTGCCACTTTTCTGGTGTAATATCATTGTTTTGCTTATTACAATTTCCTTTTAATGTTTTCAAAAACACTTTAGAATTTTTTCGAGAACTAACTAATTCGTTCCGATTGTTTCTTAGCTAATAGAGCCCTTTTGTTCAGACAAATAGATTTAAAATGATTCATTTTTGTTTTATATGTAATAAGGTCTTTTCTATCATTCGTATTTCTAAAATATCGTAGTGCTCGTGATTTGTCAACTTTAGCAGAATTACAATCATGATGCCACCAGGAAGGTTGGGTTGAACTGTATTGTTTACAATTAGACTTTAATTTCATATTATCGCCGGCCTTTTTAAAAACATCAATAAAATCAGGTATATATGAACTGAGAGAACGATCATAACGGTTACTTATTATTTCATTAAAGGAACGGAAACTATCACAAAACTTAACACAAAAAAAAATCTTTTAACTCTTCTTTCCATTTATATTTTTGCCAAGTACGCAAATTTGAACTATCAATATTACTAAAGGACTGGTTATATGAACAAGATTTAAAACTAAACTGACAATGAAGGAGGAAATGTACAGAGTAATACTTATCCTCAATTTTAAAATCAGTAATAAACTTAAATAAGCTGGATGAAGCTATCATATAGTCAACAATGCTTGCCCCATTGTTGGCAAAACATGTAAAATTACCATCCAAATCACTAAATAGACGGTCATTTAAAGTATGAACATCGTACGTACAACATAACTCAATTAGTGACAAACCGATTATAATTTTCATCTTTAGATTTTCTTGGAGTCGAAAAATTGTCAGACGGGTAGTCAACATCATTGCAAAATATATATGAAATATCATCATCTGGAATGTAATCATTAAAATCTTTAATTCTAGAATTAAGATCACCAGACAAGAACAATTATGCATTATGGTATTCAGCGATAATATTATTAATCTTATTATTAAGTATTTCAATACCATTATTGTCTTTTTCATCATAAATAGGTGAGTTTTCAGGCGACACATATGTAAAAATAAAGACAATATCATTTACATTATGGAACAATGAACTATTAAACAATAAAACAACACATTCTGTGAATGTATTAAAAATACGTTGAACAAGTCCATCTTTTATCAAAAAGTCTTTAACATATACTGAAACACCTCCAGAACCTCGGTTTGCTGACTTCTTTTTCGGCCGAGAATAACCGAAATGAGTGTAACCGGGTAGATCAATCGCACCATCTTGAACAGTCCACGTCTCATATAAACCAATTATTTCAAAGGATGAAACATACGATTGAAATTCAATGTCATTTTGATATTTTAAAAGACCCTCAATATTCCAACTGTATATATTAAGATAAAGTGGCTTTATCTGAATATTATCCCCAGCATTATTAACAAATTCTGAATGAATATCATCACTTTTCAATTGGGTATCGCAGAGACGCGTTTCAGTCAACAATTCATTATGGATGATAGAAACATTTTCAGAACAGTTAACAATATTGGAGTCTGGAAACTGTTCATTGTAAATAAACGTTTTATCATGAACACAGGGGCTTTGGCCAACGCGTTATTTAAACGCCGGAACAGGACGTTCTCTCGTCTCATCGTAAACGTATGCATTGCCATTGACAACGAGTTTATCGAAACGCAAAAATGCATTTTTTCCACTATCAATAGATTCCTTTAGGAATGGAATCAACGCAGATCTCATTTTCCTGACCCTGTCTGGGAAGTCCTCACTCACTCGCACACGGGATAATTCACCTGCTGTTGCTCCGATGTTGACGTTGTCGACGTTAATTATTTGTTAATTACCAAGATATAAATGTACAGACCAGACTACCGCGAGCGCGCCTACGTACAATGCAAATCATACACACAATATACATATATATATATATACACCAATAGTTGTAGAAAGCTCTTGAACAGTGATAAATTGAGTTTTTTTCAGCATACTGGTTTATCAAGGTCTGATTAACCGGGAGTGTAAAATAGAAAGAGATACACATTTTATTGCATATACTTTAATTTCATTTCCATTGTATTTTTCTTGTATAATTGTATTTTCATTGTATAATTCATAGAAGTCCAAGTTTGTGTCAACGGAATAAAGAAAACAGTGAATGCTACGTCTCCTGTTTGTCATATTATAATTGTATTCTGTTAATGTTGACGAGACATATATATGTTAATGTAGAAGTAACCGTGTGAATAATAGTCACAACTCTTAAAAAAGTCACATGCTACCAATGTTGGTAGATGTCTCTTGAGCCTTGAGCAGTAACTAGACCTATCACTGTAGTGATGAATACCCCCGAACGCCGCCATGACAGAAAATGGTTAACCATTGTATGAAGTTTTATTAAATTATATCCAATAGTTTTAAAGTAATACTCCAGACAAAAAAAAATCTTAATAAAAGAGAATGTTATAGATTGAGTTGTTTGTTTTGTTAATTTTTTTATGGTTTTGTTAAAATTAAAAACGGTTTTTTTAATTATTGTGCAGTGTACAAGCTTTCATGGCAATCAATAAATGTTATACTTTTTCGAGTTATGTTGAGGGACAACAATTTTATGGATAAGAAACAAAGAAGAGCACTAGGAATACAATATCGAACCTGCTTTGCTCGAACTCCATGTATTCATCAACTTGGTTCTTTCATGAACTTTATTAAACTGTTAT
The DNA here is from genome assembly GCA_029582155.1 of Panopea generosa. Classification (NCBI taxonomy): domain Eukaryota; kingdom Metazoa; phylum Mollusca; class Bivalvia; order Adapedonta; family Hiatellidae; genus Panopea; species Panopea generosa. The sequence continues at coordinate 54,568,453 of CM055895.1, forward strand.
CACTGATGGCTTTAAAAGTACTTTAAAAGTACTGCACCAGACAAGGGAAATATATCAAAGGGCAATAACTCTGTAATTAGCAAGAATAGAGTTATGTTTTTTGTACACTGCACTTCCTGTCATTATATTCTACCATTGTATGAAGTTTGATGAAATTCCATCCAGAACTTTAAAAGTAATGCTCCGGACAAGGGGAATATATCAAAGGGCAATAACTCTGTAATTAGCAAGAATAGAGTTATGTTTCTTGTACACTGCACTTCCTCTCATTATATTCTACCATTGTATGAAGTTTGATGAAATTCCATCCAGTACTTTAAAAGTAATGCTCCGGACAAGGGAAATATATCAAAGGGCAATAACTCTGTAATTAGCAAGAATACAGTTATGTTTCCTGTACACTGCACTTCCTCTCATTATATTCTACCATTGTATGAAGCTTGATGAAATTCCATCCGGTACTTTTCAAGTTATGCTCCGGACAAGAAAAAATATCAAAGGGAAATATATCAAAGGGCAATAACTCTGTAATTAGCAAGAATAGAGTTATGTTTCCTGTACACTGCACTTCCACTCATAATATTCTACCATTGTATGAAGCTTGATAAAATTCCATCCGGTACTTTTCAAGTTATGCTCCGGACAAGAAAAAAATATCAAAGGGCAATAACTCTGTAATTAGCAAGAATAGAGTTATGTTTCTTGTACACTGCACTTCCTCTCATTATATTCTACCATTGTATGACGTTTGATGAAATTCCATCCAGTAATTTTTAAGTGATGCTCCGGACAAGGAAAATTGCAACGGACAGACCGACCGACAGACCGACAGACCGACCTCAGGGTGACCCCAGTATACCCCCTCAAAACTTCGTTTGTCGGGGGTATAATAAAGATAGAAGTTTACTATACATTGGTTTATCACGGTCAAGTTAGCTGATTACCTACGAGCGAAAACGTAGCCAGATATACTAATTTTATTGCATTTACTTATTTCATTTTGACGATAAATATAGATGTTTATGTAAAAGTAACCGTGTAAATAATAGTCACAACTCATTAAAACACGACGAAAGTCTAATCATGTCATAGAATGAAATGAGAACGAATGAGAATTTTCAAACACCTTATTTCTTTAAAGTATATCTTTAATTCCTCTTTCGTCGTATTCATTGTATCTTTTCCATCTAAAAGTTTAAAAAATGAATCACTATTATTTTATTTCAGTGGTTGTTATTTTATAATTCGGTTTTAAAGTGTATTTCTTTTCGGCATGCAAAAAATAATTTCAATACCAAATAGAACTCCCGTTGATTATGGAGTACTGGTTCCAGACGATATCTACAAAATGCCCATATAAGTAACATGCAACGTAATGTTTACCATACTCTTACAAACAGCATACGTGAAGCGTATTTGTTAGTTAAATTCCATGATGATGTCCCAAAAAATTACTTTTTTTTCTCAGCATAATTCCATCAAAACATACTTTACTGAACTTTATTTGATAATAAATTTAAATCCTAAGAAAGGTGGGTCACCTTAACGCCGGAAAACGTAAACATTTAATTGTTTACACTTCTCGTCTGCTTATTATTATGTATGAGAAATGATAAATGGGTGATCTAACGTCTGCTACATGGACGTTTCAGACAAATAAGACACTGTATTTACATATCTAAATGATCGATTATGGTATCTTATCAACTACTTACAGTCCATGAAACAACTCCAATCTATCAAATGATACTTTATTCTGTGTGTCGTTTAGTAGTTGTCAATCACTGGCCAGATTAACCGCAATGTATCAATATTATATTAATATTTTGTAAATTATAACGACGATATTTAATTTATAAAATAAAACGTATTGTACAATAGTAGTACTACTTTAAAGACACTTTCTGTATATGGAATTTGATTATTGAAGATTAATACATGCTCAGGCAATATCAAAAATGAAAAATAGATGTTATCGTACATGTTGTTTTATAATAAGCTCACCAATATCATACTCGACTCTGAATAGTTTAGGTATTGTTTTGAAAATGACGTTAAACTCCATTTATTCAATTAACTACTTGGATAGATAGTACCAAGCAATAACTAAAAACGCTTCGTAATTGTTGTCTCGTTGCCCGATTGTCTATTTAATGACGATGCTACAAACTTCTATTAAGGTCAATAGAATTAAAAGAATAAACAACAATTTTGTTCAGAAATAGTTGTCTTTAAGTTCAGTCCGAAAATAAACATTAATCTTACAAGACATTTAGTGTAATACTTATTTATTTACAAGATATGAAGTCACTTAAATTCACCACCGTCTCGGAGAGTAAATGCGACACAGTGTTATAACATACAGCGGTATTTATTGATATTTGATAATACAACGTCGCGGTAGTGATATTCGGTAATACGACGTCGTAGTAGTGATATTCGGTAATACGACGTCGTAGTAGTGGATTCATCATATTGCGACTATATACGAGTCACGAAATAGAATCACGCCCTTCATAAATAAACTACGAAACTCTGGATGACTATCTGGATATGTTGCAGTTCAAGCTGACTCATATCTTTCATCTTGTCTCTGCGATATTACCATCGCACGATATTTAATCAGTGAAACATAATCTATTTAAAATTGATGATATTCAATAATCTAATCTAGCTGTAATTTGTCTGTTCTGATGTCGCATACAGCTATAACTGCTGCATTTATTTTGACGATACGACCATGTGTAACATATGTAATGGAGTTATTAACGATATCTTATTGTAATAAAACAATTAAACATACATTAAACAGAATATTTATCTATACTATCAAATATCAATATATAATTCTTAAATGTGCAATTTAAAGTGTGCACGTCACGTTTTAAATGATAGACGTAAATTGCGTGAACACTAATATATTTAATAAACTTTTAACCTCCTCATATTTTTTATCTGATCTCTTCATTAAAAAAAAATTATGGGAAACTTATTCCGCAATGTATTAAAATACCATTACACTTTAAACTTTGAAATATATTTTACCAAGATTGATAAAATTTTGAATAAATCACAGTGTAATAATCGTTTGTTTGTAAGAAATAACGCATGGTTATTATCTAATTGGGTCCCTGTCTCTTTTTTAAAATGTCCTTTGTATTAACTTAAATACATTACCAAATGTCAACTTTGGTACAGACCCAATAATCCATTTTTCTCATATCACCCTTTTGCTATTATTATAATAATTATTATTAATAGTAGTAGTATTATATTAGAATACTGACCATTGTTTAAACTTTTAAACTGTGGAACTTGCCCAAGCAACATGTTCATTTTGTTTTCCATTTAAATGAAATTATATACTCTTTTGATACTGGTCAAAGTCAAAGACGCTCCTCCCCTACCATCCACCCCACATATATACTATTTTGCTGATACTCAAGCTGATTGTATTGATACTGAAATAGCTTATTTTTCTGATACTGTATCTAAATGATTTGTTCATATTTAAAGTGGTCACTTACCATACACGTTTGTAAATAGAATATAAGTTTTGGATATTATTAATCGTAATATAGAACAGAAAGATGTCAGGAGTCTTTAAAAAAAGAAAGCGCTTTACATCACTCAACAACACGCGTGTGTATGTTAGCGTATAATCAACAATTGTTTGAAAATTATACTTTAATTGTTATTGTTTTCATAATTGAAATAACGACATTATAACGAAATGGATGATGTTTGACAATTTGTGCATATCGGATTTCTTTCCCAGGGAAAAGTTGATTAACGCTAATTATAATTGTCTTCAATTTAAATGAGTATAACTTTCTAAATTCCAGGGGTATTCCGCGAGTTTTTAGTCAATAAATTTAAAGCTGTCATATTTAAGCACTAACTGCGTGAAATGACAATTAGCAAGTGATATTTAATTGTTTTATTATTAATCTGTGTCTAACATTCATGAGATGGCACTGTTTAAATGCACACGGGAATACTTTTTCTCAGCTATCTAATTATAACAACTTACATTTGCAGCATTATTTGAATATCAGGCAAATTTAATTGAGCGCTTGATTAAAAATGATCTTGTTTGGGATGTTATAAACGTCTTTTTGTTCGAATTGTTAACGTTTTATATAATAAGGAGGCCACAGCCTCCGTGATGATTGGTATACAGTTTGTCTCATTGTCATTTGTTTCTCAACGCTGATTCAATAAGAAAATTTATCCGTTGCTGGTAGAGATGTGTGTGCTAGATAACCTACCAGATTCCCAGGAAAAAGTGGTTTGTTATCTGAACGTCTGTTAGCCCTCTTTGGCATAAAATGACACTAAACATTCAAACGAATCAAACAAATAATACGGTAGTGTATATTTTTGTGTCAATATTTACACACGCAGTCTTACTTCTGTCGAAGAATTAATTAATAATATTATGTATTACACACTTTTATCACTATTTTAAGACTGACAATATAATTTTATTTGTTTGAAAATTTAAATTAGAAGACTCTTTGTATTACAGATCTCCGGTAGAGGGAGTAAGTGTATGTGCACGAACCTACTGCATACATTTACGGTAATCTTTCATACAGCGTTGAGAGTGCCACCTGTACATGTGGATATAAAAAGCATGAATATTGACGATGTAGAAATTATAATAATCTTCTATTTCATTAACACAGAATTATGATATGATTATTAGTAAAAGAATTTCTAAATTAAGATATTTATATTGTATATATATTTGGATCACCATTTTTAATGATAAATATATACATGTAAACGTATTATACTATAAGCTGATTGCACTCTCGAGCGCTAGTAACAATTACAAGATGGAATTGAAATTGTGTTGGTTTTGTTATGTTTATGGTGACGGTAGAATAAGAAGGGAACATGAAAGGAACATGCATTACTAATGCATATGATATTCTCTTATATTTCGCGTATAACTAAATCTTGATTTTGTATATGTTTTATTGTACACTTGTAGATTAATGAGACATACTAAAATAACAAATAACCAATATGTGACACACTTTTCGAAGGAAACAATCGCCAAAATAAAGGAAAATATGTAACACAAACAGAAATTGTAATATTTAAAGGAAACATCCAATCAAAACTAAGAACATATCCAATCAAAAGAGAAAGTAACATTCAAGAGATACTGCCAATAAACCAACACGATCACAAATAAATCTTTGAATAAATATAATTATAAAGAAGGTAAGTAGCAAATGTTGCCACAAGGGAACTTTAACTTATATACCAGGTTATTCAAATAATACAAAACTTCAATACACAACAAGAGATCAAAATTTAAATTTACAAATGTGTTACATACCTAGTAAAGATTTGATGCTAGATATTAACTATTGGAAATTCGGGGCGAAACAATGTCATATCTTTTTTTTTAAAAAAAACAAGAAGATCAAACTAAGTCTGAACTTCTAAAAGAAATGGAAAGACATGAAAAACAATTAGATAACAATTTAGTTAGTTTAGAAAATAAGAAAAGACTGTTTGAAAAATTAAAGGGCATTTAGATAAGATCAAAAGCTAAATGGTTGGATGAAGGGGAAAAGGTTACATATTATTTTTGTAATCTAGAAAATAGAAACTTTGTAAGTATATATATACCTTCGCTAATATCAAATAAAGGCATAATAATGATCAATGATCTGATAAATGAAAAAGGAAATCTTCTGTCCTTTAGATCATTAAAAGAATTTTTTTCTGTAAATTCAAATTTTATAGAATATGAAGGCATGGTTGTCGCAGTACGTACTTACCTTCAAACTCTCAAGTTTACTCACCTAGCAATAAAATTAGAAAATCACTTATAGTTTCTGTTATAACAAGTACAAAGAAATGTTGTCGAGTTATTTATGATGCACTTAATAGGTCCAGTGTATTACCAACATCCATTTCTTAATGGAATCAATACGGACTAAATATAGATAAGGAATGGAATAAATTATTTAAAATACCATTTAGTTGCACTAAAGACACCAAGCTTCAATGCTTTCAAAATAAATCACAGAATTACTGCTACAAATTATTTATTATCAAAAATGAAGACATGTAAACAGCATATAGAAAGTATTATGATCTTTTTTTGGGAGTGTAAATGTACAAATACATTTTCGGCTAATTTGAAACTCTATGCACTGACAAAAATATAAATGTTAAAACCAAAATGGTCTGTGAAAGATATTATCTTGGGGTCAATTGAATATGACATTGTTCTTATAAATTAAGACTACACGCAAAATATTACATTAATAAGCGCAAGTTAGATGGAAGACGACCAGTTTTCAACAATTTCAAACCACAAATAAAATATTTATACCAAATTGAAAATTTAAATGCAAAAAAAAAAAATGACTTTATTAAAATTTGAAAAATACTGGAATGCATATGAATCTTTATTATAGTATTATTGTTGCTTAATTGAATTCCTTTTGCTTGTTTGTTTTGGTTTTTAAAAAACTTAAATTAACAGGGTCAACTGTTACTCATAACTGCTGCATACGCCAATCATCAAATAAATGAAATCTGTTCAAACAAACTGCCAAATGTGTTCCCTGGTGTTTCTCTTTTCCTTTTTTTTTTGTTCTCACTTGCAAAAGCGAAGTCACATCTCCAAAAGAAATATTTTGCCTTTTTTTAATTGATATTTGCTTGTACTGTAATTTTTTTTATTATATAATTCGTATTGTTAAACCGTTTGGAATACCTGGTAGAAATAAAACTTGTTATAATAGTTCTTTTATATGTGATATTAAAGGCTAAGTTTTCAGGGAAAAAAATGTTACTTTCACATGGTGAAAAGCCAAATGTATGAATTGAAAAGATTTTTTATCTTTTGATTAATTTAGAACAACATCATGATAAAAATAATGTTAAAATCAATCACTCTGGTGGAGATCTTCTATATAATTGTAATTAAAAAAACTCATTTATATAGCTTTGTATAATATGCATTTTTGTTTGCAATATATATATAAAAAAACATGCTTGTCAATTATTTGTACGGTTTGTTGGGGGATGGCCCACCCCGACCCCCACAGACCTATTACGGGGTGTTAAATGGGTCACGATACTTTTTGTGACTGAAATTAAAAAAAAAGTTACTTCATAAGACATATGTATATAAAAGTACCCCGGTCAGACTACGACAGCATGCATATATCTTTAGTGTCAAACACAGAAATACTCAGGTTAACGGCAGCATGCACACATATTTAGTGTAAAACACTGGAATACTCAAGTTAACGGCAGCAAGTACATATCTTTAGTGTAAAACGCTGGAATACTCAAATTAACGGCAGCATGTACATATCTTTAGTGTAAAAACACAGAAATACTCAGGTTAACTGCTGCATGCACATATATTTATTGTAAAACACTGGAATATTCAGGTTCACGGCAGCATATAAAAAATCTTTAGTGTAAAAACACTGGAATACTCAGGTTAACGACAGCATGCACATATCTTTAGTGTAAAAACACATAAATAATCAGATTAACAGCAGTATGCACTTATATTTAGTGGAAAACACTGAAATACTAAGGTTAACGAGAGCATGCACATATTCTTAGTGTAAAATACAGAAATACTTAGGTTAACGACAGCATGCATGTATATTTAGTGTAAAACACTGAAACACACAGATTTACGTCAGCATGCACATACATTTAGTGTAAAACACTGAAATACTCAGATTAACGACAACATGTATATATATTTAGTGTAAAGCACAGTAATACTCAGGTTAACAGCAGCAATCTCATATATTTAGTGTCGAAACACTGAAATACTCAGGTTAACTTCAGCATTCACAGACCTTTAGTGTAAAACACTGAAATACTCAGGTTAACGTCAGCATTCACAGACCTTTAGTGTAAAACACTGAAATACTCACGTTAACGTCAGCATTCACAGACCTTTAGTGTAAAACACTGAAATACTCAGGTTAACGGCAGCATGCACATATATTTAGTGTAAAGCACAGAAATACTCAGGTTAACAGCAGCATTCACATATCTTTAGTTTAAAACACTGACTGAAATACTCAGGTTGACGGCAGCATGCACATATCTTTAGTTTAAAACACTGACTGAAATACTCAGGTTGACGGCAGCATGCACATATCTTTACGTCTCAAACAGCCATTAACTTTGTACTGTTCTACATATAGAGACATGCACTTCATGGACACTTGATATATTACCAATGGTTCTAAAAGTGTCTTGTTTCTATAGATAGTCCTCTGTTGCTCCAATTAGGCAGAAAAAAACATGGGGTTGACAGGTTGCTTTTTCACAATTGCGATGGTTTGATGGCTACCCTTATTTTTGTCAATTCTTCCCATTTGCTGGAATGTATCACTACGCATCTTTAAATTGTTATAGCTTCATAAAACATTTCCTTATGTCATCCAAACTTGGCAGAAATCATTAAAATGTTCCAATGTTCCCATAAACGATAAGAAATATGACGGTTTATGCATTTTTAACAAAAATTTAACCCAACCGCTTTACACAGCTCTAATTTATTAGACATAAGAATCTTGATACCGTCATGTAAGGGATGTAATTCTTAAGTGAAACCTTTAGTGTAAAACACCAAAATACTCAGGTTAACGACAGCATCCACATATCTTTAGTGTTAAACACTGAAATACTCAGGTTAACGGCAGCATGCACATATATTTAGTGTAAAAACACTGAAATACTCAGGTAAACGACAGCATGCACATATCTTTAGTGTAAAACCCTGAAATACTCTGGCTAATGTACAAAAGGTTACTTTATGATTTATAGAAGCCAGAGATGCAAAAGAATAACGATTACGGTAAGATAGAGATAAGGACAGGTATACAGTGCTTCCATCCGTTCAAGGTTTTAGGACTGACTCGCCATCACTGAGCCACCATTCAATCTGGTCGTGGCACAACTAAAACAGCCTGTTAGATAGCTGTAACGGGTTTAACCCCCAAAGATTAAGTAAGTTGAAGAATCAAATGACAATAGCCTCTCTTGATTAAAAGTAACCGTACAGTTAGAATTAGCTCAACAACAGCATAACCGCCTTTGACCTTTGTCTAAAATGTAGATTTTGTTTTGAAAATGTCGTTAAATTCCATTTATTCAATGAACTACTTGGACAGATAGTACAAAGCAAGAACAAAAATGCTTCGTAATTGTTTTCCTCGTTGCGTAATTGTCATTTTTATGATGATACTACAGTCAGTAAAGTTCATCAACGCCTCGGAGAATAAAGGCGACACAGGGTTATAATATACAGTGGTATGTATTGATATTTGATAAAACGACGTCGCAGTAGTGATATTTGGTAATACGACGTCGAATTATTGGATTCATCATCTGAGTCACGAAATAGCATCATGTCCTTGATAAATATATTAAAAAACTCTAAATGACTTTCTGAATATGTTGCAATTCAAGCTTACTATCTTATCTTTCATCTTGTCTAATATATATTACCATTGCACGAAATTTTATCAGTGAAAACATAATGCATTTAAGTTTATTGTTATGATATTCAATAATCAAATCTAACTGTCATTGTTGTTTTGCTGTCGCATAGAGTTATAAATGCTGGATTTATTTTGACGATACGACCATGTGTAACATATATAATTGAGTTGGTTACGAGATTTTATTATAATCAAATAATCAAAGAGACATTGAATAGAACCATTTGTTTTGATAGGATATCAAATATCAATATATAATACTTAGATGCTAATTTTGAATTTTGCATGTCGTATGACGTAAATTGTGCGGACACTAATAAATTGTGTGTTGAAACAACTAAAGAAAAACAGCTAAATAGAAGTGTACATTGCAACTAATAAAAAGTATGTCGAATATTTCCTTCCAAACTCAGAGTAATTTACTATTTTACCATTTCTTATCACAGTATATTATATCAATTTAAAATACTTTAAAAGCAATGTTTTCAGAACCATTATATATTATACCTGTTCTTAATCATACAGAAATAATCACAAATGGATTGGAAACTTATTTCTCAATGTATGAGAACAACAGAACAATTAAAAATTGCATATATAAATATGATAGTGTTTGATAAACGTCTCGATGACTTTTATATTTTAATAAAAAGACACAAACAAATGTGTTTTGCATCGTCTAAAGGATAAGGTTGTCTCTCATTTTTTTTCTACTTTTCTACTAAAATTTATTTTGTTGATTTATTGTTGAGGATATATATTTGATTTGTACTATTCAATATCCGATACAATTAAATACAGATGAAATCATTCACTCCTTTTTAACTGGTCTATTCTATGATGTAAAAATTAAATATTAGTTTTCAACGAAATGTGTATCATAATGAACATTACTACGTTTGGTTTTGTATTTGATTTATTTTGGAGTCCAATACTGGGTATTTATATGAACTGTTGCAAATGTACCCATATTGATACAGTTTGGTATAAATTACAGTGCAATAATTATATATTTGTGAGAAGTAACGCATGTTTATCTTATTAGGTACTTGTCTAAGCATCAATTCTCTAAATCTTGTAATGTAACTGCTTTGTATTAAATTAAATACTCTACCCTTCTTCTTTATTGTAATATATAAGCAGCACTAATAAAATGTTGATACCTGCCCGAGGCCGCCCGTCTAGTTTTTAAATGTGCCTTTGTATCAAATTAAATTCGCTGCCAAATGCCAACTTTGGTACAGACCCAAGACTCCACTTTCCTTTATACACCCTGCTGTTATTATCATTATTAATAGTAAATGTAGTATAATGTTAGAATACTCATCATTGCTTAAACTTATACAATTTGGTACCTGCCCAAGCAACCTGTCCATTTTCTTTTTTAAAATTTTGCTGTTCATTTAAATAAAATTAAATACTCCGACTCGTTTTTTACACTGGTCCAAGACCCCCACCCCCCGACCTACACTACCATCCACCCCATACCTACTATTTTCCTGATAGTTACGCTGATTGAATTCATACTGAGATGGCTTATTTTCCAGATACATTATCTAAATTATATGTTCATATTTAATAAGTTTAAGGGGTAACTTACCACACACGTTTGTAAATAGAATGTAAGTTTTGAATATTATCAATCGTAATATAAAACAAAAATATATTCAAAACTTTTAGAGATAAGGGCGCTGTTTATGTGACAGGGGACACCAATTCACCGGTTGGCCGTAAACAATATTTTATTGACAAAGATTGTATCCTTGACTACGATGACGTATTTGACATTGACACCCCATTACATCGGGCTTCATGTGATTTTTGCTGAAATCGTTTTGATGACTGTTTACTTGATCTTTGCAAGTCGACCAATATACGTATTGTTAACGGACGCTTATATAATGATAAGAATGTATGTAAACTAACATGAATGACTTATAATAGAGTACCATCGATTATCTATTGACTTCCTTTAAAAAAAATATTAATCATTTGTCCTACTTTGAAGAACTTGATTTTAATAGTTTTTTTAAATCATGCACCAATAGCATTTTCCTTTAACACAATGACACATTTACAGTATACAAAAAATACTACAAGAACGTTTTATAAATGGAATGATAAACAAAAATTAGATTTTTTAAACGATATCACGGACAATTTTTCAAACTCTCGAACAGACGTTAACAAACATTTCCATTGTCATGGTCTACTGGCGTTATTATACCACTATATAAACGAAGATAATCATCGGACCCAAATAATGACAGGGGAATATCATTTATAAGCTGCTTTGCAAAACTTTTCACCGTTATATTCAATGAACGTTTAAAAATGTTCTTCACAAAATGACATTCTAACGGACCCGCAATTTTGTTTTAAACCTAATTATAGTACCGTGAATGCAATATTTATATTGACTCACTCATTGAACAGCATTTATGTAATAAGAAGAAATGGTACTATTGTTTCGTGGATTATTTAAAAGCATATTATTTACTAAATCATAATTGCTTGTGGTTTAAACTGATCAAATCAGGTATTGACAGTAAACTATTCGCACTAATTCGTTCTATGAATAATGAGGTCAAATTGTGCGTAGAACACCTTTAAAGTCTATCAGATGTATTCGAGTGTAACATTGGATTAATGCAAGGGGGGTCACTTCTCCGATTTTATTTTCTCTTTTTCTGAATGATATTAAAATGCATCTCAAGCAGAATATTAATGTTGGTTTTTCTGTTAAACAGTTATCAATCTTTCTGTTGTTGTCTGCGGACGACGCCGTAATTATGTAGGAGACAAGAGAAGGACTCCAGGAATCTTTAAATAATTTATAATCATATTGTTAAAAATGGAACTTAACGATTAATGTTAATTAATCAAAAATAGTACTGTTCCGTAAAGGTGGGGTATTAAGTGCTGATGATTAATGGTTATATGTTGGAAAGGAGATAGAAATTGTTAGTACTTTTAGCTATTAAGGAATGGTTATGTCAATTAGGGATCTATTGCTCATGTAACAAATACGCTTTTAGGTAAAGCACTTAGAGCTTCGACTTCGCTATTTAATATAACAAAAAATATGGAAGTTCCATACCATATTATGTCTAATCTGTTTGATGCATATGTTTTATCAGTTTTAAATTATAGTTGTGAAGTATTGAGTTTCACAAAAGCTGACAACATTAAACTTGTTCATAGAAAGTTTTGCAAATGGGTTCTTGATGTAAAATTATCTACAAATTCTTAATCTCTATATTCCGAGTTATGTCGATTTCCACTATATATAGGAAGATACCTGCATATTGTTAAATACTTTATTAAGTTACATGGGGCTAAGCAAGATAATCAATTTTGACGGTCAATAATACATTGTCAATGAAGAGAAATTGACGAAACTCACAATTTTCAAAATTGGGCCTTTAAAGTCTGATCAATTTTACATAATGCAGGATATGCAGACGTTTGAATGTTTCTAGAATCAGATCATATAAACTGTTTCATACCATTATTACGGACTGGGTTTAGATATATATACATTGCAAATAAGCGGGAACGTATGGTATTATGTACATCTGTATATATATACAGATTTTTAAAACAGACATTTAAACCTTCTTCTTATTTAGATTTAGAAAATGTAAAATATTGAAATACTTTTATAATAGCTAAAATATGGTTATCATCACAAAAACTATCTGTAGAAACAGGACGACATCAGACAATTGCAAGAGACCAAAGAAAATGTTTATGTTGTGACTTAAATGACATTAAAGATGAAAACCATTTCATACTTATTTGCCCATTTCATAACGATCTTAGAAACTAACATATACCTAAATATTATTCGACTCATCCAAGCATTATTAAATTTATTAACCTTCTTAATATTGACAAAAAAATCAATCTTAAACAAACTTGCAACTTATTGTATTAAGGGTTTCAAACTCAGGGATTCTCGTTTAACAGTTTAACAGTTTAATATAGAATACATTGTATTGTAATTTTAATTTGTATTGAGTTTATTCTTTAAAAAATATTTGTATGATTGTTTCTAAATACCAAGATAACACTCTCACAAAATATCAACTTAATGAAACGATATTCATATACCACCTTATTTCAACGTATGTATTGATTTTGTATATATGTATGACGATGAGCTGTAATGCTTAATGTTAATAAAATAAATGTTCTGTTCCGTTTTAAAAAAATAAAGTACTTAACAGGACTTTAATACAACAAGCATGTGTATGTAAGCGTATTAGCAGTAATTGTTTGACGAATATAAATTAATTGTTTGTGTTTTTATAATGGAAAAATGACATTATAAAAAAATTAATGATGTTTGGCAGTTTGTGCATATCTGATATCTTTCTCAGGGAATAGTTGATTAACGCCAATTATCATTGTCTTAAATTTAAATAATCATAACTTCCTAAATACCAGGAATCTCCAAGGAGTTTTGAGAAAATAAATTTAAGGTTGTAACATTTAAGCACTTACTGTGTGAAACGACAATTCGCAAGAGATATTTCATTGTTATTAATCTGTATCTTTACATGACACTGTCTAAATGCATCTTAAATACACTCGAGAATAATTACCTCATCTATCTTATTATAAATATTAACATTTTGCAATATTATTTGAATATCAGGCAAATTTAATTGAGCGCTTGATTAAAACTGATCTTGTTTATGATGTTATAGACGTCTTTTTGTTTCTTTATTATTCGAATTGTTAATGTTTTATTTAATAAGGAGGCCACAGTCTCCGTGATTATTGACATACTGCAATGCGTCCCATTGTCATTTGTTTCTGATTTAATTGCAGTGCGAGTTCGAGTACTTGTTAACTGCCGAAAACCCATGTAAAAAGTGATTAGATTCACAAACAGAACGTCTGTTAGACATCTGTGACATAATATACATATAATAAGGAGTTGTATATATTTCGGTGTCAATATTTACACACGCAATCTTACTTATATCTTTATTTCGAATAAGTATTTGCTATAAGTGAGTATTGCATGAATGCATCATTTTAAACCCGTGACATATACATTTGTAAGATATGTGATAAATGTATCAATAGAAAAATAATCGAGATAATTTACATTTTTAAATGATAAAGAGATTACGTTTGTTATTATCCACGATGAGAGTGAACACACATGTGCATTGATGTAGAACGATTTTTAAATAGTTCCACAGATTTCTTACTCGTGTATCTAATGCTGCATTTTATTAATATAAGGATCTGTGGAAAGCATGTTAACAAACAGAATGTCAGGAATAGCCAGGATTGAAAATTATCTGTTAATATGACAAAAAAGCAAAAATATTTTCTAACATAGATCTTATAAGTGCATATAATCTGATAACATTTTTCCCATATTATACAAAATTTGAGAAATCAACTTGATATGTTCTTAATATAAAGTAATACACAATAGTGTGTCAATGAATAAGTGTTCCTGTGAAGAACAAATTATTATGCTATAAATAATAAACAAATCTTAGAATAAATTAATGCAAAGCTGAAATCGATTAAGGAATTTATATATATATGAAAGGGAGAATCATACGTCTAACACAACACCTTTGAGGAGCACCGGATCCGCGAAGGAGAGAGAATTACCATTTACAGTACAGTGCTAAAACTTATAACGTTATAAGTTTTAGCACTGTAAAATGTTAATTCTCTCTACTGTATTCACTATTTCTACCATTGATTTACCCTTCGCAAATCCAGTGCTCCTGAAAGGTGTTTTGTTAGACGTATGATTCTCCCTATCATATAATATTTTCCATACATCGTGTATCTTTTGATCCGAAACCCTTTCTCAGTTAAGTGCTTGTTAGTATATGTATTAATGTAACATTTGGTAGTCATTTTAGTATTATATGTTATTACTTGTACGTCCACGAATATCTCATTCGATAGTGTAGTGTTAATTATCAATATTGGACTACAACTAGTGAAACACACAATCATGGAACTAATCCATCAGAATGATTCACTTCTGAAACATTCTTTACAGCTTGTTCGTAGTAAACATCATTCAGAATTTCTACAATGATGTGTTGACCATCAAAAAGTGCCCAACGGTTTATCTATTAAGATTAAACCACACATTTCCGGAAATTTGTCGAAGCGTTTCACATCCCGGAATAAGATTTTGACGATAGCATCACTTGATTTAGCTCAGCTACTATTGAGCAGATCCTAACAACAGTCGGTAGTATTGACAAATAAAGTAAACCAAGCCAAAACCGATCTTCTATCTTCAACAAACTCGTCGACATTCAACACGCTTAACGACAAAATCTAAAACTAGATAGACTAGGTATAATACAGAATACGGAACCATTTGTAACGCACCCGAAACAAAAGTTAAACGACCATATCGACGATATCAGCGTCCAAATAATCAGTGTACTCTAGTATCTCAATCCAACAAAAATGTAGTCAATTTGTCTAGCACTCAGCTCACTAATGCAGGAATGTCTTTACTATCCAAAGGTTTAATCGTTTGCCCAAGGCCAGTCTCTTATGACAGAGGTAATCTCGTAGAAGATTCCAAATCATTTAGTAGACATCTACGGCTAAACGTCACATTTTTCTAAATTTGAACCAAAGGATATCTCGTTATAAAGTTTTAGCACTGTAAAATAGTAATTCTCTCTACTATATATATATATATATATATATATATATAGTGTGCTAATAGAAATATTTTGATATAGCTTTTTATATGTTAAACAAGTTGTCGCATATTGAAAAAAGTTACAAGCTTATATTTCATTGTGACATTACATGACGTTTGCTTAAAAAAATCTGTAAAGATGTTATTATGCTAATTTCAAAGCGTATATCTAGAATTATACCCAATCATGTCCAATAGTTCCCATTGATCAATCTTGATACAGTTCCTGTTAGATAACAAGATGACAAGAAGAATGTTACAACATAATTTGTATGTGTAACAGGACGAGAAATATGTGCAGCCAGTCCGGGAGTCGAATCTGGGACCCTTCGCTTACAACGCGATTGCTCTACCTTCTGAACTAACCGAACCGCTTACATAAGTTCCTCTCCTAGTAGGTTACGTACACACTGTGAGATATTCCCTCACAAATTTGGAATTCCCCGAATTTCCATAGAGAACAGAGAATCATGTGAAATGTTTCTCGGAATATATATCAGCCACAGTCCCACGGTGGGCGCCAATGTTACAGGACGTGAAAAATATGCAGCCAGTCCGGGACTCGAACCCGAGACTCTTCGCTTACAGGGCGAATGCTCTACCGTCTGAGCTAACCAAACCGCTTACATAAGTTCCTCTTCTAGTAGGTTACGTATACACTGTGACATATGGATTAAACAATGTATTAGCAAATTGATGCTGACAACTTGATTAGCATGTCAAATGACATTGGATTGGCATAATAAGTGCCAGAGACAGTAACGTTCGTGACATAGAGATCAGTTTATACAGCGAGGTATATACTTGTTTTGGTAAAATAGCGATCCATTACTTAGTATAGCCGATGTTTATTTGGTGTAACTACAGTAATGGCATTACATGTCACAGTTATATCGCCCATTTATTCTTGAGTATGTAATCGTATTCTCGCTGAATACGATTCATAAAACATAAGTAAAGCACAAAATGTGCATTAAATCCATTTAGTGTAATTAAAAAAGAAAAATATAATTTTATATGTATGTATATTTTTGAGGTTCCAGCTTTCCGGAACATCTTTGGTGTACTATCTGATATCAAATATGATTTAGATTATTATGGTAAATTGGCGTTACTATCCACCTGCATAGTTTGTTCTTCTTTGCTGAGTATATATATATATACTATTAAATACCTATATTTGTAGAAAGCCCTTGAGCAGTTATAAAGTTGATGTTTTCAGCATACTGGTTTATCAAGGTCTTATAAATTGATTACTTGGGAGTGGAAAATAAAAAGAGATACACATTTTATTTCATTTTTTATTCTATTTTCTTATAATTCATAGAAACCCAAGTTTGTGTCAACGGAATAAAGAAAACACAGCGAATGCTATGTCTCCTGTTTATCATATTATAATTGTTTTATGTTAATTTTAACGAGACATATATATATGATAATGTAGAAGTAACCGTGTGAATAATAGTCACAACTCTTAAAAAAGTCACATGCTACTAATTTTGGTAGATCTCTCTTGAGCTTTGAGCAGTAATAAAGATAAAAGTTTACTATATACTTGTTTATACGGTCAAGTAAGCTTATTACCTACGAGCGGAATATAGCAAGAGATACTAATTTCATTGCATTTACTTTTATTTCATTTTGACGAGAAATATAAATGTTAATGTAGAAGTAACCGTGTAGATAATAGTCACAACTAATTAAAACACGACGAAAGTCTCGTGATGTCATAGAAAGAAATTAGAACGAATGAGAATTTGGAAACACCTTATTACTTTAAATTATATGTTTTATTCCTCTTACGTCTCGTTCATTATATCGTTTCCATCTAAAAATTTGAACAATGAATCACAATGAATTATTTTGTTTCAGTGGTTGTTATTTTATAATTCGGTTTTACAGTGTATTTCATTCCAGCATACACAAATCATTTCAATAACAAACAGAACTCCCGTAGTTTATGGCATGCTGGTTCCCGACGATATCTACATAATACATGTAACGTCACGTTTACAATACTCTTACAAAGAAATACGTGAAGTGTATGTAATGCTCGAATTCCAGGCGCTGTGTCAGTGTTTCATATTCCTGTTGGTCTGGTTCAACCAATCATACATCAAGTTTTACACTGATAAACAAACTGTCTGAAACATATGTAGATTCGTTTATACAGATAAATGTAAATTGACATAGAATAATTGTTTAAGGTTGATACCAAATGTCACTTTTTCATATATTATACAAATGTTTTACAGATAGCCTCTAAAAAGTCATAAAGAAACCTCAAAGAAAAGTACATACGATTGTTCGCTAGAATTTAGATATTGTTGACGTATGCCAAACGCCATACACAACGCCCATAAATTATATTTTGCAAGAGGTAAAATACATATAACAAACGATTTTTAATAACATTTTATCATTTCCGATTAATCTAATTTTAAAAAAACAAACTTATAGACAATAATTTTCATGTTTTCAGTATCCGTTTCTGTCATGTTCAGACACAATATTCTCTCTGTTAAGTTACACTTTGATTTATTTTACAGCAAGATATAATGAAATATTTAAAGTACCAGCATTAAGCACGGAAATTGGAATTTAATTGAGTGGAATAATGCGGACATTATGCTTCGACATGTTATAAATTTTACAATTGCTTATCGTGCTATATAGTGATTAAGTCAGCGTTTTCATACAATATTCACAACAATGTTATGTATTAGTTTTTGACATAAACTAATAAAATGACATATGATATATAATAAGCCGAAAACATATTATCTTAATGCAATGGATATACAAGATACTGTTTATCAATTTCATTCTCTACAACAAAGAATACGATTCGCGTAAACAATGAAAAACAACATCCTATTTACATGACGCAATCGATATTGTCTGTAAAATGGTCTCTATATTTATTCCAATTGCATTTTTGGTGTCCCAATAAATATCTTTTTTTTCTCAACATAATTCCCGTCGAAACATACTTTCTGATCTTTATTTGATAACATATTCAAATCCTATAAAAGGTGGGTAACCTTAACGCCGGAAAACGTAAACATTTAATTGGTTACAATTCTCGTCTGTATATTATTATGTATGAGGAATGATAAATGGGTCATCTAGCGTCTGCTACAGGGACGTTTCAGACGAATAAGACATTATATTTACATATCTAAATGATCGAGTGTGGTGTTTTATCAACTACTTACAGCTTATGAAACACATGCAATATATCAACTGATACTTTATTCTGTGTGTCGTTTAGTAGTTGTCAATCACTGGCCAGATTAACCGTAATTTATCATTATTATTTTAATATTTTGTAAACTATATCGACAATATTTGATTTATAAAATGAAATGTTTGGTACAAAAGTACTTTAAAGACAATTTCTCTAGTTTTCTATATATAGAATTTGATTAAATGTCCCAGTATTGACGATTGATGCATGCTTTGGCAATATCAAAAATGAAAAATAGATGTTTCCGTACATGTTGTTTTATAATTAGCTTACCAACAACATACTCGGCTCTGAATAGTGTCTAAAATATAGATATTATTCTGAAAATGACGTTAAACTCCATTTATTCAATTAACTACTTGGATAGATAGTACCAAGCAAGAACAACAAACACTTCGTAATTGTTGTCTCGTTGCCCAATTGTCTATTTCATGATGATGCTATAAACAATAATCTATTGCTTAAGGTCAACAGAATTAAAAGAATAAACGACAATTTTGTTCAGAAATATGTGTCTTGAAGTTCAGTCCGAAAATAAACATGAATCTTACAAGACATTTCGTTTTATGCTCATTTATTTACAAGATATGAAGTCACCAAAGTTCACCACCGCCCCAGAGAGTAAAGGCGACACAGTGATATAACATACAGCGGTATGTATGGATATTTGATAATACGACGTCGCAGTAATGCTATTTGGTAATACGTCGTCGTAGTAGTGGATTCATCATATTGCGTCTATATACGAGTCACGAAATAGCATCACGTCCTTGATCAGTATATTAAACTCTGGATGCATTTCTGGATATGTTGTAATTCAAGCTTCCTATTTTATCTTTCGTCTTGTCTCAAAGTATTTACCATTGCACGAACTTTGATCAGTGAAACATAACGTATTTAAGATGATATTCAATAATCAAATCTAGATGTAATTGTCTGTTCTGATGTCGCATAGAATTATAACTGCTGGATTCATTTTGACAATACGACCATGTGTAACATATATAATTAAGTTCGTAACGACATCTTATCAAAATAAAACAATCAAACAGACATTGAACAGAACCATTTATCTTGATAGTATATCAAATACCAATATATAATACTTAACGGCGCAATTTAAAATGTGCACTTCACGTTGTATACGATAGACGTAAATTTGTGATTTGTGTGTTGAAACAACTCTTTACCTGATCTTTATCTTTACCTGATCTTTATCATTAAAAAAACAACAAATTTATAGGAAACATCTTTTTCAATTTATTAGAAAACCAGTACAATTTAAACATTGAAATATATTTGTACCAAGATTTGTAATTTTTTGAATAAATCACAGTGCAATAATCGTTTGTTTATAAGAAATAATGCAAGGTTATTATCTAATTGGGTACTGCCTCTCTTTTTTAAATGTGCCATTGTATTTACTTAAATACATTACCAAATGTCAACTTTGGTACAGAGCCAATACTCCATTTTTCTCATATCACCATTTTGCTATTATTATAATTATAAATAGTAGTATTATATTAGAATACTCACCATTGTTTAAACTTTCAAACTGTGGAACCTGCTCAAACAACCTGTCCATTTTGTTTTTGTTCCATTTAAATGAAATTATATACCCTTTGATACTGGTCGAAGTCAAAGACGCTCCTCCCCTACCATCCACCCCATATATATACTATTTTGCTGATACTTAAGATGATTGGATTAATACTGAGATGGCTTATTTTCCTGATACAGTATATAAATGATATGTTCACATTTAAAGGGTCACTTACCATACACGTTTGTAAATAGAATGTAAGGTTTGGATATTAGGAATCGTAATATCGAACAAAAAGATGTCAGGTGTCCTTAAAGAAAGAAAGCACTAAACACCAATTTCCAACACGCGTGTTTATGTTAGCGTATTAACAACAATTGTTGGAAGATAATACTTTATTTGCTGGCGTTTTTATAATTGAAATAACGACATTTTAACATAATGGATGATGTTTGACAATTTGTGCATATCTGATTTCTTTCTCAGGGAATAATTGATTAACGCAAATTATAATTGTCTTAAATCTAAATAATTATAACTTCCTAAATACCAGGGATCTTCGAGGATTCCTGAGAAAATAAATTAAAAGCTGTAATATTTAAACACTAGCTGTGTGAAACTACAATTAGCCAGTGATATTTAATTGTTTTATTATTAATCTGTGTCTCAACATGCACGAGATGGCACTGTTTAAACGCATCTAAAATGCACTCGGGAATACTTTTCTCATCTGTCAAATTATAACTAACATTTGCATTATTATTTGAATATCAGGCAAAATTTGATTGAGCTCTTGATTAAAACTGATCTTGTTTTGGATGTTATAGACGTCTTTTTGTTTCATTATTATTCGTATTGTTAACGTTCCATTTAATAAGGAGGCCACAGTCTTCGTGATGATTGATTAACAGCAATGTGTCTCACTGTCATTTGTCTCTCAATGCTGATTCAAGTAGAATAGTTATCCGTTGCTTGCAGAGTTGTGTGCTAGATAACCTACAAGATTCCAAGGAAAGAGTAGTGGTTTTGTTACCTGAACCTCTGTTAGCCCTCTTTGGCATAAAATGACTGTAAACATTAAATCGAACCAAACTAATAAGACTAAACATGTTATAGAAAGTACTATTAAATCAATGTTATATATGCAAACGAGACGACAGTTGTGCTAGTAATATTTAGAAAATGCCGCTTGTAATTGATGATAACGGTAGTCACGTTTTGTTTATTTCAGTAATAAAATTTAAAACAGCTGTATAGTCACAACAAGAAATTCAATGATAATAACAACAACCAAGCAGATGTCATGTTCATGACTTACATGTGTTTAGCAATATATTTATAATTTAATATCAGAATTTTATAATAAAAGTTTAACATAATGTACAAAATTTGAGAATGCAAATTTCAGCTTAGTATATGCTTTATTTGAAGTCATAAGCAAACGTGTGTAACGGAATACATATCCCTGTGACGAACAATTTATTATGTTATAAATAAGGAACATATCTTAGAATTAATTATATAAAAGCGGAAATCTATGAAGAAATTAAAACTTAGCTCTTTCCGTCATTTGAATGTTTTTGCAGTAAATAAATTAGGTATAGTTGATTAAGAGTTTCCAAATGTTAATTTTGCAGGACTGGTTTGAACGTGTATCTGTTTCATGCTTATCAATGATGATTGACACTATCTTGTAAAATATATTTAGAACAATAAACTAAACTAATATATATAATGACCGCAGTCTTCATTTGTACAATTAGATAGAACAGAAGAGGGCCAAGATGGCCCTATATCGCTCATCTGACTGACCTTGAGTCACCCAACTTAAGTAGATTATATAATACACGTATACTCAAAATTCCAGCAAGGCGAGATGGGCAAGTAGTTAGAATTTCTATTTGTTTTGAAGATGTAATAGATGCGTAGAAGATTTCAAACTTGGTATAAGTTCACCCATGGTAAATGTCAGTGAAATTACATCGAAATCAGGTCAGTAGATTCTGACAAGAAGGCTTTTACTATAGCTGCCTATATAGTAAACTAGCAAATCACTGTGGCGGTCAGGTTTTAAAACAAATCAAAACGGCTTGAACAAACTTGGTAAAGGGTCGCCCAAGGAACATTTCTGTGAAATTATTTTAAATTCGAGCCAGTAGTTTCTGACGAGAAGAATTTTTAATATTTTTACTATAGCTTATATAGTAAACTGTCTAGATGTTACGGTGAGTATCATGAACTTAAAACGGGATCTTCTGTAAGGAGACTGTGTCTTCACTGGATTAAGCTGTGAAAAAGCCTAGCTTGAAACTATGTTAAACATTTTGTTCAAACTATATAATATATAAATTTTCCCCAGGCTTCTTGCCTCATGATTATTAAACTTCAAACAATAATAATAATAAAATTATTCTAATAGAAAGAATCTTTGTCGCAGTGCACCCCCCCACCCCACTCACACATACATACAATTAATCTCCTCCTCCGAAGTTTCAAGTACACTTTGACACTGAAAAATTCAAGCAGACTTCTTGCGTCGAAAGAAACTAGCTAAAATTATGGTATTGCTTTAATATGAAGCAGTAACAATCCCTGTCTGAACCATAAAATCTCTGACTTTTATATTCAGGAAAACACCTATTTTAAAATGTTTCATCATTCACGAATAATATTTCAATCATTGATTATAAATGTATCATTCATCTTTTTACGATGAATTATCTTTTAAAACTTATATCTGGTATAAAATTGTATAATAATAGCGAAAGAAAATTTTATTTAAAGAGTTTATTACCTCTTCTTATAATAATTGCTATGTTCATAAAACAAGGACATTAATTTGACATAAAAACTAACCCCACCCCCAGGCTGCCATATATTTTGACGAATCAAGATGGTTTGAGCAAACTTGGTAGAGAGTAGCCCAAGGAACATTCCGTGAAATTATTTTAAATTCGAGCCAGAAACTTCTTACAAGAAGATTTTTTGAAGTTTTTACTATAGCTTATATAGTATACTAACCCCACCCCTTGGTCGCCATGTTTTTTGACGAATCAGGATGGCTTGAACAAACTTGGTAGAGGGTCACCCAAGAAACATTTCTGTGAAATTATTTTAAAATCGAGCCAGTAGTTTCTGACAAGAATACTTTTTAAGTTTTTACTATAGTTTATATAGTAAACTAACCCCACCCCCTGGCCGCCATGTTTTTTGACGAATCAAGATGGCTTGAACAAACTTGGTAGAGGATCACCCAAGGAACATTTCTGTGAAGTTATAACAAAATTGACCCAGTTGTTTCAGAGGAGAAGTTGTTAGAAGCTAAAAGTTAACGACGGACGACAGATGACGGACACCAGGCGATCACAAAAGCTCACCTGTAAGACTTCGTCTCAATTGAGTTAAAAACATACATGTAGCTTTGTTCAGAATAATTAAAATATCGCATTTCCTCTCAAATATTCCCCCTTGATGTTTTATGTTAATACTTCTGTGGTGATAAAGAAATCTCCACTATTCAAAATTCTGAATAAATAGAAATATAATACCATATATATATATCATATTATTATCACCAAAGCTGCCTATATACGCGATCTTGTGATGTATACATACTAAACGAATATATAGTTAATGTGGTAGAAAGTATATATTTTTTAAAGATCTTCTGTCAACTGAATCAAGCCATATACCAACTATTAAAGAACAGTTCTAAACATTTTGATATGGTCTTATATTCTAAAATATCATCGTAACGCTTTTCTTGTGACTAAATAGACTAAACAGCCTTAAGGAGAATGAGTAATTATCCATACTTTAGAATGGTTAACTAGACACAACTTATTTGTTTAACTGTTTATAAAATGACCAATATTTGTAAAATTTCTCCTTCAGACCTTGTACAAATTAATCCATTAAAGTGCTTTTAAATTTTAAACTGATATATGTCAAAGATAAATCTTCATTGCTTTTAAAATATTAATAGGTGCAACATTAGGCGTTTTACTTACCTTTAATATCAATCAAGTTGAAAAATGTCTAATTAATTTAATCTTAAAATAGCACATTTAAAAGCAATATGTAAGATAATTTGTTAGTATAGTATTATGTTAATTTGAATAGAATTATTATATAGCACATTTAAAAGCAATATGTAAGATAATTTGTTAGTATAGTATTATGTTAATTTTAATAGAATAATTATTAACAACGTTTTTTATTTATCTATCTTTAAACTATAATGTTGGACACATCATGACAAAAAGATTGAAACACAATACTTTGTATGGATGTACCATATAATAGATACACATACAATAATACAAAGCAATTCAATACCAACCAAAACTCCAAAAGGACTGCTCTTCAAAAAAAAAAGAAACGAAAAAAGTGAAAAAGCACTAGACAAAAATCGTCGTACACATAAACCAACAATTATTCGTAACATTTTAATACTCATCCAAATGAATCGAAAATTGGCTGTAGCTATGCAGATAGTGATATATTTTCTGTAAATACATTTTAATTTGATTATACAACGAAGAAATTGTCAAATTCTTACGACGACTTTTTTTTCGTGAAACGGTGTGCAATAACTTATGGCACAGTGTTTCCAGACGATATCTACATAATGTCCATATAAATAACATGTAACGCCACGTTTACCATACCCTCACAAAGAAGAAAAACGTGAAGAATATACTGATCAAATCCAGGCGCTGTTACGTGTTAAACTAGTCCAATGTCTTCACAGTATCATATATCTTTACATTGAAAAACCGACAGTCTGAAATTGTGAAGTTTCTTTATTTAAAATAAATGTAAATTATTGTAGAATAGTTATTCAAATTGACACTAAGATATAGTTGTTCATACGTTATATTGTCTTATTAAAAGAAAAGCATTTACCCGAAGCTAAGATCAATGCCATAAAGAAGCAAAAAAGAAGAGCATATAAGAGAGAATTTAGATGTTATTTACGTATACCAAACGACATAAACAACGCCCTTAATTATATTTTGCAAGGTTTGAAAAGGAAAAGAGCAAAAACATGTTACAGATGAATAATTTTGATAACATTTGTATCAGCTCCGATTTATTTCATTTTGAAAGAGCACTGCAAACTTATATTAGATAATCTGAATGTTATCAGTATTCGTTTATATCATGTTCAGACACGATATTCTCTCTGTAACTTTGATAAATGCCGAACACAGTTACATTTTGATCTATTTTACAACAAGAGATATTGAAATAATTAAAGTACCAGCATTGAACACGGAACTTGTAATTACATTTGAATTCAATCGACTTTATGCTTAGACATGTTATACATTTTACAATTGCTTATCATTGTTATAAAGTGATTACGTCAGCGTTTTCCGTTTTCATGCAATACTCAACAATATTATTTATATATATATTAGTTGTTTACAGATACTAATAAAATGACATATGATATGCGATCAGTGTGCCGAGAAAATGTAAATCATAAAACATGCTTTCTATTAAACAATATAATGAATATTAAGACAGGTATTCTTCATATATTGCTTTCTATACAACAATGATTACATTTCACGTAAACGATGAAACACACCAACATCTTAATATATACATTTCGCAATCAAACTTGTCTGTAAATTGCTCTTTATGTTTTATTGCAACTGCAGTTATAGTGGAAAGTCCTTATAAATTACATATTTTTTCACCAACACAATTCTCATCAAATCAGTCTTTACTTTCTTTATTTGGTAATGTATTTAAATCCAAGGAAACAGTCGCAATCTTAACGCCGGAAAATGTTTAATTATTAACAATTCTAGTCTGCTTATAATCATATGTAAAAAAGACGAATGGTTCATGTAACGTCTGCTACAGGGAAATTTCAGACGAATAAGACATTATTAACATATTTAAATGATCGAGTGTGGTAGTTTATCAATTACCTACAGTGCATAAAACACGTGCAATCTGTCGAACGATGCTTTATTTAGTATGTCGTTTACTAGCCAGATTAACCGCGATGTATCAATATTATTTTGATATTTTGTAAATTATAACGACGATATTTGATTTATAAAATAAAATGTTTTGTACAATAACCTTTTTAAGACGATTTCTGTAATTTTCTATGGAAAGAATTTAAAGAATATTCCCGGTATTAAAGAATAATGCAGGCTAAGGCAATATCAGAATGAAAAATAAAAGTTACCGTATAGTTTTCTTTATATTTAGCTGAACAAAAGCATACCCGCCTTTGAATTTTGTCTAAAATGTAGATTTTGTTTTGAAAATGTCGTTAACCCCCACTTATTCAATAAAATACTTGGATAGTACCAAGTTAGAAACATAACATAACGTTTCGTTATTGTTTTCTCGTTGCAGAATTGTCAATTGTCAATTATGATACTACAGACAATGAACTATTGCATAAGGTCAATATACTTAAAACATAAAAAAAACAACAATTTTTCCAGAAATATTTATCTTGATTAGTCCGAAAATAAGCGTTTACTAATACAGTACCTTTCATGTTGTAATATTCTTTTTACAAAATATGACGTCAGCAAAGTTTATCACTACCCCGGAGAGAAAAGGCTTCACAGAGGTCTAACATGCAGTTTTATGGTTGATATTTTGGTAATATGACATCAAAAGTAGTGGTTTTATCATCTTCCGTCTATATGCGAGTCACAAAACAGCATCACGCCATTCATAAACTTATCAAGAAACTCTGGATGACTTTTTGGATTTGTTGTAATTCAGGTTTACTATCATATCTTTCGTCTAGTTTCAAAGAAATAACCATGACACGAAATGTGATCAGTGAAACATAATGTAATTAAGTTTACTGTGCTGATGTTCAATGATCAAATTAGCTTTTATTTGTCTGTACTGATGTCGCATAGAACTATAACTTCTGCATTCATTTTGACGATACGACCATATGTCACATATATACATGTAATGGTGTTGATAACTACATCTTAGTATAACAAACCAATCAAACATACATTGAACAGAACCATTTATCTTGATAGTTTATTAGATATCATTATAATTATAATATTTGTAATGCGTAATTTAAATTGTGCACATCACGTTTTACACGATAGACGTTAATTGTGTGAACATTAATACATTGGCGGTTGAAACAACTCAGACGAAATAAAAGTCAAATAGACTTGTACATTGTAAACTAATACAAAGTATGTCGGATATTTCCTTCGAAACTCAGAGTGATTTACTGTTTTACCATTTCCTATCACTGTATACTATATCAATTTATAAGTATTTAAAAGCAATGTTTTCAGACAAAATTTATACCTGCTCTTTATCATAAAAAAACCCCCAAGAAATTGTTGGGAAACTTATTTATCAATGTATTAGAATACTAGTACAATTAAAGTTTGCAATGTATACAAATCAATATAAGAGTATTTGATAAATTTCTCAATATTTGTTATTCTATTCGTAATAATAAGGCACAAACCCATGTTTTTGCATCATCTAACGGATAGGGTTGTCTCATCTTTTTCTACTTTATATATATACACACAGTAGAGATAATTACCATTTTACTGTGCTGAAACTTATAACGAGATATCCTTAGCTAGCTTTCGGCTTTACGCCTTCATCAGAGGACAAAAATAAAAGAAAACAACAACAAAACAGTAACACAAGGATATAAACAATATTCTCTATATAATATACTGCAGACAGACTGAGGAACCTACTGTAAACTATTACAAACTAAAACTTTTAACTATATACACCACATATGTGCACGACCACGCGCCCATAACCCATATTACGGTAGTATCCCATACATTTGTTGTTTTTAGAAAAGGTAGAAGCATATATAAGAAATAAGTAGTTAAAATTATTGTGACATACATAAAACATAGGTAGCGTTTCCAAGAATGAGTCTTGTTACAGATTCGCAGAGCGGTTAAAAATAGAATCGCAGACAATCGCGTGAAGACTGTTTTTGTACGACGACATTTATTATAGACTGAATATTAGACAAAAACTGTATATAAATGGAATAAACCGTCAATTGTGATTGCTATATATTTTGTAACTATGTAGAATATTAAAGCAATTTCCTTAAAGTTTGTTGTTTCATAAACGGTATGAACAATTGATAACACCTATTTAATATTGCTGTGCTCCACATTTACATAGAGTCATTTGTGTTTGCAGCATCGCAGAACGTTTAAAATAGCGTGGGTAAAATCGAATAACAGAACAATTTCAAAATTCTATTGTGTGTAGTATACATGTATACATCGAAATTGATTATAAACTGAATACACTATTTATATTGATGGAATAAAACAAAAAAGTTTATCGAAGACCTATTCGTGAACGCTAACATTTAGTCATAGCGTCATATTGAACAAAACATAATGTAAGTTGAGTAGAACTGTGTGAGTAAGATTTAAACTATTACATATATGTATTGGTACATGTAGATGCACTGGTGAGGTATATCGTTTGTGTATAGCAACATGTACATTGTCCCCTTTGTTGAGGCCAAAAGGTTCAATAGTATTTAATCTGCGGATCCAGTACGGTTCTCGTATTTTGCGCTTCTCGTCAGACCAATTAGGGTTATGATCAATGCAGATAATAAATATCTCCGAGAAAACATGTTCCGTGGAGCATAGGTGATCAGTCACTGTTTTTCACATTGTTTGCTAGTCATCAAGTAGACAACATTACTTGTTTTACAGATGGCGTTAGATCTCAGATGCATAGTTGCACCGGTCCTTGACTGTTTAAAAAGTAAGTGACAGGCATTTGTTTGCATGTTAGGCATCTATATGAACTGCAAGGGCCTGACTGTCCTATTTTGGCATCGTTAGGGTGCGGGCTTAATCTAGATCGGACGAAAATATACACCAAAGCTGCCATTGATTCTGCCATTTCGAGAGCTAGAGAAAAAACACGAACAGATGTTCTACAATAAAAAAAACAACACACGACCCTGCAACGTGTCTAACATTTGTACTTACATACCATTCGGATACTCCTGACGTAAAAAATATAATTTCAAATCACTTGCCCATAATTGAATCTTCAAACCGTCTTAAAAAATGTTCCCAGAAAAAACAGTTATCGCCTACAGAAGGCCAAACAGACTCTGAAAAGGGCCTGACTGTCCTATATTGGCATCGTTAGGTTGCGGGCTTAATTTAGATTGGACGAGAATATCGCAGAGACTTTTCGGCCCATGACCTAGTATAGCTGAAGCTCATTTGACGTAGCTACAGTAATAGAATTACATGTTACAGTTATATCGCCCATCGGTTCTTAAATATGTTGTCGTATTCTCGATGAATAGGCTTCCTAAAACATCAGTAAAGAATAAAATGTGAGTTAAATCCATTTACTGTAATCAATAGTATATTCAGAAAAAAGAAAATCATTATTCTTCTTGTCATGTGTATTTTTGATGTTTAATCTTTCCTGAACAGCTGTGGTGTGATATCTGATATCAAATGTGATTCAAATTGCGTTACTATCAACCAGTATAGTTTCTTCTTTGCCGATTATATATACTAGTATTGAATAAACATATTGCAAGATGTCTCTTGAGCAGTAATAACGTTAGAAATTTACAATATACTGGTTTATCACGGTCGAGTAAATTGATTACTCTGGATTGGAATATAGAAAGAGATACTAATTTGATTGCATTTACTTTTATTCGATTTCCATTTTTTCCCCTTATGATTCATAGAAATCCAACTTTGTGAAACAGAAAGAATGAAAAAGTGAATGCAACATTTCCTCATTATCATAATTTTATTCTGTTAATTTTTACGAGAAAAATATATGTTGATGTGTAAGTTAATAATAGGTCACAGCACGTCAATAGCACTTTATCAGTCACATGCAACCAAAGAAGGAAATATGTCACAACACTTAAAAACATGATGTTAGTCTCATGCTGCCATAAAAGTAGATTAGAACGAAAGAGAATTTGCAAGCATTTTATTATTTTAAAGTACATCTTTTATTGCATTTTCGTCATTTTCATTGTTACTTTTCCATCTAAAAGTTTAAAACATAAATTACTATTATTTTGTTTCAGCGTTGGCTATTTTATTTTTCGTGTTGACAGTGTACTTTATTCAATCATACACAAAGCAATTAAATACCAAACAGAACTCCCGTAGTTTTTGACATACTGGTTCCAGACGATATCTACATAATGTCCTTATAAATAACATGTTACGTCACGTTTACCATACTCTAAAAAAGAGAAATAAGTGTTTGTCATGCTTAAACTTAAGTAAATAATAGTTCACAACAAGGTAACAGCACGTTGTCAGTCACATACCACCTAAGAAGGAAATAACCGATGAAAATTTGGAAACACCTTACAATTTTAATGTACATACTATAATTCTTTTATTAATGACCCGTGAATATGTTTACGTAATACACATATCATAACATAATTAACAATAGTGAGATTGTATAACAAACAATACAGTTGATAATAAACTTGTGCAATATTTAGTTTGATATGCAAGTATTTAATATGTCATAAGTGGAAGCTATATTTTAACTTAAACTATAGCATATTACTATGTGTTTTAAAGTCTCACTGTGGGAAAGATCCATCCTTTATTTAAATAAAATATGAATAAAAATATGCATATATATTTTCATTGTCGTGATATCTATTTCATCTCAGTTCATCGTATTATTTTGTGTCTGTAGTTGATATTTTACTATTCGGTTTTACAGTGTATTTTATTCCAGTATACACACATCCATTCAATAACAAACAGAACTCCAGTAGTTAATGGCACATGGTGTCCTTATAAATCAACTATAATTTTTCAGGCGCTGTTTCAGTTGATCATATTCCTGTTAAACTGGTTCAATATCTTCTTAGAACCATATATCAAACTTTACATCAATAAACAGACAGTCTGAAATATATGTAGTTTCTTTATTTAAAATAAATGTAAAGTTACATAGAATAGTTAAGATGTAGTTATTCATACATAATACAAAAATGGCATATGTTTCATATGTTGTCTTATTAAAGGAAAAGCATTTACTAAAATCTTAGGTCAATGCCATATAGAAGCTGCAAAGAAGAGCACATAAAAGAGTTCGTTGAAATTTAGATGTTATTTACGTATAACAAAACGACATCAACAACGCCCATAGATTAAATTTTGCAAGATTGTTTGAAAAGAGAAGGACAATGACATATCATTATAAATGAATTAGTTTGATATTATTTTATCATTTCCGTTTTATCTCTTTTTAAAACAGAACTGCAAACTTATATTCAATAATCTTAATGTTTTCATTATCCTTTTATATCGTGGTCAGCAACAATTATCTCTCTATAACTTTGATAAATGCCTAACACTGTTATATATTGATCTATTTTACAGCAAGAGAGATTGAAATATTTAAAGTACCAGCAATGAGCACGGAAATTGAAATTAGATTGAGAGAAATAATTCTTAATAACTTTATGCTTCGGCATGCTATAAATTTTACAATAGGTTATCATGTTGTATTGTGATTAAGTCAGCGTTTCCATGCGTTATTCACAACAATATTATTTAGTTTTTGACAGAAACTAATACAATTACATATGAAATGTGTCGTGAAATTGTAAATTGTAAAACATCTTATCTATTATATTGTAATGAATATTAAGAATGATACTCTTCATATAAAATTTTCTATACAACAAAGAATACGTTTCACATAAACAATGAAAAACACCAACATCTTATATACATTTTGCAAATCGGAATTGTCTATACAATTTTCTCTCTATTATATTCCAACTGCGACTATAGTGTAAGGTCCCAATAAATCATATATTTGTCCACAACATAATTCCCACCAAACCATGTTTTATTTTTCCTCATTTGGTAACGTATTTATATCCTGGGAAGGTTGGTAACCATAACACCAGAAAACGTGAACATTTAATTGTTGCTTATTAGTATGCATTAAAAATGATGAATGGGTCGTCTAACTTCTGCTACAGGGACGTTTCATACGAATAAGACATCACATTTACATATCTAAATGATCGAGTGTGGTATTTTATCAATTACCTACATTACATGAAACACACGCAATCTATCGGACAATGCTTTATTCAGTATGTTGTTTAGTAGTTGTCAATCACTAGCCAGATTAACCATAATGCATCAATATTGTTTAAATCGATCTATTCTATCAATTATAATGACACTATTTGATTTATAAAATAAAATGCTTTGTAGAATATTATCTAAAGACATTTCCTGAAATTTCTATTGATAGAATTTGATGAAACTTCCCAGTATTTAAGATTAATTCATGTTTAGGCAATAACAAAATGAAAAGTACAAGCTTTCGTACAAGTATTGTTTGTTAATAAGTCACCAACAACATACCCGTCTTCGAATTTTGTCTAAAATGTAGCTTTATTTTGACTGTAGCGCTTAATCCCATTTATTCAATGCAATACCTGAATAATACCAAACACGAAACAGAACGTATCATATTTGTTGTATCATTGTAAGTTTGTTACAATGATTTATTGCTAAAGGTCAATATAATAATACCAATACACTGCAACTTAATTTATTTTATAACGGGTTAATTTATTAAGATAAGTCAAATATCAATTGATTGATTGATTGATTGATTGAATATTTAGCGTATTTTCTATGCCATCGAGGGCTAACAGACGATCAGTTTACCTAACCACAGTTTCCTGGGATTAGACAGTACTCGGGCACACCCCATCTCCGCAAGTAACAGATAATTTCCCCACTTGAATCAGTGGTGAGAGGCGAATGATAATGAGACACAATGTCATATATCAATCATCAAGGAGACTGGGGCCGGGCAGGGGATTCGAACTCACGACCCCTGGATTGATAGTCAGACGCGTAACCGACTGAGCTAATCGGGTCCGGCTAGTCAAATATCAAACATTTTCTAGCAAGAGACATTCGATGTGCAATCATTTATTCACAGTAAGTTGTATAAAATGTCAGAAGTCAAAAGTGATTTTGTATTTTGAACCAAATTAAGACTGTATAGCCGAAATTGTTCAGCATAAAACAACATTTACACAGAATGTTGCTTCTTGTTTTTATTTTATTTAAAAAAGTTCCTCACTCCTTCGGAGAGAAAAGGTGGTATGCACTTTTGATATGCGACGTCGCACTAGTGGATTTGATTCATATTACTGCGTCTATATGTGACTCATATATCATCATTATGTTCTTGACCAACCTATCAAGAAACTAATGATGCCTTTCGTGATATGTTACAATTTAAATATATCTGTAATATGGCTGTTCTGTGGTCAAATAGGACTTTAATTGCTGCGTTCATTTTGACAGTACGACCTGTGTAACATATTTCATGGTAACGAGATGTTATTGTAATAAAATATTCCAACATATATTGAATAAAATCATTTGTGGTGATAGTATATCAAAATGTCAATATGTGTACTTAATGCGCAACTGAAATTGTGTGGACGTTAGTATATTTGGAAACTGTTTTACCATTTCAGTTTACTCTATAATTTATCAATTTAAAAGTATTTAAAGCAGTTTCTTCAGACACATTATATCATTATACCTGCTCTTTAAATTTGAGTAACGAACACGAAACTATTACTGTATTATTAATTTAACAGTAAACCATACACGTTGCACTTTATTATCCCTCTTTGTACTTTTCTAATATCCCTAGGAATAACTAACCAGCTATGTGTTTCACATTATATAAAGGATATTAGCGTCTAATATTTTTCATATTTTTTTAATATATTTCTTACCGAAATGTATTTAATTCTCTCTTAACAATCGTGGTTAAAATAGTTATGTGGATGTAACTTGGCAAAGGTGTGTATGTTTATGCTTCAAAGAATTTTGTACTAGGGCTGCTATATTTAAAGATGCATCACCTATAAGTTTCAGTTCAGCAAATGATGAAACGTTTATCAAATCACAAAGATGAAGGTCGCATTTGAAGAAAATGGTTGATTCCGTCCGTGTATTTAATCTTATTGAAATTCGTTAATACACAGGTCGGCATTTTTCGTTTAAATCGTCAATGTTTTTAGCATAACCCGATATCGGCAAATTAGTGACTTTATCGCCGGTCGCGATTTAGTATTTGGTCCAAGAAATTAAAGAATTTTACACTACAGAGTCAAAATACAATATAAATTATTAAACATAATATCCATAATATATAAGGTTTGATATAAATTTGCAGATTTACTACTAAGATCGGAAAAAATATCGGCATATGGGTGAAACATCTTTAAGCTCGAGCCAAGCATTGGGATAGACATGACACTGATACGTCTATGTTAATTTTTATGTGTCAGTTGTATAGAGAGTCATTATTTTCACTTTTATATTATGACTCTTATGTTCTCAAAATTGTTATTGATTTTTTTTTAAAAACTAATGTTAATGCATCCAGATTATTAAACTTTGGCATAGAACACAGTACAATAATTAAATGCTTGTGCGAAATATCTTGAATCATTGTTTGAAATGCCCGGTCCAATATTTATTAAGGTACGTATCATAGCATACGCCCCCATTTTCAAGAAACAAAGTCGTATTTACTTAAATACTTTGTTCCATTTCAACATTTCGATCGAAGAGCCAC
Source organism: Panopea generosa (assembly GCA_029582155.1). Lineage (NCBI taxonomy): Eukaryota > Metazoa > Mollusca > Bivalvia > Adapedonta > Hiatellidae > Panopea > Panopea generosa. The sequence continues at coordinate 54,604,170 of CM055895.1, forward strand.
AACCCCCACCCAACAACCCCTCCTATTGCTTTTTTAAAAGAAAGGTGTAAAATAAAATATCTACCGAAGACAGGTTGGAAAATGTAGTATATGAATAAGTATAGGTATATTTAAGTATTTTTAATGTATCAGTTATAAAGCAGGACAGGTGGTGAAACGATTTTGAAACCGTCTGCATTACATATAAAATTTACGATATATTTGGGACAATTTTCTTAAACAAAATATAATTAACCAAGCTTTCCTATTATGTAATGAAGTTGTAATATTTCTAATTAATTTAATCTCAAAATAATATCTTTAAAAACAACTTGTGTTTATTAAGAAACTCTGTAAGGAAAGTTTACGGTAATTCGAATAGCGTTTACCTAGAATATGTTCATCATTTCCCATGTATCTATCTTTATACTCTTCCTCTTGAACAACAGCATGACAAGAAGATTGTTACACAATACTGTGTATGGATTTATCAATGCTTTAGCAAATTGATTGTGACAACTTGATAAGCATGTCAAATGACATACGATTTGACATAATAATTATGTGCCTGTAACACAAAGGCTTGTGACATAGAGCTCTGTTTATACAACGAGTTATAAAAATAGCGATCCATGACCTAGTATAGTTGATGATACCATGACGTAGCTACTATGATGGAATGTCACTGTTATCGCCTATCGGTTTTTGTGATCCATGTATTTGTAAATCAGTAAATGAACAAAAAACGTGTATTAACTCCATTAAGTGTAATAAATATATATTCAGAAAGAAAGAAAAACAACTTTACTCTTCTTGCTCTGTATTTTTTTGTATTTCTTTATTGATGTTTCATCTTTCCTGAACAATGGTGGTGTGATATCTGATATAATAAATATTTACATATTGGTCAGATGCCGTTGCCATAGACCAGTTTTTCAATTGTACGTTTAGATATATACGTTTTCATAAAAGTTACGGGAGTCAAGTTTCTTCTTTGCTGAGTTTATCTTTTAAATACCGAGATTGGTAGATTAGGAAATAGTAAAGGTAGACGTTTACTATCAACTGGATTTCACGGTCGAAGGAATTGATTACTTAGGAGTGGATACTGCATTACATTTATTCCATTAGTGATCACTGTTGGGTTAACAAGGGTAAGTTTTATAATAATTGGACGAATAATGATTTAAACTTGAGAGACGGATATCTGTTAACACATTATTCAACTATGATTAAAGCGTTGATTCAAAATTCAACAGCGTTGAGGAAAAATGTTTATATTTTTTTCTAATAAATGAGAGAAACTTTTACTTTTAAAAATGAAGTAATGTAAATATATTGATTATCTTGATGTTATTTTGGTGACTGTGACCTTTGAATGAATGCTAGGTATCCTGTCATATATTCCGTTATTTTAACCATTGATTGATTGATTGAATATTTAGCGTCATTTAAATGCCATCGAGGGCTAGTAGACGATCAGTTAACCTAACCACTGTTTCTTGGGATTAACCAGTACTCGAGCACACCCCATCTCTGCAAGTAACTGATAACTTTCCCACTTGATTCAGTGGTGAGAGACGAATGGTAATGAGACACAATGTCGTATATCAATCAACACAGAGACTGTTATTTAACCAGAAAAATACTTTGAATGTTTTTGAAATCTTTCGGATGACAAAGCTACCGTTAAAATAAATAAAAAACATACATGTTCTCAACGCGTGTGACGTCAGTCACAGGTCACCATAAAAGGAAATTAGCACGAAGGAGAATTTGGAAATATTTAAATTACTTCTTTCATAACACTGTCGTCATAATCATTACGATTGATTTCATATTATCCGTCTTGTGTCTTTAATAATGTCTTTAAAATGTTTACTATTATTTTGCTTTATCAATGTCTATTTAAGTGTTTGATTTTACATTGTTCTTTATTCCAGCATGCACAAATCAATTCAATACCAAACAGATTTCCCGTAGTTTAGGGAGTACTGGTTCCAGACGATATCTACGTAATGGCCATAAAAATAACATGTAACGTCATGTTTAACACACGCTTACAAAGAGAAACATGAAGTGTATGTGCTGCTTAAAGTCAAGTTTACCATATTCCTGTTTAACTGGTTCAATGTTTTCATAGAATCATATATCAAGCTTTATACTAATAAACAGACTCTCCGAATAAATATGTAGTTTCTTTATTTAACATAAATGTAAATAACGAAATATGTTCTTCATCATTTGCTTTCTATATAACAAGAATATGTTTCATAAATGATGAAAACCACAACCATCTTGTACAGATTTCGCAATCGACAAAGTCTGGAATATTTCTCTAAAGTATACCCCAACTGCAATTATGATGTAAACTTCATATAAATAACATATTTCTCGTCAACATAATTTTCATCAAAACAAGCTTCACTGTGTTTTATTTGGTAACGTATTTAAATCTTAGGAAATGTTGACAACATTAATGCCGGAAAACATTATTATTAAGTTATTTATAATTTCTCGTCTGTTTATAATTATGTATGAGAAATGATGAATGGGTCATCTAACGTCTGCTACAGGGAAGTTTCAGACGAATAAGACGATATATTTACATATTTAAATGATCGAGTGTGGTATTTTATCAACTACTTACATTCTATGAAACACAGCCACTCTGTTTTGAGAGTTGACTGTAATAATGTCGACTTTATGCTTGGAGGAGTTATAAATCTTACAATTGGGTATCGTGTTGTATAGTGACTAAGTCAGCGTTTTCATGTGATATTCACAACAATATTATATATAAGTTTTTGACAAATACTAATAAAATGACATATGTCATGTGGTCAATATGGCGGGAAACTGTCAATTATTAAACTGCATTCTCAATGCAAGGAATATTAAAAAAGTATATTCTCATAAATTACTTTAGAATATGTTTCATGAAAACGTTATAAAACAACCATCTTATACACAATTCACAATTGACATTGTCTTTAAACGTTTCTCTTTATTATTTGATTCCAACTGCAATTATGGAGTAAAAAGTCCCAATGCGTAACATATTTTTCCTCAACATAATTCTCATCAAAAACATGCTTTACTGTTCTTTATTTGGTGACGTATTTAAATACAAATATATTGTGGCAATCGTTATGATAAATATAGCCCGTTTTTTTTTATTCAAAACTACGTTTTCCTCGCTCGCGTAAACAAATGCTTGTATCCGGTGGATGCATTATATCAATGGTGATCACTCGGAACCCGCTCTAGAACTTCCGCCGCTGAAGAAATTTTGATGTTTTGAATAAAACATTAAAAACGACAATAACGATTTGAATCTGGTTATGTTGTCATTTATGTTTTGGTTTTCAACTCGTATATGTAGATACTGGCAAATTTGGAGTATTATTTATTAATCGCGGTTATTGGTCAATAGGTTTTCCGACCTAGATTCATGTTAGATTTTCATGCATTTCGACTTGTCATGGAAAAACGGTTAATGGGTATAGTACTTTGTTTTCAGTTTCGGAAACTTAAACCATTTGTTGTACTAACAGTTTTAAGTTCGAGTATAAATCTCTAAATTTGATCATCTAAATAGTTGATTGAATGTGTTGGTATGACTTTGGCCCAGTGTCGAGGTGGTAACCATGTCTCTATATATCTAAATCTATAACCCTATAACCCAAACCCTCATTTGTTTTAATATATATATATATAGAGAAATATTCTAGATGCGGAGGGGTTGTTGGTTGGGGTAAGATTGTTATTATTTGCTTTTGGGTTCAGGTAAACACCGTTACTGTCGCCTGTAGCTGTATTGCCAAAATGCATTGTTCAGCATAAAACACTTTAACATGGAATGTGTCTACTTGTTTATTTTAATTTATTTAAAAAGTAAGAAAGTTTATCGCCGCCCCGGAGAGAAAAGCCGATATGCATTGACTTTTGGTAATACGACGTCGTACTAGTGGATTCGATTCATCTGTTTGCGTCTATATGAGACTCACATATCATCATTACGTCCGTGATCAAATTATAAAGATACTTTTGATGATTTTCTGGATATGTCACTATTCAAATATATCATTTTATCTTTCATCTTGTCTCAAAGCAAATTACTGTTGCACACAATTTGATCAGTGAAACTTAATATATTTAAGTTTATTGTGGTAATATTTGATAATCAAATCATGCTGTAGTTTGTCTGTTCTGGTTTAATCATATTTTATTGCATTATTCACATAGCGAACGGGTTGGGCCCCAAGTTCTAGCAACATTAGTTACGACCCTCCCATTGCAATATACACATAACATTAGAATTAAGATGGCAATTATAACAATCAATAGGATATTAACCAACAACAAAAAAAATGAAGAGATTAATAAAAGAAAAAAAATAGGTGAGAAAAAAGAGAGAAAAGACATAACATGGTTTTAAGTGCTGTCATAATATTGTTCCGGTGCATTGAAGAGCTGCATACAATTGGGTATCTGAGGCCGAGTCAATTGTTGACAAAACGTTTCGTGTCTTTAATGCATTGTTGTACTTGTGTAAATATAAATATATTTGTTACAATTGTATATGTACTTTTACCAAATAAAAACACTCGTGTACTTAAGGGATGAAAACGGCGTGTGGAACGAAAAAGACGAAGTCGTTAATCAGTATATATAGAACATTGCATAAAGTAGTACTCGGCGTCTTCTTTTTCATTACTACATCCGTCGCATCTTGCATCAAGTGTTAAAGAATTTAAAAATGTTTAAAAGTTAAGGTGACTACATCCGTTTTTCAAACGAGCGTAGAGAACTGATAAAATTCGACTACCAGTTAGATAATACGATGGTACCATTTGCGTTTTAAAATACATGTTTGTTATATGTGTCTTAAAAACCGATAAATTCTCTGAGTTACGAATGTACTCGGGAAGTGTATTCCAAAATAGATACGCCTGACGAAATAAACGAATTTGCAAATAGTTGTGTTCTTGTGTTTAAAACAACATAATCGGAAGCATTTCGTAAGTTGTAAGGTGTATTAACTCCTACTGTTTCTGGAAAAAGAGAACATAAAAAAAACTGGTAGAATTCCAGTTTTAAGTTAATATGCATTAATATATTTTTGTATTTACTTCTTTCTGATAGCGATAACCATCCGATTTTATTGTATAAGTTATTTATAGAAACCGAACGCTTCAATCCAGTAACCACGCTAGTTGCTTCGTGTTGTATTTTTCTAGTTTATCTTTTTCATATTGGGAATAATTATCAAAAATAATTGATGCATAATCTTAAACTGGTCGCATGAATGATATATATATTTGATTTAGAGATTTCCGATTGAAAGTAAATTTGATATTTCGCATCATGCCTAAAATGTTTAAAGCTGATGAAACAATAGTATTTATGTGGTGATGCCATTTTCCGTCATGACTAAAAGTAACACCTAAGTGTTAATGATATTCTACAAAATTAACTAAAACATTTTCAAACAATAAATTCGGATTTGAAAAATTTCTATTTAGAGTAAAAACTATAGTTTCAGTGTTTTGGGGATTAAAATTCACTTACCATTGTTTTGCCCACTTTGATATAACGATCAGATCATTATTTATTAAACCTTCTAAATCTGCTCAATTTTAATTTGAAGATGTAAAAGTAAGAGATGTATCATCTGCAAATAATCGTGAAATACTTAACAAATTTTCAGCTATATCATTAATGTAAATTAAAAAGAATAAAGGACCCAATACAAAACCTTGGGACTACCATTTATACCATTTTGCTTTAATTTTAACCACATGCGATCAAATGCTTTCGATACATCACAGAATACGATACAAGTGAATTGTTTATTTTCAATGCCTTGACAAATTTGATGATATTTATCTAAAAGTTGGTAAACCGTGGAATGTCCTTTGAGAAGTCCAGATTGTAACTTATATGAGGTTATTACCAAGAAGAAAATTATATATATGTTTGTACACAATTCTTTCGATTAACTTGCCAATACAGCTTAAGAGTGAAATTGGTCGATAATAAGACGCCGGGTTTGTTTTACCTTTTTTGAAAAGTGGCATTATCATAAATCTGGAAATTCACTTATAATTAATGATCTATTAAATAACAGTACTAGAGGTTTAGAAATACTATATTTTGTATACTTCAAAACGTGTGACTTATTTTATCATTCTCAACAGATTTGTTTGAGTCAAGAATTTCAATCGTATCTTTTATTTCAGACTTTGTAATAATAATATTAGAAAGAGTATCATTAGTTTTCGAGTTTTCATTTGGAAATGTTATATCAGTTTCATTACTGATTGTTGAAATAGAAAAGAAATAGTCATTCAAACAATTTCCTTTTTCTACGTCATTTTAAAAGTAGATTTCATCCCCAGCGTCTGAGGTTCTTCTGTTAATGTTTAGGTGCAAGTTGTATATATAGTCATAACACTTTTGAATAATGATTCTTACTCACACCTTACGAGGGGCATTCAATAAATTCTGTCACTAGTGGCCTTCCGTAGAAACAATGTTTCGTAAGAACATGAAAAACTACTCGTGCAATTGTATTCAATACACCTGCGAATTCTCAATTTAATCCGATTATAATTGACCAAGATATTCATTGTTGAATTATACACTCATGTACAGTGGCTTTATTTCAATGTCATAGCGAAAACTGAACAGTTTTTTCGTCTGGTTAAGAAATTTAAGGAGGGTCAGCATGTCCTGCAAGAAGACAACCGCCCAGGTAGGTCTTTGTTGAAGCAACAAAAGAAAAGGTTGGTGCTGTAAGAGCTACAGTAGAAAAAGATAGACGGTATACTGTTTCCCAGATAGCTTATAGTCTAGGTATTTCAGAATGCACCATACATCATATTCTGACTAACTGTTTGAAATTAAAGAAGTTTTGTGCAAGATGGGTCCCCCATTTGCTGACACCTGACCAAAAGGTCAAGCGTAAAGATTGTGCTAACAACTTCTAAAAAAAATATAAAAAATGTTTTCCTAGGAAAATTACTGACTTGCTCACTGGGGATGAAAGTTAGGTTTATCATTGAAAGCCCCAACGGTGCATTTATAACAAACAGCGGTTTGGTAAAAAATTAGGCTAGGCCGGTCATAGCAAAGAGGACAAGAAGAAAATAAACGCCAAAGTAAAGGTTTGAAATGCATACAGTTTATTCATGGCAACGTTACCGCCCACAATAGTAAAAGTGTGCAACCTTTCTTAGAACAAGAAAAGGTTATTCAGGTTGAACACCGCCCGCCCCTATTCCCCTGATTCAACCCCCTGTGACGTTTTCCTATTTTCCATCCTAAAACAATCTTACAAGTATACGCTATGCTGCTAGAAGTGCCCTTGGGTCTGTAAGTTTTCAGTGTCTGACCATTTTACCAAGGAGAGACTACTTAGCGGCAGTTAGGTTGTGGACAGCAAGACCGAAAAGTGTGTATCAGTGCGGATGAAATACTTGGAAGGGTTTGCCTGAAAAAATCTCAATCCTGTGAAATTCTTAAATATTAGTAGACTAGTAACAGAGTATATTGAAAGACCCACGTATAAAAATAAAAACTATATTTTGACTCAAATGTTTTATCAAATATATGTGTAACACAGTATACATTATACATTTGTAGTTCTTATTCATTTTGGAGCCCAACACTGTTATTGATTTTTTATATGAACTGTTTTAAATGAATCCAGATTGATAAGATAACTTATGGCATAGAACATAGTGCAATACGTATTTGTTTGTGAGAAAAATCTTTTTATTATTTATAAATGCCCGGTCCCATTTTCTTATCATATATATTTGGATACCTATTCGAGCATAGGTCCCCCTTTTTTTAAGAAAAAAACCCCACATATATTAAATGAAACACATTTCAACTTCCACATTTCAGACTAATATCCACCACAATAACCCCTCCTATTGATTTTTTAATGCTAAATTTCATTTTATTACCTACCTAAGACCACTTCTTTACCCGCCCCCAGTTTTAATTTTTTTTTTATGGAAATACCTGTCCTATTTCAGATGTATTATATGCTTAAGAACATCTCAATCCGCCCTCACGTTGTTTTTTTTAAAATTTAATTTGATTTAGCCATTTGAACTTAAGTACTGCCTCAAGAATCCCGTACTCCTTCATATTTTGTTATATATTTTTACTCTATAGAAATATTTTCCTTGTGTAAACGTTTAAATTTTGATTCTGCTGAATCCCCTCTTTCCAGTCACTCTCTTTTTGTCCCTGACCCCTTCTTCAATCATCCACCCAACATTTATGTATCTACTGTTTCGCTGATATTGATGGTGGTTTGATTGTTAAATGTATGTCTGCTATTCTGATGTTACATAATATATAAAATACTGTTCTGTGGCAAGGCTAGTAAAGTCGAGTTAACACTGTTCTTTACACCCTTTATTATTTCATGCTCCACCATTCTTTACTACCTTTTTTATCTTTTTTATTTCATGCGCCCTTCTTCGTTGCATTCATTGCACTCGAACTTTCTTATTCTCATACCATAGTGATTTATCTACCTAGTGGTGCTTTACAAGTTAAACAGTTGGTTCTTTTTTCAGTATAACTTTGTCATATATATTCAATATTATTGGTTGTTTGCTATTCAACTATATTGCAAATTACTAAAAAAAGGACAAACATATATCAGGTTTGAATAAAATACATGTAGTTTACACATTGAGTGAACACAAAGCGAAACAAAGTTCTAGCAAACAACTAACTCCAACGAGACTCTGTGTTTTCTAATTGTAGCCTTTCTAATATGTAAATACGTTTTGTGCATAGTGGTAATAAATAGCCAACGATATCTAAAGTTTCAGAGAAGATTCTGCTCTAAATGAAAAATGGCCAATAAACTGTCTACAAGACAAAGCGCTTGGTTAACTAGGACTGTTATATCTTTCAGATATATCGATTACCATTCATAACAAAAGTAGTGATGTTTATCTAAAGCAGAGAAAACGTTTACAAACATATGTGGTTGTATTATCGGGGTAAGATAGATGCCACCGAGATCAGAGTTAAAAAAACTAATATTTCTGTTAAAAATAAACATCTATATCATCGTTTGTGAAAATGCAAAAAAAAATAACATCAGCACTTTAAACCTATATCCACTCTTTAAAATTTCTCTCTTTCTTTTTGTATTCTTTATCTGCATTGTGTGTGCGTGCATACGTGCATGCGTGCGTGCGTGTGTTTCAATTCACTCAAGATGTTATGCTCACCCAAGGGCATGAAGTGTTTGGTTATTTTTGTACTAATTTCTTGGATGTAAACTTTTGGATCGTTTTATAAGTTATACATTTCTTTTTAAAATTCAATTTTGTAAAGATCATACCTGACAGAAAGGTTTTTTTTCTGTCAATAAGATATTTTTATTAATTTTTTATATACTATTTACATAATGTTATTAATGATATTTTCAGTATCATTCTAGCAATTCTTATTATAACGTAAAATGGTTTCTCACTCAATATCGATCGGTAATCAATTAATCACGTGTAAGCGGTTAATTTTTAAGTTAGAATTACACCGCATATCTTACTATATTCATACATAGAACAGTGATTACATATACGGAATGTTGTTATAGGTCATATTTAGAAACGCTTAGGAAATAAGATTGGAACAATTTGTCAACAAATGCGTACTTACTTCTGTCAGTCTTTATTGCTTAATAAAATAAGACCTACATGTATTACACCATGCAGAGGACATTTATCAAACTGAAACATGAGAACAACAAGATGGCCACCAAACAAGCCTTTTTTTGTTTAACATCTTCAAACCACATGCGCATTGTCTATCTATAATAGTCTGCAAGTTAGTAAGAAATAAACAGGCGCAATTGAAATTTATAAAAAATACAACACATATGATTTATTTATTTATTAAAACAGTTACCTCATTTAAAAAGATCGCACTAAATATAGAAACTCTAATGTTAACGCTATCTTTTATAGCGTGTTCAGCCATAATCTGCCCGCTAAATAATGATAAATGCCTAAACATGTTCTGTTTGATTTATCTAACTGAAACATAGAGAGAAAATGAAAGAGTAAAAAGATTAAATTCCAGCATTGCATTAAAAATAGGTGATTGTGAAAATGAATTGTTGGTATAATTATTTTAACTTTATGTTACAATTGAACAGGACTTATTTGAATTGCTTGTTTTATAGCAAACCATTTGTGAACGTTTGTGTTTGCGCTGGCATTACGTATTAGCGGAAAATGATACGGAAAAATGAGTTTCTGTTCCAGTTGCAGCTTTTATGAGATTGGTATAACGTTAGACGTAACATTCCCGAATTCCTTTAATTAAAAAGAAGTCTGGTGTGGAAATGCTAACGCTATTTTGTTATATGCTTTGAGTACGGGAAAAGAGAAAGGTTTGGTACCACCGTTTACCAATGGCTTATTATGCTACTGACCGTTGAAAGGCGGTAATTTCTGTCACTCATTTCTCTATAATTTGCTCATTATAATCATTCTATATGACTATTATATATTATATATAAACTACGTGTATGATGCTGCGTTGACTGTAACCGTTGAAAGTCGGTGGTTGAATAAACCCATCCATTTAAGCTTTAATGAACAAAGTACGGTCCATGTTTGATACAAACCATTGCAGTACACCTATCAAACCACATGAATAATCCTTTAAACATTTTTAGAAAGTTTTATCAGGTTTAACATTGATTAATTTGATCTAACAAAACATTAAAATGTTTTTTCTTTTGTCAAATGTTGTGTAACAATTTAGTTTTAATATGTGCGTTATATACTATATAATAAAACTATCTTTAGCATATTAGAAAATTTGCAAGGATGTGTCTACAGGCAATACGTATGGTTGATTAGATCCAATATTTCGTCTACATATATCGATTGCCAATCATTATAAAAGGAGGATTTTAATGTATACTAAACAAAGCACTTTAAACACATGTTTGATGCTATGTGGGTAACGTGTCTAAGCCAATACGAATAGTGTAAAAAATTTACTCATTCTATACTAATATAAATTTTGTAATACTAATAAGACTACATTAATCATCCATTAACAAGTTAGTAACCATAATCAACAAGTATACAGGTAGTACCGATTGACTGAATGAATTGTGTATAAATCATACTAATATATATGTTAGTCCGTACCCATGCACTCAGCGTGCACGCGTATTACTCCTTGTTACGCGATGTTATCTATCTTTTCCTGATATGTTTTTTACTGTATTTTCTTTTATTTTTATCCTCGTGTATGTTTTATAGCCTATAATGTGTATAAGTGTATATTGTGTATATGCATCAATGTGTATAAGTGTATATTGTCTATATGCAACAATGTGTATAAGTGTATATTGTGTATTGAATCGAAAGTGTATCTAGAAGGAATGGATGCCGAAAATACAACGAGACGAGTAACACACCATACCTTTTACGACATTATGTATATATATAAATGTACAGATTGGACTACGGCGAGCACGCCTAGCTACAATGCAAATTTTAGAAGCGGGACTGTAGTCTAATGGATAGAGTGTTGGAGGTTCGATCCCAAGCACGACCCGATGCCTCTCATAAAAACAACACTCAGTACTGGTTCTACCCAGATGGCGGACTGGAGAGCGGTTTCTATAAGCTCTAAGTTTTCATCGCAATCGAGCATAAAGTAGTATAAACTTACAATGCAAACCATAGATACAATATCAAGACATCGGCAAAACCAGTATATGCATACATACATACATACATACATACATACATACATACATACATACATACAGTTTGTTGATTGTTAAAATTATCAATTAATCACCGTAACATCTTTTTATTAAAAATGTTGAAAAAGAACAATGAAAAAGAAAAAATCTTCATTATAATGTGCATTTTACGATCTTTTAAATGTGCATATCACCAATGTATAATCTCATTGTTTTGGTATCAATTCAAAGTGCAGTTGTATGCCATTTATACTGTAACTGAAAAAGATTTTTAAAGATTAAAACATTAAATTGTGCAAAACTGTGATACATTTTTCCGAAGTAACCTTAGTTAAATAAGAAAGCATATAAACAACAAGAGACGTAAACTCTAACTGAAAAAAGATCAGCATGAGCACAACTGATGTAAGGAAACCCATAACACATGTACGTACATAGATAAGAAGTGACGACAAGGGTAGCAAATTAAAGAAGTCACTGGGAAAATAAAACATGGATAAAGTGGGCATTCAACCTTGCTATTTATCTGTTTTGATAACATAGAGACAAGTTATATGAAATAGAGGCTTAATCTAAACTATAAGCCGCAATTGGACAGACCATATTTAATTTCATTGCTGCATTATTGTGCAAAACCCAATAACTAATAAACTTAATGTGTCATGGTGTTAGTGTGTTCATTATCAACGAAAAGGGGACATATAGTCGTCGTCTTCATATCTCTATTTCGTTTTGAGCATATCATGAAAAGTACGGAGGATAATTCGAAGAAGCCTTTTTATACTTTTAGGCAAATTTGAATAATATGGAAGTTATTCCTTTAAACACAGTGCTCAGTTGTAAAACACACCACGAGTCTTGTGTGCAACACAAAAGGAAATTTCTGTGTATATTAACATTAATCGGCTCATACATCACACTAGATTTTTCTTTCGATATCAATTTTAATGCATGTACGGGGATCATCCATCGGTTTTGCCGATTTTCTTGCTTATTTCTGTTTCTACTAGACAAGATATTGTTCTTAACATCTACAACAAATGTAAGTTTGAAGCATTTGGAAAATGATAGAATCACTAACAGTTACACCATTACAATGAACTACCCTTGTCTACATGGGCCACAGCATGAAATAATGTATCTGTAAACTGTATATCACCTCACTTACCAGTATATACTACACCAGCTCAAGTCAACACTGGCCTTTGCTATCAATTGATCATGTCATTTATGTTAAAGATTTCTTCAAAAATCATCAATTATTTTTTTCATAATTGTCATATATTGAATTTTGATTGTGAAGAAAAATTTTTCCGTCGAAAATAATGGAATATGCATAAACGAGATATTTGAATTAAAGAATCAAGCTTTTAAGATTAAAACAGTAGAAAATCTTATGTTATAATATGATTTTTTATATACTGTGAACATGAAATTTTATCTACGATTTGTGACAGAATTATTGAAATCTGCAACCTTTCATTATAAAACTATTAAAAAAAAACAGTTGTGTTAAACTAAGTAAACCAAAAGATTTATTCCCCAATTAATATGTTCCGTCTTAGTTTGCTTAAATATATTTCGCAATACAGTCTGAAATTAATTAGCACAGAAAATACACGCGTCTTCAGAATAAAATACAAATTATATATTTTGTTAATTCAGTTATATTTCCTGATATTTCTTATTTTGAAAGATGAGAGTAAACTGCTTTCCATTAATTCTTATTATCATATGTGGCATGTTAATTATAATGCTATAACTTATAATAAATCCCCTAAAATAACATTTTATATTTGATTAAGTTAAGTATGAGAGAGATTAAAGTATATTAAATTGCAACATTACATATGAAAATGAGTGATTTTGCAATAAAAGTTTGTGATACGATAACTTTTTCATGTTTTATTTAGTGGAAACATTTATGATTATAATCTTATCGAATTATGAATGGATCCTGACCATCTGCACGCAATATTGTTTTTCCAACATAAACAATAAATGATACTTTTGACAGTATTTATTTGAGTGTTTTAAGTTATTAGACTAGTTTAACATGATTTTGAATTATCCAACACACGCATATTTGAAAGACGTTAGTAATAAATACGTAATTGCCGATAACTCTTTTTGTTTTAGTCAAATGTTCTATAAACACCGCCATACAAAATGATATTTTACTGTGGTGACCTGTATAATTATTAGTAAAATAATGAAAAACTTGTATTGTAAATGAATGGTTAGCAAAATATTTCAATTTTTATCTATATGCATACGGTCACAAATTTCGAAATAACAGTATACTTAAACCAATTCTAACGCATGTATAGTTTTATCTTTAAAATTCGAGACGAGTGTTCACATCTAGCCGAATAACGCATATCAGCAATTGATGCGCTATAAAAATAGTATCTGGTAAAAATCAAACTATTTAAAACATTTTATATTTTTGACATTTTACAAAGAAAAAAAACAGGAAACTTAAATCGACAAACATATTTGGTTATCTGTTTAAATTCCTGCTTGCACTGTTCGCCATTGTAAACTAACAAATACATAAAACACGAAAACGTTGGGATTTTACCGACGGCATACGCAGTTTTAAATATCTGCAAATCCAACAGCACCAACCAATGAAATTTATAGAAAATTTTTGAGTGGTGTAAGAATAAATAATACACTGTCTCCGGAACAGAATGCATGGTTTACAATAGGTTAACAAAATGATATTTACATCATCTTGATATTGATTTCATCGTTAGCAAAAACATTTTTAAAAAATATATTTTCGATGCAGCCTATATATTTTATTTCTGTTCGTATTGAAGATTCCGCTATATTAGTTCATTGATGAAATATATCATCTTTTGAATATAGATATAGGAAAATAAAATAGTAAACACGAATGTATTAAACTGTCTTGCATGCGTGGTTCCTTCCTATCTCCGTCTTGTGCCTTAGCAATTGTTCTTTGGCTGCTGCCAAAGTCATCGAGTACATCGTATGTTTACGAACTTTTAAGTGTAAAATTTGAAGTTACGAGAAAAGTCGGGAAATTCATTTAGTGCTTCAATTACATATTTTAACGAACTTTTACCTAATCTTGTAGATATTTTTATTTTTAAAATGTGCAAAAATACAGCGCAAATGAAACGTTCCTAGATGTCACAATTTATTCGAAAGAAATTCTTAAGACTTACGAAGGTTATTTAAACGGGCCCCAGGTGTATGTGGAAATGAAAAGGACCGATAATTGAGTTTGTTCTGTTTGTCTTGCTTTAAATGATTGAATGGTATAAAAACAAAGTTAAACTAGATTAAAACTGTTTTAATTGAATACATGTGATTTTCGTGAGCAAGTAATTTATCGTTACTTCTTTAAAATTCTTTTGATAAAACATATATTAAGGGAGTCTCCCTTTATCACAGAATTATTCGGGATGCTATTAAAACCCAGCCAGGTTTAGGCTGACCAGGCCACATTCGGGGTGATATTAAAACCCGGCAAGGTTAAGGCTGACCAGGTCACATTTTCAGATTGCACGGGAAGGCAAATGCGGTGTGTGCAATGGTGTTAATGATGTTTAAATTAACTAATCTGAATTATTATGAATTACACTTTTTAAATTCATTAAGATATAGCTTACATAAAATATTATTATTATTGTTCCATGTGTTATTGTGTTATTATGCTTCGTTGATGTGGTGTCGGTGACCTTTGAATGCTACGTAACTTATTGGTTATATATCTTCTCTATCTGCCTGTTTTTCTATCTTACACTATCTTCATCCTTTATATTTGATTCTGTCTCATATAACATATCTCTCACGTGTGTTTGTGTGTGCGTACGAGTGTGCGCATGGATGTTAAATTCGAAGATCATGTGGCGACGAGTGTAGAGAAAAACAAATAAAAACAACTTCCATTTCACGGCGTGAATCTTATGTCAGTCTCGGTCTATCTAGAAAGACATTGAGAGCAATTAATAGCTATTTTTTTACACTTGTTACTTACTCAATATCGTGTAAATGATAGCTTAAGTTTTGTCTGGAAAGAAAATTGAATTATCATAAAAAAACTTTATAATTACAAGTCAAACCATTAGGTATGAACGACAATGATAAACGGTCAGCAAATATTGTACGCCTCCATGTTATTTAATCGTTCAATTTAACATTTTTTTTATTGTCCTCATTTCTGTTACTGCACTGTGAACCATTTTGTATATATATATATAAAAGTCAATATGACGAGTGGTTTAATGCTATAATGCAATGTCAGAAATGTTACGAAACAGAATAGTTCAAAATACATTGACAGGTATGTGTAATTACAGATACATTTGATCGTATCATTGTTGTTAAAAACACTTATTATAATAATAACCTATACATAAAATACGTCACTACATATACATATAACACGTCACTACATATCATATAACACGTCACTACATGTTATATAACACGTTACTATATATCACATAACATGTCACTACATATCATAGAACACGTCACTACATATTATATAACATGTCACTACATATCATAAACACGTCAATACATATACATATAACACGTCACTACACATCATATAACACGTCACCACATATCATATAACACGTCACTACATGTTATATAACACGTCACTACACATCATATAACACGTCACTACATATCATATAACACGTCACTACATGTTATATAACACGTCACTATATATCACATAACATGTCACTACATATCATAGAACACGTCACTACATATTATATAACATGTCACTACATATCATAAACACGTCAATACATATACATATAACACGTCACTACACAATATATAACACGTCACCACATATCATATAACACGACACTACATATCATATAACACGTCACTACATATACATATAACACGTCATTACATATACACATAACACGTCGCTACATATATATGCATATTCAGTAGCAGATAGAAGTTTTATTTGTTATTCGCTTCTCGTCTTTCCTTATTTGAGTGTATAACTTTTCAATATGGTTAGGACAACAGCTAGTTTTATTATGTTAACTTAATTGTTTATTTATGCGCAAATATAATGTACCACCTTCCCCGCTGTCACTTTTGCTTTAATATATAATGCTAATTATAACATAAAACTAACATTGTAATTATTTCATTGCGTTACTAAGAATCTGTCTGTCATATAAATTTGTATAAATCATGCACCAGTTGACCTGCGTTTCTATCGATTATTGGAAATAAACCATACCTACTTAATATTGATTATAAAAATCATGTAGAACTGTCGAGGAACTCAGAAAAAAAACATTTACTGAAAGTAACTGGATTTGAACCCAAACCCCAGAAATGAGGTGCAAGCAATCTTGACTCAGTACCTTGGATCTCTCGACCATAAAACACAAAAAAAAACTTACCGACTGTCTATTGATCTAACCGACATTTGAATTCGTTAAACTGAATAACACTATGCTAATACCAATGATTAATACTATCTTTTTTATACATTAAAAAAAAACATTACAAGTATGTTTATGTACCTTAGTTTTCTTTTACCCCCATTATTGTCCTTTAGTTTCCGTCAGTTTCGATTCCCCATTCAACCATTTGACATACTTGTAAGAAACTGGTATATTTATGAATTTATGAAAATAAAGCGGAAGTTATTTGAATAGTTTCTGTGTCAACTTTTAAACCACTATAATATAATGATTGTTATTGTAATTTCAAAGAAGCGTATAACTGTCTTTCATTTTTTGCTACATGAAAAAATTGAATAAATTTCCGCAGTTTCATAATACATGTACTAATACACCCCCACAGGCGCTTGTATATTAGTGATATTTGTATAGCATTTGTATCATATACAATTTATATGTACGAGCATACGTGTATACAATCTTAACATTGGGTATACACATTTGCTCATAGAATTTTTAAATATCGTCATTTAGATATCAACAGATTATTTTTTTTTTATTTTGTATCCAATCATACCAGTTCACTTCTAGTAAGTGGTTTTATATTGCTTTAAATGGCCTGACGTTGGAGCGATTACCGCTCCGCATGTTGTTCACGTGACGTTGTTTGTTCAAGTATATACAACATAATACAATGTAGTATGTATACGTTAGTTTTTATTTACCCTCACGCTTTGAACCTGTCATTTTGGCAAGCAATACAATGTAATGTTTACTTAAAGACCTTTCATTGTCTAAGGCAAATGGCGGCTGTAGAAACTATATTGATATCGCTGACTAGATTACGTACTTGTTTGAATAACGGCCGGCGTCACATCAATTTCACATAGGGTAATAAAACAGCATTATAATACTATATGACAAATAAGGACACACTCAACACAGAGATATTGTTGTCGTTTTTAACACGAGTTCGTGACGTTTTAATATGCGACCTAACCAAAAACGTCAGCTAAAGGTAATGAAACAGAGCATTTTCCCACCTTGTGAAAAAGGTCGAAACTGGTAAAACAAAGGGCAAGTACACTGCATTACACGAATGACTGAGGTATTTTCAGGTTTAAAAGTAGTCGCCATATTTTTCTAACAATATCTTCCGTACACTGGTTACAATACGGGGTACAGAATAGTCTTAAGTCAATTGTCTTTACAGTAAAATATTTGTTTTTAATAATATTTAGCCTAGTAATCAATGAAATGAAATTTCAGCCCATTGGTACCTTTTTGCACTAATAGGGCGTAATGAGACATTATATATCAAAACCAACTGAATTTTTAATAGAAAAAAGGAATGTATAATGCAAAAAAAACTTTTACATTTGTAGTCATTCTGTGTCCGTCAACTTATTTTATAACTTTAAACATTGCCATAATTAATAAATACCAAATGCCTGTGAGCATGAATAGCAAGTGCGTTGTAACGTTATAAAACGAATGACGTATTAGTGATATGTAATGTTAATCGACAGTAGCTAGTGACAGGACTCGTATAAAGGGATTAATAAATAGGTATTTGATTTTTAATTTATATCTATTTTGATTGCATATGATTTTAACTTCTTTTTTTTCCTCTTGAAAAGTGGACTTTAGTTCAGTTCGTCTTAATTTGCATTATTGTTTGCGGCAACATGTCATAAATATGTATAAAAAGTCAATATTTAGTAACTTATTTTAGCATATTATTTACGGTATGGTGCTCGTTTCACTAGCCTTCGTGTGCATTCAGTATTTCTCACGAACAATGTATGACATCTAGGAACGTTCCATTTGCGCAGAGTTTTCGCAACTTTTTTTAAAAAAAAAAAACCTTTATAAGACTAACAAAAGATCGTAAAATAAGTATTTGACGTACTAAATGAATATCTCGACCTTTTTAATAACATACAATTTACACTAAGAAGTTCATTGACTTGCGAACGTTAGTGAATCAAGCTCCAGGAGTGTAACGAAGCATGGCATATTTTTAAGTATACTATCGCTAT
This sequence comes from Panopea generosa, assembly GCA_029582155.1. Classification (NCBI taxonomy): domain Eukaryota; kingdom Metazoa; phylum Mollusca; class Bivalvia; order Adapedonta; family Hiatellidae; genus Panopea; species Panopea generosa. Next base: position 54,623,399 of record CM055895.1, read on the forward strand.
CGTTTCATCACTCGGTTGTTTCCGTATAATCTGACTTGTGTGGGTAAATTGCAGAGCTACATGTTCTCTCCGGATTGCCAAAACATCTAATGAAAGATGTTAATTTGATACGTTACTCCGTCCGATTGCTAACAGACCCTAATTCATTCAAAGTGTTATACATTATTTTGCAGTTTCTTATAGAAATTACTTGGCAAGCAAATGGCTTATATATCTTACATTCATGCTCATATATATATAGTCAAATTTTCTAATGCGCAAAAAAAGTAATACTTTTCTCGGACAGAGCCTTACATCACATATGTTTGTCAACTCGTTTAATAAATTCAATCATAAATGAACACTCATGTAATATCCTGTATATATGTATCTACTGGATACAACTGATCAACCTACGAAATGTAACACGAATAACAAATGAAGATTTAGATACAATATGAAGGTCCTCAGTGGCCGAGTCTAAGGCGTCGTCTAAACATCACTTATTTCTCACCGCTAAGGTCGTAGGTTTGAGTCCGGCTCGCTCTACAATCTTTTTGTGAGAAAATTTGCCCGGGAAGAAAGGTGGTTCACCTTAGATTCATCATAAAAACCAACTTGATATGCTATATATATAAAACCTGAAATGTGTTGAAAATGGTGTTAAACCCCGTTAAAATATAATAACCCGGAAGTTACATACACAAGCAGTGAACTGTTACGCACCTATAAATGAACCTTAATTATAAATAGTGACGAATAAAACATAACACAAAATACACTGTGAAATGTTACATTCATCGGTCGGATAAATATTACACATAGTATGCAGTAAATATAACAGCTTAACCAGCTTCACTTGCTCTCTACCCCGTATATATACAAAAACGATCGCGCGCGTACTGAAATACTACATGGATGAGTTACAATATTACAGTATCATACATATATATTGAATTAACATATTCTATTTCAGCCTTTGAAGTAAATCAATTGCACAAAACTGAAGATCGTAACGGTCAACAAAAAGGATAGCTGTCCCAAGTTCCATTTTAAGATTGAGCAAATATAAAGCTGTATTGCAGATTGCTATCACGCCGTTGAAGTTGTGTTTAGACAGACAGTGGGATATTATATACTTCATCAAACTATATCATTGTTTTATACACATTAGCCATGGAAGTATTACATATAGCAACAGCGTTTCTTCTTCTGACAATTCTGATTATATCCGTATGCGGAAAGCGCACAGATAAATGCATAAAAAGATACAACCACTGCGGAGACAATAAGTGTTGCTGCAAACAAACGAACGCACAGTGTTTCGATTTTAAAAATAAACTTCAATACATACCCAATTTACCATCGGAAATACAAACTTTAGACTTCCGGTATAACCTGCTGCAAAGTGTAACTGCAAATACTTTTAAAAACTTGACCAATTTGAATTTAACTCAACTGTTAATTCATGACAACGATATTCGCAATATATCAAGAGATGCATTTATACAATTTCGTCATCTCAGAGTGATTGATTTGAGCGGAAATAGCAAAATTAATAAAACAGAGTTGTCGTTTGCGTTAGGAAGTGTTCAAAAAACCCAAAACGTATCTTTGTTACTTAAACAAATAGGACTCAAAGTATTGAACGAAGACTTCTTTAATTTGATGGAAAATGGAAATGTATCCAAGATATTAATGAGTGGTAATAAGATATCGAACTTGAATCTGACTGCTTTCCAGGGGCTTCGAAACTTGAAATCACTAATTATAAAAAGTAATGGAATCGTGAGTATTACGGGAAACGCTGTCTTGGGCGCTTTAACTGAGTTGAACTTGAGTGCAAATAATATGACTTGTCCAGTCACGTTCTGTTACAAAGAAAATAGTATGACTGTGAGTAAATTCCCAAACTTAAAGTCATTGGACATCAGTAGGAATTACATGAGCGTTATTGTCCCCGAGAAATGGAATTGTTTACACAAACTTAAAAATTTAGACATTAGTGAAAATTGCTTATATATTCTAAGCGACAATGTGTTTTCTACGTTTCGAAATTTGCAATCGCTAGATATACGTGACGTTCGCGGACAAATCAAATATATTCAACCCAAAGCATTTAATATAAGCAATCTCAGGTATCTATCTTTGGCGGGAAATAATATACAGTTTAAAAAAATTGTTGAAACAAACATATTTCAGTTCCTCAAAAACCTTATCTCTTTGGATGTTTCATACAATAGCTTTAGGCACATAGATGAATCAAATATAACTAAACTATTATCACCCATGAAAAATTTGAGTATTTTAAAAATGAAAGGAGTAAAGTTGTACGAAATTCCCAAGAAACTTCTTTCAAAATTTCATAATCTTACACTGTTGAATGTAGATGAGAACGAAATCTTCGATCTGAAAACTGCATTAAATAATCGTAACGCAGGAAACCTTCTGACACTGTCCGTACAAGCTAACAACCTAGGGATTATACAAAAAGATACGTTTAACGGATACAATACGAAGTCGTTGAAACATTTAAATCTGGCGCATAATCCATTCGAATGTACCTGCAAGTTGCGTTGGTTTAGGCAATGGATCGACAGCATAAAACCAGAAACAAAATTAGATCGATGGCCAGGTGGTTACAGATGCTGGTCACCTAGTGAAATGAACAGTACGCTCTTGGAAAATTATCATCCCACGGAGGAATCGTGCCGTTATCATGATCCAATGACAGTTGCATATGTTACTATTGGATCATTTATGTGCGTTTTCGTTATCAGTTCTATTATTATTTATAACTACAGATGGCATATTCGCTATATGATATTTAAGATGAAACGGAAGGTGTGCATTCAAAATTACGTCGGAGAACGTCCTGCCTCTTCTCGGACAAGAAGAATGTTTTGATGGATATGTACTATTTAGCGAGGAGGATCATGCGTTTTTGACGGAACTTCTCGTACCAACTCTCGAGGATGAATATGGCTACAAGATACATGCAGGTGAACGAGACGAAATCAAAGCTGGACATAAAATAGAAATAATGGCTGAGTCAATGTGCGCAAGCCGACACCTAGTTGTTATTATCTCAGATGCGTTTTTACGTGACAAATGGTGCATGTTCCAACTGCATGTTGCATTAGATATTCAGATCAGACAAAAGACAGACTGTTTGATTTTGATTACCCTCGATAACATAGACGTGAAGGGGTTAAACAGTTATTTATGTGTAGTCTTGACAAAGTCACAAACAGCACATTGGTGTGAAGACAGAGAGGATTTTAAACGAAAATTGTTTGAACAAAAGATCAAACAACAGTTTGGACCACCGATTCAACGACGGTAAATGGATTGACCAAACACGGGCATGTACGATTTGTATTGTAATTAACTTGATAATTTATATTCTTGTTAATTGAACATGCCCTTCGTAAAAGACAAATTAGTTGAGAACGTTAACCGATACATTATAGCATTCGACTTCTTTTATGTACATAGTCTTACAACAAATGCTTATTATTCTCACATTATTCCATGTAAAGGGTATTTTGTACTGATTTTGAACATTCAGAATTTTCTTGTCAATTCTCTCTACGAGCTGGTTAACCGATATTTTTTTTTATAAATACTTAACCAATTTTCTAATTGGTCGCCTGAATTTCTTAGGATATCTTTCCTGGAAATTGTGACAAATATATAAATATTATTATTTTGAATACTGTTTTAATGAAGAAGACATCATAAAAAATTTATTAAAATCATACAAACATAAAATTATATAGGGTTAAAGTCCGAAAAACAAAAGTTGCGATCAATTGAAATCACCATTCGAATTCCATAGAAAACGCATTTTTGGACGGAAACTCATTTTAAAAATAGATTTTCAAAAATTGATGACAAAACATCTAATTATTGGATAGAAGATTATGTAATGTGTCGCTTGGACACAATTTCATTGTTCCATGTGTTTCCTATTTGCGTTTTAAGATATTGCAATAGCTTGATAGCATGATTTCATATTTTTCCTATTAAAGTCAATGTAAAAAGTGTGACTTTGCAAACTGAGGGTGATCCTCTTTATAGTGATGTAACTAGTTCGTCTATCATCTTATTGTTATGGAACGTTCTTACAATAATAACAATGAATATGAGTACACGATCTACGTGTAGTTTTTATGTTCACTATTTAAATTTTTGATAATTCTAACAAGACGATTGATTGAGTGATGTTTATTCAGGTAATGAATGGCAAATCTCAAAGAAATATTCAATTAATGCAACATTGGACATAATAGTGTGTAATAACCTTGGATTGCCCATAAAGCCCGAAGGCTTATTTTCAATGAATTCCTTCGTACTATACTTACTAAGAGTATACATTACAAAATTGCAATTTAATTAAATAAACACAATATAAAATGTAGGCTGACCAATTAGAAATGTGGGTCAGTGTATAGTTCATACCTGTTATTTATCACTCGTTGAAATATTGCGTTGCCTCAATGAAATATAAAGAAAGGTCTATAATTATAAACACGACTTGCATTTTGATAACAAATAAGAATAGCATTGTCCTATGAAAAATTAACTTAAATATATTCTAGGAGTCCAAATATTTACTTCCTTAACGCAATATTTTTATGCTTTATCGTCACTTTACCAATGATTCATCTTTGTAATAGTTCATATTGATATGAAGGTTTATTTTTATGTGACAAAATCATAAAGTGTTCAAATGAAAAGAACATGATTGATTCTGAAAGAAAAAATTGATTGATTGATTGATTAAATATTTATCGTCATTTTATGCCATCGAGGGCTAACAGACGATCAATTAACCTAACGATTGTTTCCTCGGATCAAGGAAGGTTAACCAGTACCCAAGCATACCCCATCTCCGCAAGTAACCGATAGTTTCCCACTTATAAGAGCGGTGAGAGACGAATGGTAATGAGACACATTGTCGGGGATTTGAACTCATGATCCCTGAATTGATAGTCAGACGCGCTGACGACTGATAAAAACGAGCCCGGCAAAAGAGAAAGAGAGAAAGAGAGGGGAAGAATAAGATAAATTGATTATGATAAAAATAATTATTTTAAGTTATATCAAAAGTGGTGATAAAACAAGTAATATCTAATCGCAATCGTCATATTTTAATAGTACATTTCTGAAATGCGTATGTTATTCGTGACTAACTAATGTACCATTACCAATTGTTACGTGATGTTTTTGTTAAAATAATCATCTTATGCAATTGGTTATTGTATTATTTTTTAATATAATTTTTTTTGCTCTTAATATTATGAAGTTCTTCATATTGCATTTATTCGCTTAAATTTTTGAATTCCAATCGGTGTTTGCATACTTTATATTTGAACAATTATGCAACTCCGGTTGATATTCAATGAAGGAAGTATTCAGTATTAATCATTACCGGTCCAAAAAATTTCGGGTTATCTGACTTGTTTGAACGATTATATCTTGGTGGTGTGGTCAAAATCATATAATGATATACATGTATTTATAGTGAAAATCTCATAAACATTTATTTAGTTTTTGATTTGATTTGCAAACGTTTTACTTTGTTGAATAACTGATAAAAAATACGATTGCTAAAATATGTTGATGTTTCTGTGTTGAAAATAGAAGATAAGCGGTAATATTATAATTTGTTTGTGTGTTAAATGACAATTAAATACCGGGAAGGACGGCTGATTAACCACACAAACCAAATATTTACAATAGTTCTAACATTTTTGTAAACATTGCTTTTCATTTAGGTTATTGTATATTTAATACTAATATGCATTTTTGAATATGTGTTATTGTGGCTCAGTGTATTAAATGCCACTCCTGCTGAATATTATCAAACGTTTAATGATACGCCCAGACGGTGGTCTAAGTGGTAGAGCGTCCGACTTGCATGTAGAAGGTCGTGGGTTCGATCTCCACCCGGGTCATACCAAATACTTGAAAATGAAAATAGAAGCTTCCTCGCTTGGCGCTCTGCATTAAGAGGATAGTTCAAGGTCTGGTCGGCCCGGTGGCAGTAGAATGTGTCTGGGTGGGGTATCATGCGATGTGTCTGCGGCATGATACTCAAGTGTGGCAGCGCTTAGAATACTGTCTCAAGTAGACACCGTCACCATATAGCTGAATAAAGTTTTGAAAACGATGCTTTTGAAACCATACACCATTATTTAGTATTTAGTACATGTACATCACTGCTGGAGATGAAGCACACAACCATCCGCATGCATGCAAGGCAGATCATTTACTGCTAAACCACCATTATCTATTGCAAAGTTCCAATACAAACAATGCTATCTCGTTTTTAGACGAGAATCTCCGATTGTGAAATAGCACAGTATGACAAGGAAGTATCGGGCGAGTACAGTTTTTATAGTTTGTTTTTAATATATATATATAAGGGAGATAATTAAATTCACAACAACGGAATTTACGATTTTTGGGATCTTTTCAGATGCTCGTTCACAATGCATGATATATATATATATATGGAGATAATTATTTATGAATAACCAGGTAATAAATCTACAAATCCAGACTACGGCGAGTGCGCCTAGCTACAATGCAAACCATATATATGTGTGTGTGTATATATAAATATTTCTAAACTATTTCATGTCATACAGATTAAACATACATCCAATACACTCAATAAATAGATCAGGGGCGGATTAAGGTTTTCAGTTGAGAGGGAGCGCAACACAGCAACAGAACGGGCAAACATGTTGTACAGTAGAAACATCGTGGATTGAATGAAATATGGGAGTATTGGAGTTATGAAGGGTGTGGGGGGTGGGGGGGGGGGGGGGGGGGGGAGAGACTGGCGTGCGCCGGGTGTTTTTAAAGAGTAGAAACTGTTTTTTATCAACTTTCTCAAGTGTATTCATTGTTTTGACAAGGAAGAAATTGCATGTTATATGATATTTAAATGTACTATATATTTCAGTGTCTATTTGCGCCGGGTGTTTTTAAAGAGTAGAAACTGTTTTTTATCAACTTTCTCAAGTGTATTCATTGTTTTGACAAGGAAGAAATTGCATGTTATATGATATTTAAATGTACTATATATTTCAGTGTCTATTTTAAATGATTTGTAATATTTGTGAGTTTTTGTTCACTTCAATAACATTACAGGCCTATTTTCGCCTCCATATTTAGGGTATAGTTTTAAATAACTATTGCGTTGTAAAATGGATAGACCGCTTACTTTTAAACTCCGTCAAATCTTGGATAATCGGGCTCGCGATGATGGTTTTGAATGTTCTCAATAAAAAAATATATAGTAATTACTAAAAATTGATAAAGTAAGAATAAACTTCTTTTTATGAATGAAAAGAGCATGATTTATAGGCCTTATTTCTGTTTCACAAACATTTTATTTAACTACTTAGAATATTAAACCAAATTTTGACAGGTTATTTATGTATCATATAATTAATATCAATGAAACCATAAAATTATGTAGTTTAACTGGAACAATTCTAAAATCATGATCACCTGGCTGCTTTGCTTAGTTTGCAGTTTTTAAGTATTTAAGTATAAATATGTTGGCGAAGTAGGAAATAGGTAAAAAACGTAGTTTGTATACAGTTTAGTAAATTAAATAAATGCTTTAATTTACATTTTAACTCTTTTGCTTAATTATTTCAATGTTTCTTGTATGTTTGTAATATGTATATTTGTAAATACATTGGCAATAAAATGTGTTTAAACATTTAAACTCCATTAAAATAAAAACAAAAATCTCTTTTATTCTGGAATTTATTTTACCATATTCTACAGTTGATAGTTTGATTATATATGAAATTGTTGGTATATTTACATACATCAGTGAAATAAACATGACATCTTTCCAGAGTGATCTAAGACAACAGGTCTCCGAAACAATGGGTTCGAGTAAAGATCAATTCAGTAAATTGTATGTAAGAAAGTAAAATGTAAGGGGCCTGTTTCAATAAACATCTTACCTTAACTCATTACACATTAAAGGACAGAGTACATCGAATTGAATTCAGATAAAATCTTTATTCATTGGTAAAAGGATAACTTCAAAATATTTCATTTAAAATTCGTCCCATTAGTGCAATAGTTGTAAATAAAATAAGAAAGCACTTGTTACCTTTTTGCAACAATGGGGCGATGTGTTATCGCATTTCAATAACTTGAGTGAGAGAAATCTCAAATTAAGATATTTACCCAAGCTGGATAGTAACAATAATAATATCAATAATAATAATAAAAATAATAATAATAATTATAATAATAATGATAATAATATCAATAATAATAATAATAATAATATTAATAATAATATCAATAATAATAATAATAGTAATAACAATAATAATTATAATATCAATAATAATAATAATAATAATAATAATAATAATAATAATAATATCAATAATAATAATAATAATAATAATTATAATAATAATGATAATAATATCAAGAATAATGATAATAATAATAATAATGATAATAAAAATAATATAAATAATAATAATAATAATAATAATAATAATAATAATAATAATGATAATAATAATAAAAGCTTTAGTTTCTGAGGAAAACCTATTTATCACTATAGCCAGTCTGAAATATGGTCCTCTAAAACATACATATTATTTACAGCACATTTAAACATAAACTTAACACATCAAATATATAAAAGTTCTTTGTGGTCTAAAATCCAATTATAAAAGAAAACTACAGAGGTTAAATATAAGCTTTGATTACTTTCATTGGCGAATAGTTCCAATCGCACTTTCACATGTGTATTTAAGGCATTTTCAATGGTCAAGGCCAATGTTTTCAAGACTTTCAATTTTTGATAAAACCCCCTTAAGAACCGGACTACTTTTTTTTCGTTTTCAAGCGTAAACAAAGATGGTGGCTTGTTGACAAGGACGCTAGAAAATAAATTAATCAACATTCGATATTCGTTTGTTATATGTACCAAATGGCGTACACCACGGTTCAATATTTATTGAAATAATAAAATATAACACAAATACACTTTTATTGTTGTAGTACCGTTTGTTTGAAGCGTCTGTTCGAATATTGCCAACGTACCAGCACCGTGCCGACACAATGGCCGACTACAGCAATTTTGAGTTGATGTTTCCTTTTAGTGAAGGAATGGATCAAAAAGAAATGCAATCACTCTTTGACGCATTATTACAAGATATGGAGGGGTTTGAAGATATATTAATTAAGACGATTGAAGGTACCAAAATAAATATATTCATTTGACTGAATGCATGTTTCAGCCAGTGTTTTTCTGGTTTTAATGCATGTGCAAAATTTGGAAACATTTAAAAATAAGAAAAATACTAGAATTATACGTTAAAACTTGTTTCAATGTGTTTCGAATGTCAAAAGGTTAGAAAACATTTTTTTATGTATATATAAAGACATGTATAATGGTCATACCTTTTACCTCTAGCCTAAAATAATGGCATTAATAATAAATCGAGGTATTAGGTATACAAGGGATAAATAATGCAAAATTAAATGAAATCTGAAACCTTGTTAAATTTACTTCAACAGAGGTTACAGAGAACCAGACATTAACAACGGACCCACTGCCAATCACCTTTCTCCCAGCAATGGACCCACTGCCAACCACTTCTCTCCCAACAACCGACCCACTGCTAACCATAGACTCTCTCCTAACAACTGACCCACTGCCAACCATGGCCACGCGACAACAGAACAACTCACATCGAGGATCCGCTCCAACTTAAAACCAATGAACCAAGGCAAGAAATGCAAAGATTTGCAACCAATCCATCAAAGAGGTTCAAAAGTCTGGATGAAACAGCCTTGAAAACATTGGAAGTCAATGCTTACAGTAAGGCAACAAATCAGAACACAAAATGGGGTGTAAGAGTTTTCAATGGTTAACAATCATTCAGATTATTTTCTGAATTTACATTGATGCTGTAAAATCGCAATAAAAATAAGCAATGAAGAATTAGAAATTGAATAGTGTTTTACTATACTTTATCACATGTGAAAATAATACAAAACAAATATATAACTTTAATAGCATGCTTTTAGTTTTTTAACATGGTGCCTTATCTGAAACCATTACAAATACACAGAAAGTCATGAGATCGCAGTCGCCCGTTGTATGCCATGGTAACAGGACAAAGAAAATATACAGCCAGTACAGGAGTTGAACCATGGACCATTCGCTTACATGGCGAATGCTCTACCGACTGAGCTAGCCAGATTACTTACATAAATTTGTCTCCGTACAGGATACGTCCACACTGTGACACTTAAGATTTCCTAAATATTGCTAAATTACAGTTTTTTACTATAATGAAATTTACTTCCATGAATGTGTAATATATATTAACCATACACAACTTTAATTATAATATAATAAATGAATTCACTGAATAATGCTTTATTTTATATTGTTATATTTTTATTGGGTTAAAATCTTTATCTCTCATATTTTTTTTTATAAAATCCTGGCTCTGTTAGGTCGGTTGGTAGCAAAACTGACTATCAATGTACGGATCATGGGTTATAATCCCCTCCAGGCCATAATATCTGTAAATGATGGACAACTATAAAATTGCGTGTATAATTTTATATAGTTTGTCTAATCGGTGAATCAAGTGTAAAGGTTATTGGTTACTTGTGGAGCGAGTGACTAGATTACACTGATCCTCCGATAGCCCTCTTTGGAATTAAAACGATGCTAGATATTCAATCAATCCTTTCAATAACACCATGCGTATATCGCTACAAGTGCTTGTGTTCCTTAACCGCTTTCTCCGGATTCTAACTAGAAATAACATATTTTCCATAAACTATTAATTTAATGAGATGAGCAATCTTCAATTTCAAGTGTGTAAGTCCTGCCAGTTGTATGTTATTAGTCACTGGTCTTGCAAATGCCAATCATTCACTGATAAAAAGCATTGATAAAATTAGAACTGAAATCAAGATGTTTGTCAAAACTATTTTTAAATGTTATTCTTTTCAGAATGGTGCAGTGAGAGTTTAAGTAATCCGATTGACTTTCAGAAAGTCTTAGCAGTTGATCTGAGTTAACTATTAAGCAAGTTTAATGCTCGAGCAACTAAAAAAAATCAAAAAGCAGACAGCACCACATGACCAATGAGCAGGCAAAAGAGTACCTCAAGAACTCCATGAAAAATGTCCGGACTGCAATAAACAGGCATATTAAAGACATAGACAGAAATTTTGATATTGTGAAAGACAAAATTTTTGAAAAAGCCAACAGCATGCTAAGCGCAAAGTTGAAGTTAAATTTGAAGCAAGGTCTGTCACGACCGACAAAGCACTTCCCAATTATTGAGACCAAAGATTTAAAAAAATCAATGCTTACTTACAAAAGTACAACCAAGTTTCATTACGGTTCAAGATGGGGGTACATATTAGAGTATCACTTTGTCGCCCGGGGGGTTGAGTTTCACCATCAACTAAAAATAACGTCTATAAATTTTTTAAGAGATGACTCTGGCCTGGAATATGTTAAGTTGGCGCACGAAACCCGACAGAAAAACCACCAAGGTGGCCTCTAGTCAACAGCAGGCTCTGAGGAAACACCAGACAACCAAATGTATGCTACTGAGTAATCCATGTGTCCTGTACAGTGTGTAAAATTGTGTTTATCAAAAACATACCCAAAAGCTACTCACCTATTTAACTATTGCAACACAGCAGCTATTCATGATCCCGAAACTCCCATCTGGTATAAAATTGTCCCAGTAAAGATGAAGCAGTTTTCTAGTTTCATGCCAGATATTTGCAAAAATGCTGGGGTTAAACGGTACACTGGCCATTCTATAAGGGTCAAAACAATCCAGGCAATGAATGATGTTGGCTTTGAAAGTCGGAATAGTATGTTCATGTCAGACCATAAACGTGAAAACTAACTCCAAATTTATTCCCACCGACCTAGTACGACACAGAAACCAAATATGAGTTTCGTTCTTGAGTCGGTAGCTACCGGTGGCCGAAACACCTTGTCCGTTCCGTATGGAACCCGTTCCCCACCCACCCATCGGGCGTGAACTGCAGCCACCGATTACTCAATCATTGTGTCTCCCTTCAACTTCTCCGTGTCCTACCTCACAAAATTCTAGCACAGTCGTTAGTTTGTACACATCGCAGACAAATCAAGACATTCAACAGTTGTTGGGATTTGCTACACATGGTTCAATCCGCAGTTGCACTTTCAATTTTGTCAACAAATAGACGAATAAATGACCCATATCAATAAGTGGAAAACCCCGTAGTGTAACAGAAAACTATAGTTTTTACGATATTTGTTGTTGTTTTATTGTTTCGTATATATTTTTTTCATTGATGAATTAAAATGTGTTGAATATTTCCTTTTTATTTGCGTTTTCCCCTGCATGCGGAATGTGCACGATAATATAGGATGTTAATGAGTTTCAGTTAATATCAGCTGTTATGTATTCATACGCGTTTACTATACAGCGGATATTTTTAAAGTTTCATTCATAAAAATATTTTACTAAGGGGGCGCCCCAATATATATATATATATGTCGTCAGAATTGGATTTATAAGGATTAAATTTTTTTCTGGTTTTATGCATGTCTAAAGAATGTCGAATCACGCACAAATCTGACATAAAAACCTTCGGACTTTATTTGATTTGTGCGTGATTCGACTTTCTTTACACATGCATCACGCACAAATCTGACATAAAGTCATTCTATTTGTGCGTGATTCGACATTCTTTACACATGCATAAAAAAACAGAAATTTTTTTTTTATCCTATAATCAAGGTCACGGCTTCAATAAGTTTATGAGAATAATAATACAAATATTTATCACAGAAATAATGATACAGACATGTATCAATATTATTAAATTATTTAAATTGACTACTTGCCGTTAAATGTAGATACAGCAAATGAAACTAATTGAAGCTTATCGAGTGAACTCTGGGAATAGGAGATCACCCGATCAGCTTGAACTGAATTTACAAAACAGATATTGCTAAATCCTAACATAAATTACATTTAAAACATGTCTGTATTGGTTTAACTGTTTATGGCACTGGTGACAAGCTGTAAATCCCGCCACATTGTATGAATAAACACACAATGCAACGATCCACAATGTCTTTATCTTTACTATGGTTCTCTTGACGAGCCGCAACTCCCACTTTCATAGGTGCCAACCATAGAGATGAATATATATTCCATCTGGGACTGAAGCCGTGACGGAGTGAAACTGTTTATCGGTGTCTGTACTTTCTGGTCAAGTATGGCGAAGATTAAACAAAATCTGTTTCTGAAATTACAAAATAAAACAGCAGCAAAACATATTTTATATGGGAGTGGATGGGTGGATGGGTGGATGGTAACTAAATTTCCTTTAATTAACAATTGTATTTCCTACCATGTGATTACCAGAAATTAAAAGGAAGTTGGGTAGTGAATAGTTTCTAAAAAAAATATATTTTTTAAACTGAGTAATGAATAGTTTCTTTAATAATTGATTTAATCTTTAAACGACCAAATCTTAATAATTGCACAATTAAAATCATTTGTAAAAACGTATTTTTATGAATATCTATAGTAATTTTAATAATGTACCAAAGATCAGTTACATAAAATTATTTTAATAAATTCAATTCAAATTGGTAATGAAAGATAATTCAGGTCTTAGAATATTGTATAAAAATAATAGTTGAAATCTTTTTTATTCCACAATTGACCAGATTGAATGACTTTCTACAGTAGCTAAATGTGCTCACGATTTTCCAGGTATAACTGAAGTGAAGCCTTAAATGAACTTAGTGATTTTAAATGGCGTAGGTAGCTTGTTAAATTCTTTCTCTAGGACCACACATAGAAAACACCCTGTCAAATGATGCCGTATGAGATATAGAAACATGTAATGTCTCATTGGTACACGATCATAACTTGTTTTCCGTGTTTTGAAGAACATTTAGACAACTTATTAATTTTAAGACCATAATGAATGTATGATATTTGATGCATTTATGAAAAGGAATTGAATTCGATGAAAATCCATGTGTATGTTTAAAATTTATTCATCCCAAAATACAATTTATACTTTAATTTGTTGGAAATAGTGTCTGACACTATTATTATGATGAGAACACATGAATAAGTTATCTTATTATTTATAATTTTTTTAACTAAAATACACAACGATTAAAAGTAAACCATTTTAAATATTGAAATAATCAAGAAATCCATATACGGCCGTCGATTCGTTGCAATATTGCACAATTTAACACATACATGTTAAGTTTTAATAAGAAAAAGTACTATACAATATTGCAAAGTATACTTAAATTAACGTATTACAACCTATTTATAATTTTGGTAGACCTTTTGTGTAACAGTTACTGGTTGATATCTGATGAACTCTAGATAATGGCACAGTTGGAATTGTTATGAAAACATTTCAGACGTTGGAATACGAGGTCACCCACTTGTTGTAAATGTAGAAAAGGTATTTCATTAATGGCATGTCAATAATATTGATCCTATTGCCAAATTTACATGTATTCTATTGTGAAAAACCGTAGATTGCGTGGTCAGACTCATGATCGGGTATATGGATTCGATCCTCTGCCACGACTATGTGCGTGTCCTCGCGCAAGGTAGATTTTCCGCACAAATGCTTAGTACTTGTCCTATCAAGGAATACTTCGAGCGGGATTTGCCAAAGTTGTAAAATTTGGTTTCACAATTGAAGTAAAATATATCAGTTTAAACTAATTGTAAATATCGTTAACAATAGTTTGATAATGTGGCAATGAAATTTAGCCGAAATTGATGTAAATACATGTGTGTTTAATATAGAAATTATTTAACATTTGTTGGTATCACATTATTTCATGCTTTGATATATGTATAGTGTATAGCAACAGTCTAACTAACATGGTATTACCTAGCAAACAATACAATATTAAAACATGAAAATAATTCATTATTATACTCTGACTATAAAGGAAACGAAAACACAGGCAGACGCGAATATCATCTACTATGGTAATTCCATTTTAAACAATTACCAAACCATATATCACTTTTGACATTTAAACAAAAACCAAACATGCAGCATTGCATGTGATCTGGTTTGTAACAAGAACTCTGTCTTCCCATGACCCTACATTAAATTATCTATGCTGTGGTAATGTTTGGCTTCAACGTCTACTAAATGATCTTTACTGCCATTGAGTCTTCTTTAACACTCCAAAGTTACGTAATGCATCATTCGAGCCAGTCAGCTATGAGTAACATATTTCAGTTTTATGCAAACAGAAATGTGTTTAATGCATTGTTTGGCAAGCAAAAATGAAGAAGAATATCAGGATTCGCCAAACATGTCATTACAGTGTATGAATATATTTATATCATTACAGTGATACAGTGTAGGTATATATTTACGTCATTATGTACAGTGATACAGTGTATGAATATATTTATATCATTACAGTGATACAGTGTAGGTATATATTTACGTCATTATGTACAGTGATACAGTGTAGGAATGTATCTATATCATTACAGTGATACAGTGTAGGTATATATTTACGTCATTATGTACAGTGATACAGTGTAGGTATATATTTTGGTCATTATGTATAGTGATACAGTGTAGGGAAATATGTATATCATTACAGTGATACAGTGTAGGTATATATTTTGGTCATTATGTACAGTGATACAGTGTAGGAATATATTTATATCATTACAGTGATACAGTGTAGGAATATATTTATATCATTACAGTGATACAGTGTAGGTATATATTTTGGTCATTATGTACAGTGATACAGTGTAGGAATTTATCTATATAATTACAGTGATACAGTGTAGGTATATATTTACGTCATTATGTACAGTGATACAGTGTAGGAATATATCTATATAATTACAGTGATACAGTGTAGGTATATATTGACGTCATTATGTACAGTGATACAGTGTAGGAATATATCTATATCATTACAGTGATACAGTGTAGGTATATATTTACGTCATTATGTACAGTGATACAGTGTAGGTATATATTTTGGTAATTATGTACAGTGATACAGTGTAGGAATATATCTATATCATTACAGTGATACAGTGTAGGTATATATTTACGTTATTATGTACAGTGATACAGTGTTGGAATATATCTATATCATTACAGTGATACAGTGTAGGTATATATTTACGTCATTATGTACAGTGATACAGTGTAGGAATATATCTATATCATTACAGTGATTCAGTGTAGGTATATATTTTGGTCATTATATACAGTGATACACTGAAGGTAAATATTTATATCATTACAGTGATACAGTGTAGGTATATATTTACGTCATTATGTACAGTGATACAGAGTAGGTATATATTTACGTCATTATGTACAGTGATACAGAGTAGGTATGTATTACATAATTATCTGATGCTAAAAATTACCGTTAAATGCTTATTCTCTATAGAATTTTAAACTCATTAATTTTACTTCGATTTTCACAATGTTGAAATTGTTGGCTATATATTTGATGTTTGTTTACAGTGTGTGTGTTAATGTGTGAATAGGCTTGTCAGCTGTTTTATTATATATTTTATTTCGAATAGTCTCGAGTCTTGTTCCTGGATAGAAACAGTACTGAGTGTTGTGTTTAAGAGGCTATCGGGTCAACCCCCGGGCTCAAACCCACGACTTCTAGAACATGAGCGGTCAACACTCTGTCCACTACTTTGTTGTCCCGATAATTTTGATTGCTTTCTGTGCTAGCAATATTGCACATGTTTGCAAAGTCAGTTATTAATGGTTGTAGTTTGTTTCTTCCTGTTTTACTAACTTAAATATCTACCTTTGCACGTTTTGTTTACCATAACAAATAAGATATAACTGTAAACAAAGATTCAACTCTAATATCTTTATGGAGAAATACATACAAGCATAATTAGCAGGACAGACACAGCTGCAGTAATTGATACGCGTATTTTCTCATCGGATTATAATTGATGTTGCAAAACTTATATATATTATAGATAATACATATCCTAGAATTTGTTTATTTTACAGACAATCTAAAATTATGAGGTTTACTGTTGGATTTTTTAAACGCACACAGAATTTACTTATTATAATTACCTGCTACAACGGTTGTTTTAATATGATAAATACAGTTGTGTCCCTTTGACTTCCAAAAAACTTCACCAGCATAAATAAACACCTGATAAAAAATAAATACATAGGTACGCAGGGTACACATGTCTGTCTGTCTGTCTGTCTGTCCGTCCGTCCGTCCGTCCGTCCGTCCGTCTGTCCGTACGTCTGGAGCGGCAGTTGTGGGTTGCGTTGCCAGTACAGAATGGCATTGTGTTTTTTTTTTGTACTTATTTGGTGCAATGTGCACCCCACATGTGCGAAAATGCGTACAGAATGGCATTGTGGGGTTTATTCCATTTTTTCACATTTTTCTTTTACTTTTTTTTCACCTTTTTTCATTCTTTTTTAGTGTCATTAGGGTTGGATCTCAAGGTTTATGACATTAGAGTTAGAAAGAAAATAGGTTTTGTTTTGTTTTATGGCTGCCTGGCTGGCTTTTTCTCACTTTCTTTCTATCTCGGTGTAAACGAATCTACCTTGAAACAGCTGTATTTAAATTTATAACAGCATTGGTCTCATTTCATTTATATTTAAACACCTGTAATATGGAATCGCTATTACATTGAAATAATGTTTATCGTATTGCTGTTACGATACAAGAGCTGCGATCACAACTTTACAATGGCAGCTATATATCACATTAACCGTAACCCAGTAACGGCTTTATTGCAACTGTAGTCACATAAACCTTGCAACAGCTGTAATGACAGACTTAACATTCGCTGTAACCACATAAACGTTACAATGGCAGCTATATATCACATTAACCCTAACACAGCAACGGATATATTGCACCTGTAGTCTCATAAACATTGCAGCAGCTGTAATCACATACTTAACATTAGCTGTAATGAAACAAACTTTACAAAGGCAGCTATATATCACATTAACCCTATCACAGCAACGGCTATATTGAAACTGTAGTCACATAAACATTGCAGCAGCTGTAGCTCACATATAACATTTGCTGTAATCACATTAACTTTACAATGGCAGCTATATATCACAGTAACACAAACCCAGCAACGGCTATATTGCAAATGTAGTCACATAAACCTTGCAGTAGCTGTAATCACAGACCTAATATTCGCTATATCACATAAGCTTTACAATGGCAGCTATATATCACATTAACCCTAACACATATACGGCTTTATTGCAAATGGAGTCACATAAACGTTGCAGCAGCTGTAATCACAGACTTACCATTAGCTGTAAACAAATAAACTTTACAATGGCAGCAATATATCATATTAACCCTAACTTGGCAAAGCCTATATTGCATCTGTAGTCACAAAAACCTTAATCATATAAACCTAGCATCACTTGTAATCATATGAACCTCGCAGCAGCTGTAATCAGGTTAATTGGCAGCACTTGTAATCACTTAAACCCTGTAGCAGCAGTAATCATATAAACCTAGCATCACTTGTAATCATATGAACCTTGCAGCAGCTGTAATCACAGACTTTACATTCGCTGTAATCACATAAACTTAACAATATCAGCTATATATCACATTAACCCTAACCAAGCGGCTTTATTGCAACAGTAGTCACATAAACTTTGCAGCAGCTGTAATCACAGATTTAACATTAGCTGTAATCACATAAACTTTACAATGGCAGCTATATATCACATTTATTCTAACCCAGCAATGGCTATATTGCAACTGTAGTCACATAAACCTTGCATTAGCTTTAATCAGGTCAACTGGCATCACTTGTAATCACTGAAACCTTGTAGCAGCTGTAATAATATAAACCTAGCATCACTTGTAACCACATGAACCCTGTAGCAGCTGTAATCATATAAACCTAGCATCACATGTAATCACTTGAACCTTGTAGCAGCTGTAATCATATAAACCTAGCATCACTTATAAGCATATGAACCCTGTAGCAGCTGTAATCATATAAACCTATCATCACTTGTAATCATATGAACATTGTAGCAGCTGTAATCATATAAACCTAGCATCACTTGTAATCACTTAAACCTTGTAGCAGCTGTAATCATATCAACCTAGCATCACTTGTAATCACTTGAACCTTGTAGCAGCTGTAATCATATCAACCTAGCATCACTTGTTATCATTTTAAAATTGAAGATGTTGCAATCACATTAACATTTAAGCAGCTGTTATCATAATAATCTTGCAGCAACGGTAATCACATTACCATTGAAGCAGCTGCAATCACATTAACCTTGCATCAGCTGTAATCTCATCATGTTTGTAGCGGCTTCAATAACATTGACATTGCAGCAGCTGTAATCACATTACCATTGCAGCTGCTGTAGTCACATTACCATGTAGCGGCTGTTATCAAAATACCATTGCAGCAACTGTTATCACATATTCTTTGCTGCAGTTTTTATCACACAACCATTGCACTAGCTGTAATCACAATAAGCTAGCAGCAGCTATTTATCACATTAACCTTCCAGCAGCTGTAATAACAGTATCCTTCCAGCAGTAGTAATTACATTAACCTTGTAGCAGCTATCATCACAGTAACCTTCCAGTAGTTGAAATCACATTACAATTGCAACAGCTGTAATCACAGTAACCTTGCAGCAGCTGTAATGACAATAACCCTACAGCAGCTGTAATCATGTGAACCTTCTAGTAGCTGTAATCACACTTACCTTTCAGCAGATATCATCACATTAACCTTGCATAAGCTGAAATAACATTACCATTGCAGCAGCTGTAATCACATTACCATAGCAGCAGCTGTAATCACATTACCATTGCAGCAGCTATAATCACATTAACCTTGCATCAGTGGTTATCACATTACCATTGCCGCAGCTGTAATCACAGTTACCTTGCAGCAACTATAATCACATAACCATTGCGTCAAGTTTAATCACAATAACCTTGCAGCAGCTGTAATCACATTACCATTGCAGCAGTTGTAATCACAGTAACCTTGTAGCAGCTGTAATCACATAACCATTGCAGCAGCTGTTATCACATGACTCTTGCAGCAGTTGTAATCACACTAATCATGCAGCAGCTGTAATCACATTACCATTACAGCAGCTATAATGACAATAGTCTTGCAGCAGCTGTAATCACAATAATCTGGCATTAGCTGTTATCGCAATTATCTTGCAGCCGCTGTTATCACAATAATCTTGCAGCAGCTGAAATCTCATTACCATACCAGCAGCTATAATGACAATAATCTTGCAGTAGCTGTAATCACAATAATCATGTGGCAGCTGTAATCACATTACCATTGCAGCAGTTATAATCATAATAATATTGCAACAGCTGTTATCACAATTATCTTGCAGCAGCTGTAATCACATTACCTTTACAACAGCTATTATGACAATAATCTTGCAGCAGCTGTAATCCCATTATTATTGCAGTAGCTATAATCTTGTTTCAGCTATAATTACATTAACTAAATGGCTATAATATATAGCCTTGCTACAGCTGTGCTTACATTAATTTGAAGCAACGTTTTGTTTGTATTTATAACTAACCGACATTGTAAATCAGATATAATTGTACACACCAACTGGTGTAACTTGTTTTTATTAACATAAGACAACTACTAGCAGACACGATAATACTTGAAGCAGCTATAACAGATATGCCAGGGGAATTGTTGTCCAATTAAAATAAGACAGTAGATGAATGCTCCTACAAAGACGACACGTTGTCAAGTTGACACGAGTTCTCCATCAATCTTCATACTTTATCTCCTAACAAAAACTGAATCCCTGACCACTATCGAATTGAAATTATATGTCTAAGCAAAGGTAAAGCAGATAAAAAGATTAATATATTTTACTTTAAAAACCATCATCTGGAATATAATTTCGAACGCAATGCAATTTTGATGTAATCAAAGTGGTAATATTGTCGACGTCACACATGCAGGTTATGTCATCAACAAGTAACATTTCATACGACAATTATAATTAGTATAACTATTTTTGTTCCGTTGAGTTAACCACGATTACAAAACAAAATATTGTATTGTATTAAGAATCAAAGCGTGGTCTAGATGTAGAGCGTCAACCTCGAATGAGAAAGGTCAACCTCGCACGAGGAAGGTCAACCTCGCATGAGGAAGGTAGTGGGATCAAGAAGCTTTCTCGCTTGTCGCTCAGCATTTAGAGGATAGTTCTTGGTCTGGCCGGCCCAGTGTCAGTATAATGTGACAAAGTGTTGTATCACACCGTCACGATAAGACTTAACAATTGTTGAAAACAACGCTAAACACTACTAAACAACAAGTACTATATTAACCAGATTAAACAGAGCTTTAGTTTGTTTGTTTATTACGTCCTGCCGTAAATAGTTTCACAAATTCTTTAAATATAATCTAGTCCTCACAGGTCTACGATAAATGCTATAGTTCATCAGTGTGTTTTTATCGCATTTCGGTCATGGTATATTGTGTAAGTTGCTGACATTGTAGTTTCGCCAGCAGTCATTAACGCAAATATACTCTAGGTTTTTCAAGCAAAATGTTGGTTAGAATTCTAGGGCCCGTTTCACTAACGTCTCAGACACCACTGCCGGTATATAGACATGAGTAGAAAATGGGAACTCTCCCACATGAATCAGCGGTGAGAGACGAATGGCAATGAAACCCAATAGTGTACATCAATCATATCACGAAGACTGCGGCTGGACGGGGGTCGAACTCACGAGCCCAGGGTGGATAGTCAGACGCACTACCGACTGAACTACCGAGAGCATGAGAGGCAATGAAATGAAACAACTCCCCTCGTGCTTCCTAGAACCCCCCCCCCCCCTCTCAGCAGTGTTCCATTTCCGAAAATTGGTGATGAACTATGTGATTCCAATAAACCAGAAATTCCAACGACACTGAGACGTCAAAGTAGGGGCGACATTGTACAGCCTATACGCAGCATGCAGGACTGCGAATATGAAAGTCAATTATATGTGATACAATAAACAATTGGAAGCAAATAAATTGTCCAAGAACCGAAAATAGTATTTACTGAGTGTGGCCATAAGGGTTAATATAATAAACAGCACCTCTCGGGTCTCATTACACAGTTGCGCCCCTTTTCGCCACAGTCACGTGATTCTTACACACGCATTGTCCTATGTTGTTAGGTTTGAAGTATTTTCAAAATGGTTCATATGGGCTGTAATTCCTTGCCTCAGATGTGTAAAGCAAAAGCTGGCATACTGCAATAAGACATCAAAAGTGGCGTGTATAGGAAATTAACATACGCATGTTTTTATGAGCATTTGGGGGACTTTTTAAAATCTTAGAGTGTCACTGTTCTGTCTTTGAAAAGGTAAATCTTCCAAGCTATTATGCGTTTTTTATGTGTTGATAAATTTATTCCTATAAAATAAAACAATTAAAAATATTAAAATATTTAAAAAAAACTAGTTTGTCGGTTTTGTTATTACTTTGGAAATTTTAGACCTTATTTTGTATACAACGAAGAACACACTTTAACTGTGTGGTGTGACCTGAACTCAACCAGGTATTAATGGCCGTCCAGACTATATTAATATGTTTGATACGGATATACACTTTATCATTAACAAGTAAGACAAAATGATTCATGTTGAAATAATGAAAACAGCAAGAATATTTATGGTACTAGTTTCAAAATGCTGAACCATAAGCACATTCTCAGATTAATATTATCAGGAAACAATTATAGTGAGAGACTGTAATTGAAACTATGAAATATTGCACAGTCGCTGCAAACGGTTCACTTCCCAATCAAAAGAAGAAAATTAATGGTACTTTCAAGCCATCAATTATGCTGGGTGACAAGAAACTGTGCAGATAAAATGTCTATAGACGCGCTTATTAAACAATCGTCTTGGCTCGCATTAGGTACTTCCTCTATAGACAGGAAGTAGCGCCGATGAATAGAACTTTTCCAGTATAAAGTTCAAATTTTAATTAAGGTCTGCTGTATCAAATACTTATTCATTACAGTATGCAAGTTGTGTAAGAAACACGCAGTAAAACGTCTAATTAAAACGCGGAAGATTGTTGTTTCGACCCCCGTCTGAATTTATTGAATGCCTGGGAATCTGAACATATTGACATTTTATATTCTGTTATATTTGTACTTCTTGTTTACGGGGTGGGAACGATGTGGAAAAAAGATGTTAAATTAAGCAATATTTACTTAAAAAACGTACTAATTTGACCTGTATTTTTCATAACAGGTCACATTGTTTATTAAAAATAACTCGCGCGTAAAATACTGTATTATCCACTCACATCGAAAGTTTGGGGAAACCAAATGAGACAACTTTTTTAGATTACGTATAATCTCTCTAAAGAATCTGTGTTCCAATCAGAAATACTTAATGTTGATGTGCACACCTTACGTTTCAACAATGAACTAACCAGTGCAAATCAGGTGCCGTTATGTATTGCGATTAACCATGCGCCAACATCATGAATATAATTAATACTCTGGATTTATGAGGATTTCCTAGAGATTGTCGTCTATTTACTAACTAAATTAAAATTGTCACGTTTCAGCAAAGTGTATGTATAGATTAACATACGAAATTTTGTTTTTGTGTATATACCACATTGGTATCGAATGTCTGTCTTACTAATTAACTGTTTTATTAATTATCTAAGGCAATAATTCATTCTACCAGCAACTTAATCATCTATTTGGCTAACCATTCTCCCACTTGCTTGCACTATTAGACATGCAGATTTATTTACTGCAGAAAAGATAAATGTTATCTCGTTAACACTAAAATACTTTTAAGATAGGACTATGACCTAAGGTGTGTTCTAAATGTTACTATAATAGTTCTCCTCTCATTTGCAAAATGCAACACCAATTTCAAAGCTTGAATACTTGATCATATCTCTGTCTTGTACCATTTATTACTATTTCCGTGCTGCTTGTTATTATAATATACACACGAGCATGCTGCTGTATTTGTAAAAGGACAGTCTGGTGGGAATATTTTATCTACACTGTTTTATGATGTGGGTGAAGAGAGAGAGGCTGGATGTACCTATTTACCAGGTTTGAATATTCCCTTCTGGCTACTGACCATTCAAAAGCGGTAATTACTGTCGTTACTTTATTTATTTTTATATGGACTTATCATGATTATTTCCTGTATGATTTATTTATTTATCTATGGACTTATCATGATTATTTCCTGTATGATTTATTTATTTATCTATGGACTTATCATAATTATTTCCTGTATGATTTTGTTCATGCTGCTCATGCTGATGGATGTGTCCGTAGACTGTTATATCTTTTGTTAATTATCTTTCAATTCTTCTTTACATGTTTAATTAAAAAATGCTTAATAGAAGTTGTTTTCCAAAATCATTTCCATCGCATTATTCACATGATAGACAGATTGATATCATCATCGAATCCAGATTCTCTTCAACGTGGTAGTATTCTTTTGTTTTTCATATGATTGTTTTTTTCTTAAATTATGGGACGTCAATGTCAGATTTGAACCAGATTGTTAGAAATCATAATGAATGGTTCAAACCTTTAGCGTTAATTCAATTATCATACACGCCATTTTCAACGAATATAATAAAATAGTTAATCATCTCTCAAATGTGTGGTTATACGATATCTGTGTTGCAGTCTCAAAAAATGTGCTGTAAATGAACGTCAAATTAATTTGACAGTGATTTTTAGATATTCTCCTCGAAAGGCGCCAAATATGTCCAAAAGCATTCTTATTTTTTCATTTTTTCTTTTCTTTTTTTGCATTAAAAAGTATACGGCGGCACAAAAACTAGAACAGCTGTTCCGCATGACATTAACTTCTAATGTTCATAAAAAAAAATGCAACGTTCCCCCCCCCCCCCCCCCCCCACACACACACACACACACACACACACACACACCGAAAGGCACCATTAGACATGTCTAATACAGCTATATTGCAAGTGATTTCAACAATTTTATTTCAATCAAATCATTACATCTGAGTTAATACTTCTAGGTTTAATTTGGAGGACTATGTTAAATGTGTTTTTGTCTAAATATTAACGAACGATAATAGATTAATGATAATACTCCTTAGGTGCTATTTCTGATAATATTTATTAAACTGGTGTTTCTTGTTCTTGTTCGACTTTAACAGACACAATATCAATTTTAAAGTAACACACTGGTTTTAGTTTGTTAAGAACTAATGGATTTCGTACAGACTTTGTACTTTTAAAGATCACTAATGACATGCTTTTAAGTACTTAATGCTTTTATTTCATGGCTATATCCTTAACATGCTACGTCTTTTGTCGATTATTTTCAATTATTCTACATACATGTAGCAATCAATTAAAAAAACCTAATAATTACCGCTTAGATACTGTTTTCCAAAATCATTTCCATCACATTATTCACGTAATAAACAGACTGATTTCATGAATTTCAGATACTTTATCAATTGTTAGTGCTGTTTTATTGAATATAATTTGTACTTTTAAAGTAAGGAACATCACTGTCAGTTTTGAACCAAATTGTTGGAAATCGTAATGAATGATTCAGCATTAATTCAAGTTTCATACACGCCATTGTCAACAATAGAATATAATACAGGCTTATCATCTCTCAAATGTGTTGTCATACGATCTGCTTTGCAGTCTCAATAAATTATCTGTAAATGAACGTCAATCTGACAGTGATTCTACGATATGCCTTGTGAAAGGCGCCAAGTATGTCCAAAAGCATTCTGATTTTGTCAGAATTTCTTTTTCCTTTTGTATTTAAAAGTAAACGGCGGCACAAA
The DNA here is from genome assembly GCA_029582155.1 of Panopea generosa. NCBI lineage: Eukaryota > Metazoa > Mollusca > Bivalvia > Adapedonta > Hiatellidae > Panopea > Panopea generosa. Next base: position 54,649,368 of record CM055895.1, read on the forward strand.
AACTAGAACAGCTGTTCCGCATGACGTAAACTTCTCATGTTCATTCAAAAATAGCAAAGTCTTTTCGAAAGGTATCTTTAGGCATGCTTAGTAATTAATCATGAAAATGTGAATCAATAAATTTAGGGTAATTTGGGCGGGTCTGATATACTTTTTCTAAATATTAAAAATTGGTTATATATCCATGAAAACACTTCTTAAGGCGTTGCTTCTTGTTCTAGTTCGACTGTAACAGACATTCTATCGTTGTAACAGTAACACATTCATCATTTGGTTTCATTTTGTCAGAAACTAATGGATTTTATACAGACTTTGCACTTCTAAAGAGCATTAATGTCATGTTTTTCAAGTTCTTAACATTTTTATTTCAAATGTTTTTTATCTATTAAAACAAGCAGCGTCCAAGCATTGTACTGCTGTTATAAAACGACCTTATCTTTAAACAATATGATATTAACTACACCATTCTGTACATAAACACAAACATATGATTATCAAGTCAAATCATCATCGTCCAAACCTTGACGGTATATGGAGAAATGTATATCACATGTTAATTTAATTCACTGTTAGATCTAATACAAAATATACGTCCATTGCACAGCTAAACAAATATTTCCTAATGTGATTAAATGATTGTGTCCGAATCCATTACAGCAGTTGATTGGGATGAATTTATTCAAAGTGTTTTTACATTACTGTTTTTCGCAATAGGCTGAGATATCGGTTATAATCAGCTTGTACCTTTTGTCTGAGCCGATATTTCAATATTTTAGATTTTAGTCCATACCAGTATTTAACATTTTACCATCAGGTGTGCAAGATATAATTTATTTACAATCTAAAAATGCGAACATACTTAAAAAGGCTTATGAAATGATACCTTTATATGTATTACACGTGAAAATAGAGAAATAGGCCTTAGATAATGGATATGAAAATTTGCTTTATATTTGTATGTTTTTATATGCCATGATCTTCTTATTATATAACCGCCTAAATTGTTTAGGCGTTGAACATTGTTGTTTGTGCTTAATAAAATAATTGAATTGTTGATGCAATTTATGCTGTTACATGCATCGGCTGCTGACACCAGTCACTGTTGTTTGTATCAGATAAAATCTTTTCACTTGTTAAAATTACTGAGGCTTTTTCAATAAACTTACAAAATAAATAATTAAAAGAAAACATGTACCAACATTGCAAGTGTTCACATCGAACACTTAATACATAAAACGACATATAAATGCTCTTACTTATTCTATTATTTCTCTTTCGATATATCACTGTATTGACTTATTCGGGTAAGTTCAATTTGGATGTAGAATGTTGAAAATATATGTGTATAAATCAATATATGTGACTAGATGATTAAGCCATTTGGAAGATGTACGTCTAATGTTAGTTGTGTGTGATCTGACTATGTTTCCATTCAACTTTGACATGTTGTTGAGGTCGGTATGACTTTTACTTTATAAACAATTACATAAGTACATAACTGTAGTTTTTCGGCGATAATTGCCAAGTTTAATTATACGTCTTACATATTAACATAACATTTCGAGCCACATTGTAGTAATTCAACCACTGAACTCAAATCAGATTTGCTTGTTTTTATCTCATGAAAGCTTATCCATGAATGTGCAGGACCACATTGGAAATAAAAGAAATACCATTTTTTTGTGTTGTCATTGGTACAAGCGTGCATTTCATGGCCTACGGACGTATCGTTATTATTTCTATAGTGTTGTTGTTATATCGTTCATGCATCAATGTCGTTGACATACTTTGTATGTACATTTATACCAAAAATAAATATTTCTTTCTATATATTTCCATTTCGGGCACATTTCACAATATAACAGTTTTGTCGCGACATTGCGACAGATTATTAAGTCAAACAACTTAAAATTGCCGTTTAGTTTCACGCAGAGTTCACGTAGTACACGTGCATGTATTGCACACTGATAGATGGTTGGCAAATAAAACCAATGTCCTTAGCAGAGACATAATAAATAGTAACTACAGGTACTGTTTAAAGTTTGGGTGGGACATTTGGCGTTATTCAAATATAGCAAACGCAAATCCTCCTAAATCAAGTCACATATTTTTGTAATTTTGGTATCAAAAGAAAGAATATGGAATTACTTGTTGGTAAAAAGATTAAATTAAAATAAAATTAATGAAGACATTTTAAACTAACAGTTATTAATAATAGCCATTTATTAAAGAAAGAAACAAGAAGAAAATTAGATAATATCGATATGAACTATTCATCAACAATTGATAATTTTTACTTCTCCAACATTCTACATAGAATTTATATTTGTATAATATATAGCTAAATTGTTTTGTTAAAACAAGTGTATTATGCCCTTTTTTTGTTGAAAAATTGAATAATTGATAATCAATAAATATCATCATTTTATAAACTTTGCTTGATTCCAAAATAATTACATTCAAACAAACATTCAAAGAGTCATTTAAGAACTATTAAAGATGCTACCGATATTTCAATCGTGTATATTGACTTGATATTAACTATTAACCTGCCGGTCTTTGTAATTACGTTACTGTTCAAATTAAGCGCTAACGTTGCGATAAACCTTTACATCATGATTCATTTTAGTGCTCTTAAAATTATCGAATAGTATCCAGACGAAGTAAATAACTGTGTTGTATACCAAAGTGTGATATATCAATTACCTGAAAATGTTTCATAGTTGTGTTTTCCTTAAATACCATGGCCGTTATTTCAAAATAGATTTATACTATGACGCGCTAACTTTGAACTTTGAAAACTCCTGAAGTTATGTACTGTAATGTTACCATAAAATAATTAAGGTATTCCTACTGCCTACAGTCATTTAAGCTATCCGAATAAGGACGTAATGTATAATGAGATGGTAAATATCACATGATGGTTTACACTGTGTATCTCCTTTATCTCTCAATTTCATAATTACATGTATGAATAAAATATGATTTGGTTAAAATCCACAGAAAAGTAGTGTTGATTAATACCGTTAAACCTACATACCATCATAAAATACTACCCACCCACTTATCCATCCATCCATCCGTCCGTCCGCCCGTCCGTCCGTCCATCCATCCATCCATCCATCCATCCACAAACACACCCATCCATCCATCCATCCATCCATCCATCCATCCAAACATCTATCCCTGTATCAGAATGAACTGATAAAGGAAAAATCAGTGAAGTCTCTTTCTCTTATTCTCGTCTGTAAATGTTTTGTATTACTTGAAATATTTTTAATAAACAATTGTGTTATTTTTTCTTATTTAATTCATATTTTGCCAAACTGAAATTAGTACGGAACAATATGATAAAAGCTATAATGGAAAGTAGAATAACTGTTACGGAAGCAGATTTACCCAAGCTTCAAAAGCTTTTTCCCGTATCCTTTTTTACATAATTTGTTAAATGTATGACTGTATTGCTTCATTGTTGAATGTATGCTAAATTTATGTACTTATGTGAATAAGATATTGTTTTAACTAAATGGCAGCGGTTTATCCCAGAGCCATAAACTGATATGTGTCCCTCACTCCGTCTTGTCGTACTCTTATAATTCACTCGCTACTCTGGCTTCTGCAAATATATTACAACCCTATATTGCAACTCATAAAATTATAAACAAATTTAAATTAGTGATTTAGAAAAAAAAGCATATTACCTTGTATGAATCTAGTTCCTAGTTTCTATTTATATATACATAATTACCAAATAGTTTATGTAAGCAAGTGTGCCAGTTATTCGCGGAATGACAGTGGTTCTACTCAGATTCATGTCTTCATTTACATACTTCATCTGCTTATTTATTTTACTTCGATTGCGATACAAATTCTTACAACTTAGGCAAATCACACTCGAAACTGGATATGCCATATATAACATGAAAAGTGTTGGAAATGGCATTAAACCCAATTCAAGACAAGCATAGTTGGTATAAAATAAGTTCACTCATTGTTATTTTAACATCTTCCGAAACGTGCTCTCATGCAAATGAGGAATGACATTTGATGTCACATCATTTGTATTATTTCCCCCAGCAATTATGCTGCTTTTAGTTGTGGCCATATTTTGTGTTGGATCTGAATTCAACGATTGTTCTTGTTTTGTTTATGATCTTGTGTTTGTGCGCCAATTGTTGAAGCTATATTTCTTAACTGTTTCGCTGCGTTAGATATTGTAAAGAAAAGTATTGTGTACGTAAACTAACCATCTCTTACATTTGTTGAACTATACATAAATACTCTTTAAAAGAAATTTGTATTCCAAAGTATGTCTGGAGACAAGTTAAATTCTATAGATATTCAATTACGTGCATATATCATATTTACACAGAAAAACTTTTATGGCCAATTCCCGACAATCAATACGGAAACGCCATATTGACAACTGAGCATATAAATAAGCGTACATATACTGCAAGCATTGATTTTACAGGAATCGGCATGTTACTATAAATTCAATATACATGGCTAATATCATAAGTACTGGGGACCTTTATCTGAATTTAATAACTTTGACGTCAAAGTTAAGCTGGTTGATGGTTGGCTATTTCTTAATATCAACTTTTTAATACATTTCTTCTGAATTAAAACTATTACGACGAGTGTTGGAATTTTTAGGATTGTGTTATACTTTAACAAAATGGTAGTGTAGCAAGTTTTAACTAAAACATTCTAAATACAAGTCATATGAATAGAAAGATAAAGAAGTAAATAATCTATGGGTGGCGAAAATTTCATATCGATAATTATATATTTATATAGGCATTCAATAACAGTGTAGAGATTGAGAAAGATCACAGCATCCATAATGTATATTTATTAATATATTACTAGCCCTGTGACATTTGGTTGATCGAGTCATATATACCAGTGACTTAATTGTTTTTATGTCTCTGTTTGAACGTACCTTAGAATAGATGTTTGCGTTATACATACGTACGATCATGTGTGAAGGTGTCTAAAAAATAACAGCATTTGGTGGCCTGACATCATAATCTTATCTAAAATAATATTTGAAGTTTTACACCGAGTCACCACTGTCTTTGTTACTATATGCATCATTACAAACCTATACAAAGTAATAAATAAATAGGTGACAATATTCCGAACATTGCGTGAAGCATATCGTCATTCTGCCTATACTGGATGGATGCTCCGTCGTTTTATCGATATTGCTGAAATTGTTTAAAACAAAACGTGGCAACGATACAGCATGAACTTTGTCATACTGGGCAATGCCTGTGTACGTCTAATACCAGGTGGTTTTCAGCCAAGCTAATGTAAAACGTATTAAATAACTATTATTTCGTCTGTTCAGTATTTTTTTCTGTACTGTAGCAGTTTTTTACGTGGCAAATATCCGGCATTTGCATAGTTTGAAATGTGTGTCTTTAAATTGCAACTATGTGTGTTTAAAATAATAATTATGAGATTAAATTTAGATCAAACACAGAAGTAAAGAAGAGAAGCATTTGACTTTTTTAATTATGATAAAATACATTATAATGCTTGTAAACAGTATGCATTTGACAATGTACAGTACAAAATTGGGTTGATCGTTTCTTGTGCGAGGAAAGAGAAAAAACTCTGACAATTTTCCTAGTTACTTTTATACTCATAAGCATATCTAACTAAACCAGTTTCGAAAATTAGTCAATCAACGTCTCCAAAGTTGTCTGTAAGACACTGTTTAAGTGTTCTGATATCAAATGTCGGACAAGTAGATTGTTTTAATGATATCCGAATAGATCATGGTCTTTTTTCACTGTCAATATCATGAGGATCAAGGAACGAAGTATCTTTGTGTCGAATATAGTAAAGTTTATATTTGAAATGGATAGGAATAGATAAAGTTTTCTTTTTAAACTCCTTTTGGTGAGTCCTTGAATCATTATTTTAACCTCATACAGATTTGATGAATTTGCCTGGAAATAGACATAATTTCATCTTCCAAAATTGTTTCGTTTGCATAGAATACTGTATACTCGTAGTATTTTTTATAATCAAAACACCGGACCTCACCTGTTTACAGTAAAATACCAAATTTTGCACTCGTTGAAATATGTGACAGCTTGAGCAAATAAAGATTATTTCACTCTGAAAATGTCAATAAGTTTTCAGTGTACCTTCCTTGTAAGCTTTTGTAGATAATTCTTGGCCATTTTCATAAACCTCTGAGGATACGTTAGTTATGTGTCATTTCAGAGATGTTTGATGATATCATTTATTTGTTAATCCAATTATTCATTTTCACCGATAACTCTGTAAAGTATACTAATAAAGTGTCATTAGTGTCTGTATTAAGAAAAGTGACTGAAACTGAACACTTGAACTTCTTACTTTTTAGTGAGGCTTGGTATAATTGCAATCCAAATGGCTTCGACAATGGTGATTTTAAGGAAGATGCATTTCTTTTTCTAATTTTTGTCCGGAAAGGTGATGTTCGAGGAAATAAGACATTTATTGTTAGGCATTCGAATTATTTCGTGATGATCATGTGAAACAGTTATCGACCACGTTGTTTCATTCTACACAAAGTTCAATTCGACTTCCGTCTGTCTCAATCCTCTGAAACTAAAAGAAAATAACTATGGAAACGTTTTTGATTATTATAACATATCCTTCCTATCATTAACACACATTTCATTGAAACTCAAGCGTGACATAGTCGCTGTACAAGTTTCAGTATGACAGTCGACAGAAAAACAAAAGTCAAAGGGCAATAACTCTAAATGTAAATATTTCAAGCAAAACTACGAATTATGGTAACCATGAATATAAAGTGTCATTGGAATCTAACAAAAAATGTGGAAGTATTTTGCGCCACAAATTCGAGTATACAAATCGGCATGAAATATAAAAACCCAAGGGCAACAACTCAACATCATATTGATCGAGGGTATAACAAAAATATACCAACTACACCTCAGGCTAACTATGTACACAAAGTTTCATTGAAATCCAACACAAGCTGGAGTGGAGGCACCATGTTTAAAATTCTGTAAAATAAACCCGATTTTATGACTCTAACAGCCCAGTTCAAACTTCGTTCGCAGATAATATCGAAAACTTTATGAAACGTTATTGTGGTGGTCATAGTGAACCGTTGTTTGTTTATGAATCAGTGAAATGGCTTCCCATAATATGGGCATGTTTTCTCGAGTGTGGTCATAATCTAAATTTCAATCTACTCAAAATGGTGTAGTTGAAATCTTAACTATGTTTATGCTATAAAATTATGTATTTGCAATTTTTTTATAAAAAAAGTATTGGGTCTAAAATATTGAAAGAAGGTTCAATTCGTTTTAAAATGCAGAAAGATAAACTAAAAGCCGATTTCAGATCTTCACATGTTGGAAGTGTGGTCGACATCCGTGCTGTTTCAAAAGTTCTCAAAAAAGCAAATTATTCTCTTCGCATGTAATAACATCACTGGAAAGAAAAAATAGTGACATATCTTTTACGCTTTATTGTTGGTAAATTGCTTCCACAATATAAAAGTTATGAGCGATTTGGTGTGGCGACATCATTTGTGGTCACGTGGTATTTTTTCCCCACCGATTAATTGGTTTACAACAAGATACGGATACTTTGAAAATGGATAGCCTTGAAAGTTTTCTTTGTCCTATTCACTTAAACAGCAACAAAAAAGAGCTTTAAATCAAATTTATACGTCGGATGTAACGAAAGCTTAATAAATGACTGGTTCAGGAACAACAAAAATAGCGTGAATTAAATAAAGAAATAGAGATAGAGACAGAGAGGCGGATGCAGATGGCGTAATTTGCAAATTGATAACATGAGTGTTAGTAATTGTTTCATTAAGGTTAATTACCCAAACTCAATTATGGTTTAAAAGGTGCACTGTGAATTTCTGAAACCTTTTACATAAAAACTGTGCCATGGGGACGGAATCTAAAACGTGCACGTCATTACAATAAATTGGATGAAAATGAAAAAAAGCTTGGGGTGTATATAGCAAATTTTACGGAGCATTGTAATCAAATATTATACCAATATAAGAGACGTTCAGCGAAGGAAGTCGTAGTGTATCTCTGCCTGCACACGGAACGTATTTGGAGATTACACATGTTTTAAGAACCGTAATTGTATAATTATTGAATATAACAGATCGGCAAACATCTGCACATCATGATATATTGGTCATAAATTTGTTTTATTTTGACAAATTGATTGGAAATATTCAGTTGGACTGCAGAAAATAAAAAAAACACTTGTCCATGTGTAATCGATAAATAAACCAATAAAGATAATATTACATTTAGGCATTTTTTAATAACTCGATGTAGGAGAATAGACACATATATTCCAGTTACCTAATCGAACAACTTAATTAAACGAGTCTTGTAAGATATGTTGTAATGGTATTTGATCACTGTGACTAAAACAACAAAATAGATTTAAACATTAATTATGTTTTGTTTTATTTGTATTCAACGTCTTTCATCTGAAATATATGCCATTGAGCCACTTCCATATCGAAGATGCACACTTTACAATATGAGCATATATATCAATGATTCGCACACAATACTCTTATTTTAGTAAATTTTTCTTACTAATTTAAATAATTAGTCTATTTTCACTATATTTCAAATCCGTATGTATTTGTTATCTTTTTTCTACGTTTCTTCATGTCCTTGACATACTCAAAGGAAACAAAAATGGAGAAATTGAATGAGCTTTCAGATTTACTAATTTAGGCCTAATTTAATTAGAATAGATAGTAGATCAAAAAAGTTAAACACACCTGAAGCAAGCTTACATGTGTCTGAGTTGGTTTTGTATAAACATGTCAATTACTTTTTTTTTAAACGAATTTTTACCGTAGCTTTTCTGACTATCTAACCAAGGCACTAGACCTTTATTAGAATATCTAGATATTTAAAAAAAAACTGCTTTTTAGATATATATATTTTTATTTTTTAAGGTTTACATCGTACATATGCTATACGTCGCCTATTATTTTTTTTTATTTTGAAAAATTAGGAATTTCTTTAGAAAAAAAATCCTACTCTGAAACAAACTTCGAAATGTATACTTTATACAGTAAAACAGATTTTATTCAATTTTTATTCCCAACAATTTGTCTTATCCAGTTTATCATATATTTTTTATTTCCGGACTACTTATGTTATGTTTAAGGAAAAATGGGACAATTGTATTTACATATAAATGTATCAGCAATTTAATTACCCATGGTGTAAATTTGTATTTTTCGAGCAATTAATACATTAAAACTATTGATATTTTATCCGTAAATAACTTGAATGATATCGATTAAAAGAGATAGAGCATCAGCTTAAAACACTTTCCTTTTTCTATTTACTACTTTTATTTTAGCAATAATTCTTTCATTATACAGAATACATCGTTTCTGAGAGAATAGAAATCACCCATTAACCCAGAATTTCAGTGAGATATTTTATGTACTCTGTGTATGACTCCCTGCACACACGATCGACTGCTTTAAAACCCCAACTGCTTTAAATCCCTCTGAAGGATTGCATACTTACCAAAATAAGAATCTATAGACGTGGGTTTGAAAATAAAACCCGGACGACATCTTACCGGGTACGGAATTGGGAACTTCTGGGTCTTGGAGCAAGCATGCTAACCATTGAATCACCGCAACTCCTTATTATAAGAGTTACTTAGTTCTTTTTTCTTCATTTGTTTTTTTTATTGCAGAACGCAGGGCAGTAATATACTTCCACAGCTTATAGAATCATATAGATAGCATACTTAATTTAGACGACCATCAATCTTTTGTAAATAAATGTCTAATAAGACAAGTGAACTCCGTTTTTACAAGATACTATCTTACATTATTGATGAAGGTAGCGTCTTATTGTTAAATAGATGTATTTTGTTTCATATACTGACAACAGACTTTCGTGCCGTGATTACTTAAACCAACGATACATAATTAATTCCAACCATTCGTATATTTCGTTATGAGTATTTAAACAACGACAATCGTCACTTGTTATTGTTATTGACTATGCGTCTACTGCGCAGACGAGGTTAATAACGAACGTCCCAGGATGAAATGCGAACCCATCCGATTGGGAATGAAGTCTTGAAATTCATCCAGGCAATCCAATAAAATCAGTATCACCATCGAAGCTTAACGCCAGAACTTCCATCCATTTAAGGGAGAAGTTACTTAAGTAGAATATCTTGACTATATTGGAATTGACATGCAGGCTAGTGAATAAGATTTGAATCTTTATGATACATATGTTTTTCCAAGAATATTAAAAGAATATTGTGTTTCGGGAGAATGTGTTCTTTATGAAACCTCAAAGAAACACGGCATGCGGAAACGCTGGTCTGTGAATTGTGATTTTCTGTTGTGAATGAACGTATTTATCTTGAAATAATAAGAGAAAATCGCTTGAGATTAAACAGACACTTGACATCATACGGACACTGCTGGGACTGAAGGTATGTATTTTTTTTATTCTTACAATCGCACAATTATGTTATACAGACTTACCACGCATGTCATTATTTCTTGTTAGCAGTTAATATAAACATTACGACTGAAGTTAAACTGAAATATTTACTTTATCACCAAATATATTGCTCAGACAACTGAAATGGTTCCATCATTGCTTTTATTGTATGTTAGTATTTTATGCTTATATCCGTTTTGAGATCAATGTGTTTGGGGTCATGATTTTGACTAGAATAAACAAAACTAAATCTGGAATATTGCCCATTTCATGTATATGTAGTCTGATCTGATTTTATCTGATGTCCACATAAATCAGTGTTTCAAACATTCAATCAAACATGTGAACAAATTATAATTAATTTAATTAAATATATCTACTTGAAGAAATGTCAGCGTTGCCAATGCGCTGTAACCTTTGATTTAGTTGCACAAACTTACACTATTCTAATAACATTATCATGATAAATAATTAGGTGTCATCCATCGAACTCTTTTACTGTTATATGTCGTATACACAAGATCTCGTGTAGCTGGTCGCCAAAGCATGTTAATTTTGTATTTTGTCTCTCCATGCAGACGTTACGAAACTTGCGTGCTGTATTTAAAATCCATAATAGAATTAGTCTTCAATAGAACAATAATCTAGTAAAAATGTTCATGGAGAATAGAACTCAATCAATATAAGATATAGCGTATATTGCAATCACTCAGAACACGGCTCGCGCATAATTTTAAAAAAAATATTCCATTATACATTTGGTTTTAAGGAAATATTGTAAACAAAATTAAATAATAAACACTAATAATGAATGTTTACTTTCCGCCATACATGACGATTATACCAAAACATATATAAACATACGATATACACTTTATGATACATAATCTGTGAATTACAAATAAACAAGAACTTCTTTACACTAAAAGGGACTGCTTTGAACTGAAACGGAACTGTTCAAAGATACGTTATTATGTCATTACAATGCATATTAATGTAAGGCCTTACTACCGTGTCAAAGTATAAGCTGCAAACAAAGTGTTAAGGCCAACATGATAACAGCAAGGTAAATTAATCTTAAATTAGCAAAATCATGTTATATCATGTTAGTAAAAGCGCATGAACATAAAACGTTAGAATATACATCAGCACTGGTCTCTCAGTACAAACCCCTTGACAAGAGTACTGAACCTTGGTCCTCTGTCAGTATAAACACCATGGCAAGAGTATTGAACCCTGGTCCTCTGCCAGTATAAACAACTTGGCAAGAGTATTGAACCCGGGTCCTCTGTCAAAGCAGTCGACAGCTTCCTTTCTGTGGCGTGAAAGGTTTGGTGACAAAATCAAAAACTGTATGAAACCTATATTTATGAACCTACATGTCATTAGACTAGCATTTTATGCCTCAGTTGTCTGATTGTGCTTTCTAAAATAACAATGATAAAGCTATGTCCGTTTTTTCTCTTTAGTTCAGTAATTTCAGCTGTTTGTGAGACCAACGAGGATAGGCAAGATACAGAGCTTAGACGTGTTGGCGTTTATTTCATTATTAGTTGATATAAGTTACATGCTTAGATTCTTAAAGTAATTAATCGATTGTAGCATTCAGAAAGTTTTAACTCGAGAAATAGGTGGAGAATTTTTATTTTAAACTGTATACAATGTCAACGTGTGAAAATAGCTTTCTCTTTTTACTATTACAGAGCAGTTTTACATTTTCATATTTTTATTGAACATTATCTATAATGTATATGACTTCAGACGGTGTGTGTGTGTGTACTTCATCGAAATTTGGTTATTGTAGTGTTTTACATTAAACAATTTGATATTCATAGCATTGTGTATATTTAAAATTAAGCAGAAATAATAAAAAATAAAGAATATTATTGATTTCAGAGATTCATATGACAAATAACTGAGACGATGAATTATATTTATTTGTTTGTTTGTAAACACTGGGCTTAAATTCATCGAACTATTGAGTAAAAAAATCAGATTTGAACTCAAAACAAGTTTTATAAATAAGCTTAATGTTGCAAATAAATCGTATTAAAAATAAGCGGGTTTTAGATTAAGTCTGAGCTTTTAGACTAAACAATTGGATGAATTTAAGCTGTGGTTAACCTTTGGAAGTATATAGTGTATTTATTTTAAGTTATGTAACAGTTTATAAATACAGGGTTTTGTCAACTAATTTAAAGTACATGTACACATACATTTTCCCATTTTTAATGTTAATATTCCATAGAAGAATTTGTTTAATTATAAAAAACGAATTCATTTAATCAAAGTAACAGAAACGCCTCGTGTTGAAACGACCAGACAGTGTTTCAAATTTTTGATGTTATACCTAATATGGATAGATATATAAGATGTGTACATATTATGTACAGAAGAACGGGGCGTGTTTAAAATATCAGTAACGGTGAATTAATCTAACGACGGTTTGTTTAAATGGCATATTTACCTTCATTCTTTACACAAAATCATTATGAGTTACACATATAATTACATTTACCACTTTATGTTTACTTATCACTTTTTCGACATCCCTGATATATCATAAAACATGTTGGATCACTCAGAAACATATTTTCAGGCAGCCCCACTTTAAACTCTGTTTCTATTTGTTTAATACTGTTTATTATTTAGCCATGTCTAATGGTCTCGTTCTGTTATTATGACGATACTTTTTTTTCAATAAGCAATTATTGCCATAACCAGATTTTAGATGCTCGTCGTCTTTGCACAGAAATCCATGGTTTGAAATGACGGATGAAGCTTAAGATACCATAATTATTCAATACTAGCACGAAACCTTCCACAGGCGTCATCATAATCATTTCCAGCGGCAATAGCATGTCGTAATAGCTCTTACCATTGCATTTTATAGCAATTACACAAATTATGAGCTGAAATTGTGCTTGAGGCTTTCTTTGAGGTATGAGAGGTATATATATTTTGTCTCATAATGTGTATAACAGTTTTTGAACAAATACTTACATATATTTCCAATAGATTTGAAAACCTAGAAAATTAAACATACACGAACATTAGAACAAAATCCCTGGAACCATACAATTAATGATCTCAAACATTATGGAACCAGCTGTGAGGTTAAGCGCGTGATTTTTAAAAAATGTATAATAGTATAGGTTATATTTCCCGCTGAATCAGTTGCAGAGTGATACAATGTTCCATAGAACGCTTAAATAGATAATCAAATATTTATATTTCTTTCTCAAATACTGTTTTATTCCTTTGTGTATACTGCTAATGAAAATATCTCGTCTAAGAACAACTTTGTTTCGTATAAGGCACATTTTAAACGTTGCACTGTGTTCCAGAAAGCAGCCGAAGCTTACTTAAGTTTATGGTATAGTTCTTATCTCATTACATTTTACAGCCAGACGCGTATTGTTGCACACTCAGTCACTTTCCTGAGTAACACTTGAAATCAAAACCGTATGTAAATAGTATATTTAAGTACTGTGGTCTAGCCCAATGAAGCGTATAAGTTTGATAAGTCACCGGAAGCCCCATTTATGCTTCTATTTTGGAAAATATCCCCCGACCTCCACCAGCCAAAGGGGGAATCCCCCTACCACACAATTTCCTGAAGTAACTTCCAAATGTATCACGTTACATCCCTGACAGCAATCTCAAATATTTAAGCATGAATCTCTATTGAATGCTGTAGTGGGTTTTGTGCACTGATATGCTTAATAACTAAAATATAATACATGTAGCACATTCAGCAAGAATAAGAGAGAAACAAACAAAGACATTACAAAATGAGAATATTCCAATTGTATATTCGGTTTGTGTCTATAGATAACGATATAAAAGGCATAACTATACACAATAGAGAAATGAAAAATACAGTTTTTGCCGATGATGCAACTTTTATGATTGATTAGTCATTTGAAGCGTGTACAACTTTAATTAAAAAGCTAAATGATTTTAGTAAAATATCTGGTTTAAAATTAAACGATAAAAAACTATCATATTTAAAGCTGAAACACTTAAAACATCGACTGAAACGTTTGGTACAATAGCAAATTTATATGGACAACAGAATGTTCATCTACATTGGAAATTGTTTGTTTTTTAAATGACAGAAATAAAAACTAAATGGAAGAGACTGAAACGTTTGGTACAATAGCAAATTTATATGGACAACAGAACGTTCATCTACATTGGAAATTGTTTGTTTTTTAAATGACAGAAATAAAAACTAAATGGAAGAGGCACAATTTATCAATTTTTGGAAAAAATAACATCAATTTTTGCCGAAACTTATATACCCTCTTACAGTTATAGAAAATCATAAGTCAGAATGAATTTATTTAATTAATAAGTGTATAAACAAGTAAATCTTATAAAATTAGTAAAAAACAATAATACAGGTTTACGAAAATGGGGGTTTTAAAATGGTCGATTTAAACATTTTTATAAAAGTAATAAAAGCAAGATGGGTAAAAAGAATATTAAATAATGTCTACACCGTAGCTATTGGAGCGCCGTTCTTGATGGTAATTGCACCTTTTCAAACTAGACAATGTTTGCGTTTCACTGTTAAATGTTAGGTCTGGTATTATAGGAATATTTGCTCTTTCTTTGTTGCTTGTGTAACAGAAACAAAAATGTCGGATTGTTTTCTCATGCAATTTTTATGAGTTATATGATAAAAGTAATCTTGAATTCGTGCAAATATATTTTGCATTTATTCAATTCGATAGAAAAAACGTTTTAATTATTTGAATATTCCATACTGTTCTTTTGCAAACGTGTTTGATAAATTCATTTATAAACGAGCTTTTATGTAAGATCCTCTTTATTTCAGATGTTAGCGGTATAAATAAACTTGGTAATTATAAACAAAGTTTAAGTAATTAAGAACGAAAGAGCTTCTTATATTAAACATATAAAGAGGAATAATCACTGAGAAGTATTATGTATTGATACGAACATTTTAACATGTTCCCTAATTAACAGTGATCCCTGTTGCGGCCACAAATTAAACCTGAAGAACCTGACGTCAACAACCTTTAGGGGACCAGCATTCAATGCTTCATGTAAAGTATTAAAGAGAAAAAGTTTCTCTTGGTCCTATTGCGAGGGAATTTATAGTTAACCCATTCTTGGTTTAGAACTTGTCCGAGACTTTGTGGTTATATAGATGTTGTGCAAGTTTGGTTAAGATTTGATAAAAAAATAGTAGTGCTACAAGAAAAAGGTAAATGGACGGAGGCCTTTGACCAGTAGAGCTAATTATAAAAGTAATCTACCAAATATTCAAATGATTTCTTTTTTTGATTGTTGCACTTTCCTGTTGGATCACTGGAAATGACGCAGGAACATGGTGAGCCCATTTTTTCTTTCAACTTACGTCCTTCCATTTGAAGTAACGGAAGCTATTTCTCAATCTTTGGTCTACTTTGGCCCGTTTCACCGACGTTCGTAAATTGATATTACGAAATAAATCAGGAAACTCATGTAATGTTTCGCTAACATCATTTTATCATCTTTCAACCTTGTAAAACGTTTGAAAGAATACAGTACAAATGAATCTGCCCTAGGTATCACAGTTTGTTCGTACAAAAGTCTTAATACTTACGAAGTTCAGTGAAACGGGGCCGTGGAACCGCTTGCTACTGTTCGGGAATAGATTCAATAAAACCGAATCTGTTATGTTTCATTATTTGGTAGTGCTCGGTACTTTAAATGGATCCTTTGATTATTTATTATTGTATAAATCTAAACAATATGAAAACGCGATGTTTTAGTAGTTACGTTATCCACGGGGGAAATGGCGCACAAGTGCTTACTAATATTTCAGTCTGACTATCTATCAGACAGGAGACGTTTGATTTGTCCTTAAGACAACAACAACAGAAATGAATCGCGAAATGCCAAAAAACGGAGATAAGAATAAGATTATCATATTCATTTAACCAGACGTACATAATATAAGAAGTTGTTTTATATTCCAATAAGTAGAGGGCATATCAACTAAAATATCAACAAAATCGGGCATAAATAAAATAAGTGAAACATTTATGGTTTAATATTTCGTAAACTGATTTAAATTATACTGTTAAATCAAATCACATATTAACAATCATATGTCATTCATGAAAGAATAACAAGAGGCGATAACTGCTGATATTTTGATTAGGCAAAATCATGGGATATCTCTAAAATCATTTAATACACATTAAAATGTCAAACAAATGAATATACTTCATTATAGATTTTGGAAAAAAATCATAATTGTTCATTAATATTTGTTCCATTCATTAAATTTCACTTCCAGTATAAGTTCAACCATAACATTGTTGATATGCAGCCGATAAGTCAGGAACATTCACCGCCATCAAAATGAAACCAAGTGCAACGAACGTGACGTACTGATCATTGTTATTTCGCTCTCAAACAAGATGTCGGATATTAAATTTGAAGTTGATTCTGGAAACGTCTATTGATTGCCCAACACATGCTGACATTCAATTTCATTACAACCTTAACGGGCATTTTAAATATGAACTGGCTCGAACGTGAGTAATTGAACTGCAGGGTTGCCAAAGACAAATGTTAAAATTTAATTTTTTGAATAGGAATATTTGAGGTAAATTATATTACATGAAATTATGCCACTTGATTAATACATATCTATATGTAGTCATATTTGTAGAATTGGTTATGTATCGGCTTTTCTATTTATGTGTATATACACGCGTGGAATTATATACTTCAAGCCACATATACCTAGTTAGATACAAACTGTACTACCGTCACATATTGAAATAAGTATACTATCAATTTCCATGTATACACATTATTACGTCATCAGTTTTGCATTCAGGTATTAATACATGTACTACCAACATAACTGTATATATACAAACACGTACTGCATGTTCTATACATTTATAAATAAGTTTTACTACCAGCATAACTGTATATATACAAAAACACGTACTGCGTGTTTTATACATTCATGTATATTTTTCAAAACTAGTATAACTGTACATATACAAAACACGTACTGTATGATTTATACATTCATGTATTTATAATACCAGCATAATGTACATAAACAACAACACGTACTGCATGATTGATACATTTATGTATTTATACCATCAACAAAACTGTACATATACAAAAAACACGTACTGCATGATTTATACATTCATGTATTTATACTATCAACATAACTGTGCATATATAAAAACACGCACTGCATGATTGATACATTTATGTATTTGTATTATCAACATAACTGTACATATACAAAGCACGTACTGCATGATTTATACATTTATGTATTTATACCATCAACATAACTGTACATATACAAAAAACACGAAGTGCATGATTTATACATTCATGTATTTATACTATCAACATAACTGTACATATACAAAGCACGTACTGCATGATTGATATATTTATGTATTTATACTATCAACATAACTGTACATATACAAAAAACACGTAGTGCGTGATTTATACATTCATGTATTTATACTATCAACATAACTGTACATATACAAAAACACGTACTGCATGATTGATACATTTATGTATTTATATTATCAACATAACTGTGCATATACAAAAACACGTACTGCATGATTGATACATTTATGTATTTATACTATCAACATAACTGTGCATATACAAAAACACGTACTGCATGATTGATACATTCATGTATTTATACTATCAACATAACTGTGCATATACAAAAACACGTACTGCATGATTGATACATTTATGTATTTATACTATCAACATAACTGTACATATACAAAAAACACATGTTTACATGTTTCTTACATTCATATTTTTATACTAGTAGTATATTCCTATGTTTTTTATCCCTTTAGATCTATGTAGGCAAAGTATCAAACAATACTTTTATACCCCCTCCTCCATTCCCTGGAAGCAAAACAAATTAATACCCTTACTCGTCATTTATGGGGGGTGTGTGTGTTGGGGGTGGGGTGTGGGGGGGGGGGATATAACAACATAAACTCTGTCGTAAGAAAACAGTTTTCAAATAAACAAAGAACAGAACAGTGTACTTATATAATGAACTTTAGCTTTTTAGCATCAGTTAATACATTCAGAATATTTGTATCTTAAATAAAAATCAAACAAATAACGTGTTTTATAAAAAAATAACGGATAATAAGATTTCAACATTTCTATGTTTCTTATCACTTTATATTTATGTAGGCAAAGTATCAAACAGTAGAACATAGTGCTAAATTAGACGTAGAAAATAGTCATCAAATTAAAAATTGATTATTTTTATTCGAAATACATTTTCACAAAATCATCTTATTAATTTACATCTGACGAAGTTTATATCTTTTTTAAAATTCATATTGCCACCGAAATACCGTGACATGTTAAGAATTCTTAATCAAACGAGTTAAAGGTTAGATTAAAATCACTTAAAGCAAACACAATTTATTACGAATATTACACTTGGGAAAAATATATATTGACAGTATCACGGTACCCAGTAATATGGACAGATTATATAAAACACTGTAACACATTCTTAACGCTGCCCAGGGCATATCGATTAAATGTAGAATGGATTGGTGTCAGTGAAAACAACTCGCATAACCGGTTACAACTTAATACAGGTAATTACAGACTTGCCTCCCTTGCGAGAAATGTTAGAATTCTTTTTTACATGAATATCCCTTCCGATTCATCGCTCGGTGTTTTCTGTATAACTCGGTTCTCATGCCGAAGTATTTTCTGACTTACCCGAATATATAAATGACGTCGATTTGTCATGGTTTAGTGACGTTATTTTGAGACGTTATGTCATACGATGACTCAAGGAACCATGTTTATGCTTGTAAATTCGATAATTCTAATAGTACAATGTTTTATTGACAAATGGTAAATGTTGCTAGCGTTGAATTATTAATGCCTGATTACACAAATGATATATGTCAAAAGTAACGATGATAACAACTGAAGCAATAATACAATGTTTATTGACAATTTGCAAACCTCCCTTACGTGTTGGCATATAGAATATCTCGACTATAAATCCATGATATGCCAAAGTGGAACCATCATTACAAGGTCAAGGTGACTACAGATTTGAAACACTGTCAACAAATATGGTGCACGTATAGATAGACCTTCGTTGTCTCGAACACGGATTGCTCGAACACATCATTCAGCTCGAACCACTTATCTGGTCCGTGCCGAATTCCTTTATAGCCATGAACATACATAAATCTGGTATGATGTTGAACAATACTTGGCTCGAACAGCTTTTGACTCGAACTATTTTGTACATTCCCGTCGGGTTCGAGCCATCAAAGTTTTACAGTATATTCGCTGCTACCGTAAACAACCATTTTGCTCACTTTAACTTAATGTCAACATGCTATTTATACATTTGTTTCGTAAAACGTTCTCGCGTGCAGTTATTAATATGAAGAAGAAATACACATGTTAAACACTTCCATCAAATACAGCCATCCTGTCTTAAATTGCCTGATCCTACTTGAACTTTCTTTTCGATTCTTTTTAATATGAACCGCAGCGGTGGTCTAGTGATAAATCGTCCACCTTGCATGCGAAAGGTCTAGGGTTCGATCCGGCCGGGCTATACCAAAGACTTGGTACTAGAAGCATCCTCGTATGGCGCTCAGAACTTAAAGGATATATAGTTCTAGGTCTGGTCGGCCCTGTATTAGTATAATGTGACTGTGTGGGATACCATACACTGTATCTGTGGCATGCATGATACTCCAGTGTGTCAGCACTAAGAATTTTGTCTCAAGTAGACACCGTCGCGATATAAAATTGTTGAAGCAATGCTAAATAGCAAAAAACAACATTTATTGTGTCATATGTTGAATAATGCACATGAAATAATCGGTAACCACAGCCTTGCCCACGTAGCAAAACTGAACTTAAAACAAGCTAACGAACTTGACTTCACGACATTGGATCCTTAATGGCAAGCAATATCTGATCAAGAAAAACAAATTGGGAGTTGATTCAAATGATGAAGATTGATGAAACGACACATGCTGGCATGCATTTTCTCAACAAACTGCTTTGAGAAAGTTCAAGAGAACGTTATAAAAACTTTGGTAATTTGAATTGTTTTAAACCCGACATACAAATGGAAATTAAGAGAGATTCTGTCCCAGATACGTCAGCATATTCTAAACAAATCGTAAGATTGATTACGTGTTGTATGATCAACATGTGGACATTATTGAATAATTGGCAAATTATTTAAAACTAAAGTTCAGATGAAGTTTTTCTAAAGTGAAAACGTGCAATCGAAAGGTTGCTGAACTGTTCACAAAATGCAACCAAATGACGTATACATTACATCGTATCAAATCATTGAGTTTTTTGTTCAATAATGTTTAATTTCAATGGATTTATTTGATTTCCAGTGTCTATGATTTAAGACAGTCGACATGTTATTGAAAGTTAAGCAAATTGGATTTAGAATCTGCAAATTGCATCTTTTAACATTGACATTAATAAGCAAAAGTTATCAGAAGGACAGCACCTTCGAGTATTCTAAAACCAAAAGAGTGTAACGCATACAATGTGTATATTGTATACTATTCAGAGAATATGTTTGTTTTCGCTTAAGCATTGTATTTGTTTATAAAAATATAACATTCTAGCCATGCATTAATTCTATGTTATATTGTATTTATGGAAGGGTCGTTACTAACGTTATAAGAACCCGACCCAATTATACATTTATGGCAATAAAATATGTAACTAACTAACTATACAATGTATGAAAAGAATATTTGATCAAGGCATTCAGTGGACACCTACTCGAAAATAATTATTTAAAAAGGGGCATAACCCATGTAAATTAAAGCAAGGAGTACAAAGCAATCAATATACACCTACAATAGCCAAACATAAGTACTATATATAAAATGTCTGTATATGGAAAAGAAATACTTCAAAAAATGGTATATAACTTACATTAAAGTAGACGCACGAACTTGATATACAAGAAACATTAAAGCTTGGGTAAAAGAATCAAACATCGATGGTGTTATTGAGCAAATATTTACTAAATTTAATTGTAATTTTAAATTAAACAATGTTCATTACGCATATAAATCAATACATAAGAAGTTGAATTACTATCCCATGCAAAGTTTTGTGATAAAGAACAAAGTTTACCAATTTTAAATGAACAGAGTAGCGATTGTTCGAGCTATTGAGCGAATGTGAAATTTATGACGTCGAAGTCGATTAATTGGTGATTAAAAAATGTTGTATGGTATTAAGCTCACACCTATAATATAGAATTGTCGAGCTTAACAGGTTCTGAAAAGAAATTGTTATATAGCACAAGCTTAATACCTAAGTATCATATATACTACCACCATCAGATAACAAATGCCTGCGTTCATTTGAAAACAAATGGTCCCATAAAATAATTTTGCACTTGCAAATGAACGGCTTGAAATTATATAAATGGCATACTACCTTTACAAAGATAACTACATGGTCATCAACATTGCAATTCTATTTCAAATTCGTTCATTACCGCCATTCATTAAAGTATTTCCAAAACTATTTTCAAAACATTAATAAGATTGTAGAAAATGATGTAACATAAAATATGTTAACAATAATCATGTTGTTGTTCATGAAAAGGGCCTCAAATATTTCAATTTATGCAATATCAAAAATAAGCACATCTATAGCATATTACAAACTTATCGTACACGAAAAGATAAAATGTTTCCACAATTATCAAAATATATGGAACGCTGTTTCCAATATCTAGTCTACTATCAAATGCTGTGATCAACCATATAAATATATCACAGTGGCTTTATATCTCTTTGTATTGGAGGGAGACTCATGTTAATCATACTTTATGCTTTTCATAAAACCTTGCAGACAATGAGGGCTTTGATTATTGATAGGACAGTAAAGTAAATATATAAATGTCGTAAAAAACAATTGTTCCTACAATCGTTTCGGAGAAAAATGATTATGTTTTAAAGCCGTGATTACAATCTTCGCTTAGTGATATTCTCAGATGTAGTACAAAGTTGGGCCGTAAACATCTCTTAAGATTGTTATAGCTCTTAACAAATGTATACCTAACTGCACTGAATGACCATAACACTTTTGATGTGTATATCTTATATTTTGGGTAAATTCTAGCACATTGGTAAATGTTTCATAATGGTTGCAGTCCACTTGATGTTGTTCTAAAAGTAACTACATTATAAAGAAAGCTTCCAGATAGACGTATTCTCAAATATTCAAGATCATATCAAAAACTAAATCGAATCCAATCAATTAAAACAGGCAAGCAGTTATATATATCGCTATGAATAGCAGTAGTGATCCGGTCTTAGAACGCCCAATCGTGTAGGTTACCGCCGCCGGACTGGGAATACCAACGTGACTGCTTAAACGTAGTACCGGAAGCTTTCTCGATATCAGTCTGACAATAATGTGACTGTATATCACAAGGTGTCAGATTCAAAAGGACTGTCGCAAGCAGAAGCCGTCGAATGTGATTGAACTATTGTTAATAGGGTACATATACATAATATAATCATTTTCACTCTCCTCCGAAGCTGGTACTCGAATGTTTGTAGTAGATATCTGTATAAAACAAACTGTATCTACCATTTAATCATTCACCATGCTGTTTTCATTACAAATGAAACAAATATACGTTTACTTACATTTACAATAATTATATTAAATATATTTACAATAATATCAACGAAATATACGTACCCGTATACTATATGTTCAAGAAATGTTTTCAAACTGACCTTCAGTACAGCTCCAGGAAGTATTTGTCACTCATGATAGCAAATTAATAAAGTTCAGCTGTGATATTTATAACATAACGTTGTTTCCATAAACATCTGCGTGGAGCTTAATATATTTTATCGAAGAGATTGTGGCTTCCTACAAGGAATTTAAAATTGAAAGGTGTGGACAAGAATTCCAAATTACTTGAACGCATCAATGCTAATACTACCAGGATTAAAATTCCATGAATAATTATTATGAACGTCTTACCTAACTGACAAAACTGTTTTGATTATTAAAAAGCAGTATGCTTTTGCACCAGAATAATCTAAACACACTGGATATATCGATTAAATTCTATTAAAATTACATATTTCTCTAAGTACAAAACCATAATCGGCTAAAGTCTGCTACACTACAATAACTTTATTCTGTTCGATCAATTTAATACCGAATGACTGGAATGAACCAATATATATTTCACTAATTACAATTTTACGGCGGTATATAACCTTTGACTAGCACACACTCCCTGAGATAGTTTTTACTTGTCATTCGCTCTTAAACAACATTATCGGTTGGTTAATTTCTGTAATTGTTACTTGTAATTGTAGCAGCAGTAAGCTGAGTCTGATCTCGTAAGTTATTTGAACTTGTGTTTAATACGTACATGAATATAACTTAGCTTATAACACATTTCATACGTGCAGTTGCACACGGTATTCGTATGCGTTCGCAGCATAATAACAACAACAACATCAACAACAACTTTAATATTTATCTATATCAGGTTCATTTTTTGACAAGACACAAAGTTTATTGTGAAATATAAAACCTCATACAAATTGCTTATAAGCAAACACATTTATGAAACGTTGGTAGAGATTATATTATGCAATGGTGTTACATAAAATAGAGCATTAGAATTTATCTTATGTTAAACAAGCAATTATTATCTTTTTTAAAAAAGCATATATATACCAGGTTTAAATGTATTAAAGTATAAGTGATATAATAAAACAAAAAAGTGCACAACAATTTACGTTGTTCTTTTGTTCTGGATTTAACATCTAAGTTGAATTATATTCCATTACTCAGAACAAAACATTTGACTTACAGTATATTTCGACCATATCACACAGTCTCTATCAGCTTTGTGCTGGTTCATTCATGCTAAGTATGAATGAGTTCCTTTTTAAGGTCACCACACAGCACATACGACAATCGTTATGACAGTCCACAATAAGTTTTTGTTTTGTGTACAGAAAGTTTAGTAGAACTATTTATAGTTACGGTAATACGCTAGTAAGCGGTACGTCGTCCACATGTATTTAAAGAAATATGCCAAATGAATTGTACCTTTATTTTGTATAGGCTCATTTACTTTATTCTATGTTTGAATATAACTGGAATCAAATTTATTATGCCTGAAAATAATTGTCCTTCTGTGAAATGTTTTACAAAAGGAGAGAAAAAAGTTTTTTTTAAGTATGCGTTTGCTATAATCATTTATGAATTTGCTTAATTCCTTTTCCAATTAGTATCTGTTTTCAACCATTTGTAGCAAACATATTTTTCTATAGTTTCTTTTAGAATGGTAAGCTTTATATTTACAAAATACATAGACTGCTAGCATCGATGATTTTAATAACACATTTTCTATTTAGGGTATATTAGATTTATTATTCACTCGTATGGTAGTAAATAGTGAAGACCTAACCTTACAAAATATGCCGGTAGTTTTCTTGGTTGATATTCTTCACACTGTCACGTTTTATGATGTGACAGGAAAAAGAACGAGGTTTGGTAAAACCAAAAACGGTGTTTGCAAGATGTTCTCCAGTTTATCTGAGCATAATTTTACACTATACAAACGTGCTTTGTTTATATAAGGTAGTCTGGAATATTTGTTAGTTTTATTATCTCTCTGTATGATGTGACAACAAGACGAAGATGAAGTTGCCAAGAGATAGTTGCTAAAGAGGAAATTCATGCTGTTATTTCTTCTATATATTTGTGTTGTCCGTATCATATCTATTGTTTTCGTTCCATGTGTCATATTGTATAATTGGCTATATTATGGTACGAGAGTCCTGTTTGATACATAGCAGATATATGTAGTTTTCATTTAACTGTAGTTATCATTTTTAATTTATCGAAGTAAATGCATTTTTGCTCAATTGTCGTCATATGCTTGAAAAACATATTGGATTTCGTTTTTTCATTTTGATATTCGTTATTAATTTTCAACCATAATGCAAACATTATGTGCTTTGTAAAATATGTAAAAACAGCATCTTGATACAAAATACTCTTCACCAAATTGTTTATCAAAGTCAAAGTGTTACTCGAGATTTAAAACAATATGATTTCTGTCAAATATCATGTGTAGAAATAATGTATATTTAAGATATAAAATACTATTTTTCTCTCCAATCTACAAGGTGAAAGAAAAAAAATATAGACAATTATAAATATATATATATATATATATATTATATTGCCTTTGTATTTCTCTTTAATACAATACAAATGAAGTTCTGAGATTAAAACTTTTTCCATAGTTTTAGAAAAAGTGTTTCTAGAGAAAACTACACATGTATAACTGAGCGAAAAGAAAAAACAGCTATTCTAGATTGACAAAAAAAGAAAATTATTATACTTAAGAACATATAATATTCCTTACCAAAATATCTAACATTATACTTAAGAACATACTGTGTTGTAATAGATCTACAAAGAAATCACTGATTCAAGTGTTCTTTTTTTGAAAACCTATCTAAATGTGTATTTATTTAATAATCTAAATGCAAAGTGAGCATTCGACCAGCAAATACAAATACAACTTTAATACACAATGTATGTTGTAATTATTACATAATGCTGTATTATTATGTATATTATTCTGTAATATGGTAATTTTGAAATTAAAAAAAAAAGAAAATTGTTTTTTAGTCTATCACAACTTTAACAAATATATTTGTTTTATAGTAAATTAATTCTGTAAGGTGTATAGAAGGGTGGCAAACTCGGACCCTCATACACCTATTCCGGGGTGATTAATGGATCACTATTTGGATGTTGAAATTAAAAACAAAAATATATATGTCTTTTGACTTCTACGTCGATTGTTGGTTAATGTATTTTCTCAATTTTGACATTAACATGGCTATTTTCACTGCCTGAACAGAGTAATGATTTACTGACACAGACTACTACTTCTAAAAATGGAAACTGAAACTCTATTGCTTGAAAATGTTAGGCAATACATTTTGACATTGAAAATAGCAAGGCGCTAAGGAATATATCTTAGAAGAGTTTGGAAAATAAATTATTTATATCTTATCTTTTATTAGCCAAGCAAAGCACGTAAAGTTTCTTTTCGTTTTTTTATTTGTTTATTTAATTAATATCAGAATATCATATGGCAACTGTCTGACTCTTCACTAAAAATATCACTAACTCTGCTTATGTTATTAAAATATCATATTGTTGTATTTTGGACATGGAAACAAAAATAAATTGTCTTCATTTGAATATATGTGTTGTGCATATTATATCTAACTGTGCTGTCATTGGTGCTACGTAATCCGTTGGTCATTCAAAGGTTTCATCTTCTTTTTAAGGTGATATTGTGCTCATATGGGTAGATACGTTTTTATTGGTTAGATTTATAAATTAGGCTGTGTACACTTGAACAAAGTCATGAATACCATTCAAGATAGAAAAAAATAAGAACATTTAATTAATAGTTTGGGTATATGACTTGACGACGGGGCCAGCTTCCTCCCACGTGGCAGTTAAGCCATAGACAGTTTTATTGCGCTAAACCTTGTTGTCTTTGCTTCTATATTTATGGTAGACTGTGTCCTTCAAAAGTTCAAATCTTCTACACTTTTAGATTGAAAAATTACCTGTTTCCAATGGGATAAATAATAGACTAAACTGTCATAAACCGAATTTTCGAAAAAAATATTGACTGTATAGAACAGACTGTTCAACTTTGAAATATATCTATGTTTTTTACTTCTGAACTCATTCCTTAGTATTTTAAAAATTACTAAAATATCCCAACAGTTTAAAAACATTTCCAGTAAACCGTCTGCACCAAATAAGAATTGGAAACAACCAAAAATATTAAAATTTAAGAAAATATATTTAGCTAAGCAACACATACTTACGCACCTAACTGATGTCTAAAATGTTTTCTTCAAGAAGCATCAAACTGAAATAGAAATTATTTGAATTTAACAAGATCCGACAAATGTCTTTTGTAATTTAATCCTTCCTCCACAATTATGACTAAATTCAATTAAAAACAGACACAGCAACATGGATTTGTTTGATGTGTTTAAACAACCAAGACTAAAGGCAGATGATTCTACAAGTATTGATGAATGTGATATGTGTTGGTGTGTTGTTTTGCTTCTCTAGCTCTAAATGTTTAGGACGACGACATTGGGAAGTTAAATTGGTCAACGTTGTAGCACTAAATCAAAAGAATTACGGATTTCTCCTGCAGAATTTGTGCACATTCGATGTTAAATGATGCAAATTAACGTTAAGATATTGTTTAATTGCAGTTCTATATCTGGTTTATCACAAAAAAAAATTTACTAAACTTCTATTTATGGTGTATTTGCGACATATGGATGCCCGTTGAAATTGAAGTATCTCGCCATAGAATTGCGTCCCGTTTAAGTATGGTTCAAACGGTTCATAAATACATTGTGAATTATTACTAAAGAAGCATGGTGATAAGGTTTGTACGTACATTGTGCAATTTGACTTAACTGATGTTAAATCTTTACTTTAATTGGAGTCCACAAGACAAATATATTATAGAGCATATGCTAACTTCCTATATGTGTAGCACTGTGAAAAACGACTGGTAACTATACCATGTATTATGCATTTTAATGAGAAGACACATTTCTATAAAAAAGTTGAACACGTTTCTATAATGATATACCTATTTATGTATTTATTTAATACTGAACAACTGATAACCATATCACGTATTGTGCATTTTTATGAGAAGATCCATTTCTAAATAAATAGCTTAAAACCTTTTCTTCACTAGAAAATCTATACCTTATTTTATATAACAACATTGTACAACTGATAACCATACCATTTATTGTGCTTTTTAACAGATATATTTAATATAAAATATAAAAACATTCAACTGTAAAATGAGATCTCCTGTATATATCAGTGTACTAATTACTTACTAAAGTCTTGTTATAAAGTTATAATTTAACATATTTGTAAATAAACATTCAGGTCGTAGAATGAAATAAAAATGTGTATCTATCCATCCATTCACCCATCCACCCATCCATCCATTCATACATATATCCTTTCTGTCTTTATTTTTTAGTTTTGCAGTTTTACCTTATCTTATCCATGTCTCAGCTAATCTAAATATGATAGCATGCAAACATGCTAGACAAAATGTGGAGACAATCGACGAGTCTTTATCTAGCAGTCACTTGTACAAATATGTCTGATTAGGCTTATTTACCACATGAAGATGTTTCTTGTTTGTAGTTGATTTTATTTTGATATGTTTCAGTTCCTTATCCAGTGAGGACACAATGAAAATAAACAATCACTTTAAAGTTTAAAAAAATAACACAGCACAAACTTAGCCTTTGTGGATAAATATAACTATTATGTAATTAACTTCAACAGCCCAAAATATTCATAAAATATTGAGATAAAAGGAATTAAAGTAGTAAGAACACCATGTCCAATCGGAAAACTTATATCCCAATTGGTTCCAATTGGAAATTACGATTTCAACGCGGTTAAGTCCATTTGAGTAATTAAATTCTCGAGTTTTATTTTGTTTAATTTTTTTAATAACAATACGACTGACTTTTATTATTAAATTAAAACAAATTTGTTTTAGCTCAATTGCGGAGAAAGTGCAAAGCTTATATGAACCGCTCCCGTGTTTGCTTTCTGGGTTGAACCGGTACTTAGTGTTGTTGTTCTTCAGGCATCGTATCGAGTTTGGTATAGAACCCGCAACCCTTGGTGTATACTACCAGTTCCGTTTAAATCAGTACTACATCTTATATATAGTTTTATATATTAAGAAAACATTAACAATATCTCCAGTGTGTATGGTACTTGCATATGCCTGGTGAAACATATTGTCCATAACAACCTCATGTGACTCTATATAAATATTTATTTTCATTATTCATTAAACACAATCTCCGTCCGCGATATTGCCAGAAAGACCAAAATCGATTCTATCAGGAAACACAGTGCTTCCCGCCATACCAATCAATAAAGCAGAAGGCAGTGACACCAGTGATTACGGCTATTCACACATGATCGACTCTATTTGTTAGCTCTCTTGTTCGTTTACTTCTTGAATGCTGGTGTTTAGTGTTTAATATTGCATCTACTCAATGATAAAAATGTCTACTCCAGGATGATTAAGATCAAAAGATTGAAGGTTCGCAGACGCTTTGACCAAATCAACTTGTAGTATTGTGATTTGTTATTTGTTTTTGAGGACTTCTGTCGAGACATTTTGACAGATTTAAGAATATGTTTTTCGATAGTAATTGTAAGTTCTTTAGCATTACATTAAAACGTTAAATAAATAAAAACAATCACCACCGTTGATCTAGTGGTAGAGCGTCCGCTTTACATGCGGAAGGTTGTGGGTTTGATCCGCGGCCAGGTCATACCAAAGACTTGAGAATTGTACTAGATGTTTCCTCGCTTGGCACTCAGCATGTAGAGAATCGTTTTAGGTATGATTGGCCCAAGGTCATAGTATGTGACTGGCATGATACTCCATTGTGGCAGCGCTTACAATACTGTCTAAAATAGACACCGTCGTGATATTTAACGGAAAAAATGTTGAAAGCGACGCTAAACACCATACAACATTTTTATACGATGTCCTTGTTTAATATACTGACCCTAAGCTTTGTCTATGAAAACGAGTGAAACACAATGTCATCTTGCAATCATTTATTTCTATTGCAAAGTTTATATTTGAGATGTAGATAAAAACTGTCAACCTCGAACATGTTCATCAAGAGAAGCCTAACCCCTTTTACATATCATAACTAAGAACACAACTCGGCCAGGCTGCGTAACATACAACGGACAAAAAACACCAAGTAAATAAACGCAAACACGGTCTTTAAATAATAATGATAATAATAATAAGTGCGTTGCAGACACAATGTAATAACGTCTGCCAGGGTTCCTTGCGTTATCCTCCATTCACCTTTGCCTCAAAGTGTGTAAGAGTTTTACAGTATTAAACACACGGTTACACATGCATATACGCTGACAAAATTAAGATTTTAACATAATCTTTTTGTTATAAAATCTACATTTGTATTACAAATGTTTCGTACAGATGCCTGTTTGGTTACATTTACTTCCTCGCTAATTAATTCAATACAACTTAGTGTATGTTAATCATTTAAGTAAATCTGGAAATATAAAAGATTATTTGGCATGATTTTTTTTTAACTTTACCTTGATCATTAAGTGTTGTTTATTAGGGTGTAATTATATTTACATGTATTTGACATCTATAATTGAACAAAACATTCATGACCTGAAAAATGTTCAATTTATATTCTGCTGAGAAGATCTCACATACTTTATTGCCACATTCATAGGTTGTCTGTGCATACTAATAAAACCTAATTTGACTTTTTTGAAATTGATTCTGTGTGCATCATGCTACTTGGTGTAATTGCGTTATCCATTAGTTTGCTTTTAAGTAGGATATTAAAATTCAATCAAAGTCAAGATCGTGTCTACATCCAATATTGCGATCAATATAATTAGGTAACGGAGTGAGGACCATGAAATGTACCAGTAGACGTTCGTATTGGCGTCTATATCTTTTGATAGTATTGGCGTTTTGATAGTATTGGCGTCTATATCTTTTGATAGTATTGGCGACTATATATTTTGATAGTATTGGCGTCTATATCTTTCGACAGTATTGTCGTCTATATCTTTCGACAGTATTGGCGTCTATATCTTTCAATAGTATTGTCGTCTATATTTTTCGGTAGTACTGGCGTCTATATATTTTGATAGTACTGGCGTCTATATCTTTTGATAGCATTGGCGGCTATATCTTTTGATAGTATCAGCGGCTATATATTTTGAATGTTACGTCTCCTTTTAATTATGTAATTTGTTATTTTATATCTAAGAACGTAAACTTGTTCAATTAAATTGTATTACATACATATATCTATATTAATTTCTTCAGTATTTTGGATTCGCATAGATTACAAAGATACCACAGGTATTATTTGTTTTATTTATTTTTATTTTTTGCTTTCTGAGCTTCCAATAAAATTAATATTTCATTTATTTAGGAAAAAAGCTTATAATTGATTCCTGTCTTAAGATTAAATACGATCAAAAATTAAAGCTTGTAAATTTAAATATTTGAAAACTACATTTTCTCTAATCCGATCGCCATTTATTTCTACTATCAGTCTTTACGGCAATCGTAAATATAAAGAAAACAAAATGACAATAGTATCATATTACGGTAAGGTCCATTGATTTTTGGTGAATTTTATCAGCATTATTAACACAATATGATCCAGCTTATTATAACATCGTGAGTAGCGTTATATCTGCGAAGTCCTGAAATGTGGAGCACGTGGTCTAGTGTTAGAGCATCGGACCCATGATTTGAGTGTCGTGGGTTTGATCCTCTGCCACGGATATGTGTAGAAACCTTGAACGAGACATTTTTCCGCGTATCCTTAGGACTGGTTTTACAAAGGAATATGTGAGTGTATTCTGTCTAAGTTTTTATAACTTGTTTCAAAATCGAAGTAAAATACTTATTCGTGGTATAGTGTTATATTGCCATAGGTAAAATCTTGGATACCATCATTTTGAGGAATTACTCTCCTGTATCTCCTGCATTTGTATAGGAATCTGACATACATAAAGCTCAAAATCACCGATTGCAGACTTACTTTGTTATTTTTGTATGACACACTTGTCTTGAAAAATGTTATTAGAAAATTCACGGGTTCCGTAATATTGTCTGGCGGATGCCGTTCATTCGGTTATTTGAAACCGTTTTTCATTAAATTCCTTTGACTAAATAGTAAAAATAACATTGTTAATTAAAAGCAAATGATAAATTCAACACATTCATTACTTCATCTCTGCATTTTGTTAATCCCCGCAAAAATGTATGTTTTATGCAAATTTCATTCCGGCAGTAACTGATTTCAATGCAGTGGTGGTGGTGTAGGGTACTGTAGCGCATATATATATCAACTACAAACGTATTAAAATATTCAAAAACACTTGT
Source organism: Panopea generosa (assembly GCA_029582155.1). NCBI lineage: Eukaryota > Metazoa > Mollusca > Bivalvia > Adapedonta > Hiatellidae > Panopea > Panopea generosa. Next base: position 54,682,068 of record CM055895.1, read on the forward strand.
ATCTCACGAGAGATTCCACATTTTGTCATTTTACCCAAGAATATTTTTTTACGGGTGCCGTATCATGAGTTCAAATGAGCCGAATTGAATGTACACTATACATTGGTGCCAAAAAGCGTGTAGAGTTTTAACACGTGTGCAAAAAGGGCGTACAGGCTCGTTGCCATTTTGACTTGATGAACTCTCATGTATATGGTTTACATATATATGATTTACCGTTGAATTTTTGACCTGGGCTGTTATCAATTTTAAACTGTTGGTAGTGATAACGCTATGTTAGTTAATGACAAATACAGGAATAATTCAAGTCAGGTGAATTCAGTGTAAATGTTACTTTTTTTAGTTATACACACAATCACAAGTCATGGTATCATATGGAACATTATGGTTTATAATAAAAACATATTTTCAAGTATCAAAGTCAAGTAATGCGATTCACATCTCAAATTATTCGCGTATGGTTATTCCAAAATACGTTTTTTATTGGCATAGAATACCAAAATTAAATTCATCATGAATGATTAAAAAAAACAACAGCATATGCGTTTAAACTTAAAGACCGGTACATTTTTCACCAAATATATTTAGAAAAACACATAAACAAGCAACGAAACAAACACGATCTGAGATAGCAATGTAAAACGATTATATAACAATTATTTATCGATGGCAATATGGGGTTAGACAATACTGTGTGAACAATTGTAAAAGAAGCTGATATATTTGTTTGAACTCAAAGGGCGGTATATTTACCGACAATATGTATAAGACAGCAAAATATACCAAATATTTTGTAATGATATTTTAGGACCATCTACAGACATTGATGTGTTCAAGCATCTGGTTTATGGGGTTCGATCCTCCCCCATGGTTATGTTTAATATCATTGAGCAAGACAATTTATCTGTATATGCTAAGTACCGGTTCTACCCAGGAATGCTTCAGGGGTGATTTACCTCAGTAAAACTAGTTTCACAATCGATGTTAAATAAAGTTTTTTTTAAAAAAGCTGATGTGTCTCACAAATACATCAAACACAGGATATGATTTATAAAACATATTTGATTAACATATCCCCGCCGAATATGTTCACTTTAGAGCTTGACAATCCAAAATCATCTAAAGGTCTGATTGATTAGAATCACGAGACGACAACTAACTTCCAAGGAATCTTTTTATCTGATATTATTAATATTTATTTTTATCTTGATATTGTGAACAAGTCAATATGCGAATCTTGTCTATATGCCAACACTGTTTAAAAGTAACGTTATGTAATAAATAATAAGTTGTCTGTAATCAAGAAATGTTTCTTTTTGAGGTTGTTTAAATTTTCATGTGTTTGTCTATTTTATAGCTTTGAACTACGTCTTCACCTTGCCATAACTAGCAGCACTTCGAATAGACTGAAATTTCAGTCTCAACATTAGTTAAGACAAATACAGTATATATGTCTTAGATGTGAACAATGCAAATGCTAGTAAATCATTACTTTTCAATGAAAAGTTAGACATACATTGTACAGAAAGAAACTAATTCGAAAGACTGGAAATAAACTGAGTCAACATGCCAGTTTCTTTCATGGGTAAGGCCTAGATGAAAAAGCCTAATGCCCCTTGTTAAGAACTATGATACCATACAGAGGTAAACCAGGTGGAATTGGTAAAAAAATAATAATTAGATGATGTGGGAACGGTTGGCGATTAAGTTAAAATTACGGATTGAAAATTTACTTTCCAGGTTGGAAATAACGATTTTCCAGTAGGAAAGCGTGCATTTTTTATGCTTTAAATAACAACTGTGACCCTAATCGGTAACTTGTAATGCTCTTGGTTTCATGTTTGTGATCGCACGATTGTAATCTTAAACTGCAGCGCATAGTCAATAAAAATAATGAAAAACGTTCTTGGACCTTTTTCCTCCAGAATGTCTCCATGTTGTGGTTAATGTATATAGATTTCTGAAAACAATGATAAAGAAGGCTTACATTCTTTTTATACTCATAAACCTGACGAATTAAGCCACCATAATTGCATTATGTTTATCAACGGAAACAGTGTCCAGAAATGGTGTTTATGAAATTGAAAGTAGTATACAATGTTACTACCATTATAGTGACTACAATAGTAAGTTAACTAAATTCAAGTTCCTTATAGGTGTAACCCCACCATTGATTTTTGTTCTTTATTCTATAGTAAATAATAAAAGTTTGAAGGCTTGTCATTCATAGAGAGTCCCAAATGAAAGAAGTGAAACCTACATTTTACTGTTTGTCAACCTCTGCACTATCAAAATATGATGAGAAAAGTAGGGATCATGTGTCATATAAGAGATTTTTTTTCTGCTCAGTGTGTACACTGGTGACAAAGTGAAAATTGACTTCCGAAATCATGAATTCATACCCCAATTTCCAAGCATCATTTTTTTTTCTAAATTCACAATTCAAACATGACAATGCTATCAAAATGTTCAAAATACATCAATAATGCTATTCAAATAAAAAAATGAGCATTAAAATAAGGAAAATGCATTTTTAAAGAAGAAGAATTGAGGATTAGTTATAACCGCCATTATGCGACTACCCCACGGAAGCACTTCCTTTTTGCAATGGTGGCACTATGCCTATAAAGAAACTCTTTTTTTTTAATTTCATAATTACCTCTTTTTTACTAAGTACTACCAATTTGAAGTAATACTGCCAAGTTGCAGGCATTAAATACTGAAACTTTTGACAAAATACCACTTTTTACATGATCATTATATACAGGCGCGAGATGTTGACCGACATGCAATTTTGATGTGTTCGACTAATTTCACCAAAAAAATTTTTTTACCTAATTCCATTAAAATTTTTACTCCAAAATAGTCTCATGATACACTGAAGACATTATCTTACCAAAATACATTATTCAATACAATGTACATGCTAAAAGTTGCACATTTAAATCATCCAAAATAAAAAATCTTCAAAATTTTGTGATTTTTCATGAAATTTCAATGTAAATATGCACATATATGCTTTATTTGAGGCATACACTTGCCAAAATGTTGTTTTTTATGAAGAAAATGTCTCCAATTTGTCGTTTAAGACTATGACAGTGTAAAAAAGAGGTTATTTTACCTACAATTAACATTTTGGAAAATCACCCCCATTTCACTTAAGTCTCTCTTATAGGTGTATCCCCACCATTGATTTTTGTTCTTTATTCTATAGTAAATAATAAAAGTTTGAAGGCTTGTCATTCATAGAAAGTCCCAAATGAAAGAAGTGAAACCTACATTTTACTGTTTGTCAACCACTGCACTATCAAAATATGATGAGAAAAGTAGGGGTCATGTGTCATATAAGAGATTTTTTTCTGCTCAGTGTGTACACTGGTGACAAAGTGAAAGTTGACTTCCGAAATCATGAATTCATACCCCAATTTCCAAGCATCATTTTTTTTTCTAAATTCACAATTCAAACATGACAATGCTATCAAAATGTTCAAATACTTCAATAATGCTATTCAAATAAAAAAATGAGCATTAAAATAAGGAAAATGCATTTTTTAAGAAGAAGAATTGAGGATTATTTATAACCGCCATTATGCGACTATCCCACGGAAGCACTTCCTTTTTGCAATGGTGGCACTATGCCTATAAGCCTCGTTTATGTACACATTAACAAGTATTTATAATATAAAAGAATGTAATGAACAATCAAACTTACAAAAGTATCAAATATACTAGTATGTCAGTTGGGAAAATATATTAGAATTTAACTTGAAACATCAAATATTATTTTGTATAAAACAACGTTAAATGATAATTTTATTATATACCCCAATCTACAATAAAATTCTAGATCCTTTTAAATAAATAAACCGTGAGTTAGAGCTATGAGAGCGGCAGACGAAGGAAGTTGCAGATATTCAGATTTTCTCAACGTCTCGGCTGTCATGCGGAACATTTTGCCGTTTTTTTGTTTTTATCGTTGCAATTTCTACTAAATTTATTTCCTTTTTTTCTTTTGATCGCCATTTTAAGTTTTGAGCTGTATATATAAAAGTGATTTGATCCAATGAACTTGGATATTGTACGGTCACGTGGTAACATCATGTCATATCGTCTTTAACATTTACATCGATACTCGCCCAACCCTTTTGCTTATATATGTAATATATTAATATATATATATATATATATATATATATAAAATTACGTACCTGCTCAAACATACAAAAACATGGAAATGCTCTTTTAATTTTGTTTTGATATTTCGCTATGAAAAATTATCGTCGTTAGAATGGATATTACTTTTTTCAAATGTGTAAGAAATATAAGCAAACGAGCATATTTATTAGTTCAATTATATTTGAACAGTACTTTACTATTGGTTTTAAATTTTTATTAAATATATACTTACTGCGTAATATTCAAAATAACCCGAATTAGATTGACCAATCATAGAACAGTTAAATTGGTCAATCATAGTAAGGCGTATTATTATAATAAAACTATTATGCTAATAAAGTGCTCCCACTGCAATAGTCATACAAAACAAGAAACACAGAATCGGAAGGTAATGTCAAACCATTGTTATAAAATAACGCACCGAAAATATGACCTTCATTTTTGTTTTTAAGAAGGTAATCTAAGAAATAGTCATAACAGCGATAGAACCTTAGATTATGCATATTATTCATATTTATGCTGGTTTTGGGCTGATGAGCTCTTTAGACGATAGGTTTCCTGTTAGTCTATTACAGAACCTGATATCTCCCGAGTCTATTCCAGAACCTAATATCTCCCCAATCTGGTATATTAAATACCAATGAAAAAGCAGGGAATGCTATGCCTGTCCCACAATTAATTTCAATTCATTGCAATTGAACGCTTACAAAACTATGACGTCATTCCCACTTTCCCTGAAGCAACTGGTCTATCAGCGTGGTCGTAACGATTGCTATTTAACGGACAAAATCGAGAGAGCTGGGTTCGTTCTACAGACTAGTTTTTTTGCTGACTACTTAACGACGACATTTGCCCCAAATGTATGTACATTTATACTAGAGAAAAATACATCTGCAGACATACAAAACAAATAGATACATGTATTGCTCGGGTCGTTTATTTCAGTCATAAAAAGTATTGTGTTATTTTGGCTACTAAAAATTAGTAAACTACATATATATGAAATTGCATTTACCAATATCAGTTTGGTCATTCTCATTTATTGCAGTATGATAGTGTATGAAAATTATTTAAAAATTATTATTTGCCAAATCATGTACGGCGTGACGTTCGTGACTTATTTGTGTATGTTACTTTGCAACGAGTATCGTCATTAAACTGCATCATGTGTAGTCACTGTTTCCATAGCCTCTATCTTGTACTTAAACATAGCTGTAAAGTATACATTATAGAATGGAACGTTTCCAATTGTCTGTGTACGTGTGTTCGGAATTCTCGCCATATTCACAACACCAGCTAATATATTCGTAAACAAGTCTTTACTACATTGGCGAACCCGTACTTATATTTATCACTTTTGTCATTTATTGTGAATATATTCCCTACTAAGCAGGACGGCATTTTCACTGCGTTTTTTTAATGTTGACTTTGCAGAATATTTTTTATAAGTTGAAGTATACCACATTGCATTTGTTAACGACATTATCCTTAGGAACGTAACATATTATCATGTTAGTGTCAAATCAAACCAGCAAAAACTGCCACTATTTAGGTCAGTAAGTCTGGTGGTACTAAAATTGAAAAATATGCTTTTGAATATATTACTATGTTACCCAATTTATTTCATTCCTATCTATTTTTGAAAAATACCACAAAAATAAAAAAAAACACTCGCACATATAAATATTTTTTACCACACAACTCTTAGATAGACCTATTCAAATGTATTTTAAATTAATCATTTCCCTCGAGAGAAATACGTTTTTACGAATTATTCAGTTTTTTATTTCATGTGAATATTTACCTGAAAGCTGATAATTCACTTGTTCAAAGCAGATTGCCCTAGCAGTTAAAATTCACAAATATTCAGTATCTGGTATTACCTCCACAACTTTAAATAAAGGTCAGGCAACAAAAAATAATGTTTTGCATTGCATATTCACATGCTTCCTGCACTAAATCTAAAACTAGGCAAAAATATTTTTATTTTTTTTTGTTTCGCAATGTTGAAACGCATTTTATCAAAGTCCTTCATGAAAAGTGATTTTCCCATATAGAAATCGCAAGTGAAAAACTTGAATTCGGTCTATTAAGTTGGATTTTCTTATTTTACAATAATTATGACTTGTTCCAATTTTGATGCATATACATTTGGCTAATTCTTCAAATATGGTATATAGTTTCAAGGGTGGTTCAAGACGATTTAAGAGCGTAAACACCTTTGTCATCTCTGGAACCAACTGAGGTGATTCAATATCATGTCTAAAATCAATGTCATTTAATAAATAAATACATTTTATAAAAATTATTGTGGATAATTCAGCTTTCTATTGAATGACGAAATAAAAAGTCCCACTTTGTCTCTTTGTACTGAATAACATTTTCATCACTTTTATATCATCATCATAATCTGAATGATATTTTGGCAAAATTGTAATATTTTTTATTTTGATATCTCAGAATAAAATGTTTTTTTTTATCTGCACGAATGCAAATATATTGTGCATTATTATTGAAATATTCCTTTACATAATGGCAGCCTATATGTCACATTCTAACATAATGTATTAAATATTATATAACCTGGTGGACTAGTACCTATTACTTCCTTTAAGAAGCACGTTCTGAATGGTGCCAACCGCACATAAATACTTGAACACTGTCATCGTCAAACTTAACAATTCTAGTGACTTATTAGTTTGTTAACCACACCATCGACGTGCAAACAGGTCACTAGAGACGGTCGTTAACAATAATATATACTTTTAGTGTGTATAAAAGGCACTTTTATGGTATCCTTCTATACGCCAGACATATGGCAGTGTTTATAAACGAGTTACTATCTATGCTATTTACCATTTTTATTCTGAACAACAAGGTTATTCGAGGAAATGAGACTGTCGTCTACAAGATTAAATAGAGATGATCAATACGCATTTAAAGAAGCATGTCACAAAATATATAAGATTAACAAATATAGGCAAAGTCTTATATACATTTGAACAATGTACCTATCCTAAATACGAACAAATCAAATGTAAGATAAATAAATATAGGCAAAGTCTTATATACATTTGACCAATGTACCTATCCTAAACACGAACAAATCAAATGTAAGATAAACAATTATAGGCAAAGTCTTATATACATTTGACCAATGTACTTATCCTAAACACGAACAAATCAAATGTAATATAAACAATTATAGGCAAAGTCTTATATACATTTGACCACTGTAGCTTTCCTAAACACGAATAAATCAAAATTAAGATAAACAAATATAAGCAAACTCTTATATACATTTGACCACTGTAGCTATCCTAAACACGAATAAATCAAATGTAATATAAACAATTATAGGCAAAGTCTTATATACATTTGACCACTGTAGCTATCCTAAACACGAATAAATCAAATGTTAACTACTAGATATTTAAGATATATAATACCAATTTCTGAATACGAGGATTATTATTTGAAATAAGCGGTCTGGCTTCAGTTTCACTAATCAATACGACTTTTTTCCTCAATTCAAATGGTTTTACTTCACTTACATTGAACAGTTTACAAGTTATCTTTTACCAAAGTTTTTTTCCATCTTCAGTTATGTGTGGTTATGTTATGCATAATGAGTTCAAGTAAAGACTTATATAAAGAATGAAAAGCAACCGACTTAAATGTTATGAACGCTCGCGTATTGACGCAAAACCTCGCGAAATCTCGTTTTCAAATATTTTAACTTCCATGCATCTCAGATATAGAGATTAAGATTCTTTCTTTGCACCATATAATTCTCTACAAAACGAGACACTTCTGATCAAATTGTGTTTTAAATTGTTGTTGAAGTACTTATGATTACAAAGGTTGTATATTGGAACTGAATAATCAAGAAAAGTGCTTATAACTTTACTTCAAACTGCAATACTTTCAATTCAAGATCAGTTTGCGTGTTTAAACAGTATTAAACATCTAAGGTTACATACACCTTACACTTAATGTAAAAGAAATCAGTTGTCTGTGAGATTAATTTGCCAATTTATTAATTCTTCGCATGCAATATTAAAAAACATTTAATAGAGATATGCAATTTTTCTATTCTTCTATGTAAGTCTTTGGTTCATGTAATATTTAAGAGAAATTGAGAATTCTGAGTTAAGGAAAATTCCAACTTGATAGATTTAGTGAAACCCGACCCGAAGCCATTGTGTTGTGGTAATCAGTAGTGTAAATATAAAACTATATAAGGATAGTGATAAAGATAAAGCTATCATATGTTCACGTCCGTATTTCCCATTTATTAACGAAGATGTTCTTAGCTTTCTCTTTTTTATTATTGTAATGTTTTTATTCTCATAATTGTGTATGTTTCATTCTTTCATGTTTCTTATATGCCTACTGTTTAATTTCCTGTTATCGGAAAGACAACTAGTCGTATTGCACCGTGGTATTATATTTGGCTGAGGTTAAAACACGCTCGTCACTATGACGAAATGAAGATGATCTGGAACAGATCGTCGATCAGCTGAATTAATCGGACTTATGAATTGTTGGTCAGAAGATTTGTTTGTATGTATGTTTGTTTGTTTGAATGAATGTTAAGCGCCATTTTTTATGCAAAAAATGGCTAACAGACGATAGGTTAACTTATTCACACTTTCCTGGGATTCTGGAAGTATAACCAGTACTCGAGCACACCAAGCTCCGCAATTTATTGATAACTTTCCCATTTGAATCATCGGTGAGAGACGAATGTCATTTAAATAAACGCAATGTCGTATATCAATCATCACCGAGACTTTGACCTGTTGGTCAGAAGAATTGATTTGATAGCACTATAAAACCAGTATTGTTATATTTAATTTAATATAGGGACATGAAAACTTTTTTTAATGATAGTTTTAATCATAGAGAGAGAAATTCTTTTATATTTGCTTATACAAAAGCTGTTATTGGACTAGACAATCTTTATTTATTTGTTAAATTGGCTGTTTGGTGCATTATGATATTGTTCAATGTAGATGATTACTCCCTAGGGCATTTATTACATGATTAACAAACGTGTTTGCCATATCAGTTATTACAGTTTTAATTATTAAAATGTCATACTCTAATGTAAGCAATAAAATCGTCATCACTTGTGCTACATATCATTTTTGTGTACAGCAAAGGTATTGATAGTCTCATTAAAATAGGTACACTGACGTCTCTCTTCATGTTTATAACCGGTTTTGACGATAGTTACAGTTCTAATACATTGTGTTGATGAAAACAAAACACAGATCGAATAACCTGTATATAAAGTCTAAGATATCGTAGAGCTGACGTTATACAACATAACACCTACAACCAGTGTAAGACTGGAGAGCGAAAACTTAAATGTATGTAAAGCTTAAATGCTTAATGTACGACTGAAGCACATATGTAACTCTTAGTTTAAAAATAATGTCGGACTGAAGCAGAGGTGTAAAATTGTAATGGTGTAACATATGACTTTAGCGATTTGTGAATGTCTGCAATACATAATCATTTGATACATTGTGATATCCTTCTATGTAGACATATCAACAAATATATAAAAAATGTTGATGATGTAATAGATCATGGAAAAAAAATCTAGACTAGAATCAACGGCTAAATATATGACACATTTAGCTTTGATGTATTATAATGTCCTTATATTAGTCTTAAAAGTATGTTAATATTTATATTATAAGGGTACAAAAGGATACAACGATATCTCTTAATTTTTTTAAGTGTCTGAACTTGATATTACGATTGATATTATATGGCGTGCAATATCACAGTTTGGCGCGTTATTATAAGTGATATTACATGGCGTGCAATATCACAGTTTTGTGCGTTATTACGAGTGATATTAAATGGCATGCAATATCACAGTTTGGTGCGTTATTATGAGTGATATTACATGGCGTACAATATCACAGTTTGGTGCGTTAGTACGAGGGATATTACATGGCGTGCAATATTACAGTTTGGTGCGTTAGCACGAGGGATATTACATGGCGTGCAATATCACAGTTTGATGGGTTATAAAGAGTGATATAACATGGCGTGCAATATCACAGTTTGGTGCGTTAGTACGAGGGATATTACATGGCGTGCAATATCACAGTTTGATGCGGTATAACGAGTGATATAACATGGCGTGCAATATCACAGTTTGGTGGGTAAGTATTTCCTTGAAAGTACATTAAGTATAAAGCATCTGCACATGGATAGTTTTCGCCTCTAAGACTAACAGTAATGTCAAGTATATCTAATCTGGTAATACTGTTTGGGTTGGAACTGTTGTGGTTGAATACTACGTCTCGCATTGGACCTACATTGTTGCCATATTTTAAGTTCAAAATATCATGCACTGAAAATAAAGTATTATACTTACATCGAATATTACTCATTTAAATTACCTTATATGTGTATTTTGTTCTGGGATACTTTTGTAATATATCACAATTACTAGACACATTTCTCAATTGTGGCCTTTGAAGACAGAGCAATGCAAATGTGATGCGACACGCGATAACTGCCAATGTTTTCCTCGGCTTTGATTAATGTTGTTTCTCAGTGAAACAGTTTTGTACAGAGGTTTTCAAAAATGGAAAAAACAACATCTGCGAAGTATGTTTATAAGGATACAATAAACAAGCAAATATAAAACTGTCAAAAGTATGTTTCACACACTTAACACAGTTGGTACATTTAGGCATGAAGAGCAACGGGAATTCTATCTCCCTTGCTGATATCTGTTGGCTGTAAAGTGATGATACAGCGCATCCATTTTGTTTATCCCGGTCTCGTTTTGAGTAAGATAATCAATCGTTTATTGGACACGTTACAGCAGGGTTGGTGAACGTTCCGTGAAAGTTAGTATGACATAATGAGAACTGTATAACGTATGGTTCCTTGGTTTTAGGCATTATTTAACCTATGATTATACATTCCATTTAATATAAACATGATAGTATGAATATCAAACTAAATGTCTTCAAGTTAGGATTATTAATTTTGATATAAGCTTGTGTTTGTGCTTATTTTATTTTTATTTTTATAATTTATTATTGTGCAGTACGATTTCAATTGTTTGCACTTCAAAAGAAGACCGCATCGGTAATCTGGGGGTAGAGAGTTTGCCTTGCATATGGAAAGTGTGACTGGATGGGGTATCATTCCGTGTGTCTGCAGCATGATACACCAATGTGGCAGCCATGTGTCTGCAGCATGATACACCAATGTGGCAGCGCTTAGAATACCGTCTCAAGAAATCACCATCGAGATATAGCTGACAAATTGAAAGCGACGCTAAACATCATACAAACAAAACAAATAAAATCGTATCAATAAATTATGCATAATATTTATATGACAAACACACCACTGAGAATAGTAGTATGTAAGGTTTAAACTATGCTGATTGTAGATTTATACATTCTATTGGTGTATACCTCTCTTTATTCTGTTTCATTCATATTTATTCAAAACATAGGATTGAAAAGCATTTTACCCAGGGATTTTTACAGGTTGTATATACTGATGTATGCCTGTTATGAAATATGTGATGTCTTATTGGAGACAGTTAAAGGAGCAAATAAACATAACAATTAATTATTTTGCAAGAAGTGAAGCTGATAGAAACGATATATAAGTTTTCAGGAAAAACAACATTTTACACCATATTCCACAAAAAATGCCTGTTATCTGTTGCATTGTCTGTTTTTGATTTTTTGAGTTTTCTAAAGAAATAAGTTCCGATTTTTAGATATATATTCAAACCAGAAATTCGTGCAATACATATATATATATATATTTAATCGAAAACCACAATCACATACCATCAATAAAATGATTTTGTCTGCAATTTTTAAGATAGCAAATATGCAAGAGAAACAACAGTACATGCATATTTCCGGTTTGAGCATGTCTTACCTCTGTTTCATCATTTCTTTAACAGAACATATACCAATATAAGTAGCCGTCCCTGTGCTTATCCTGAAACACAATTGTGAGATAAAAATCTATATAGGAGGGTTTTAGAAGAACTTAATGAAGATAAATGATAAAGTAAATGTTTATGTGTCTGACTTACGAATAGTTGTCACCGTATACCAACACTAAGTGTATAACGATGTTCCCTAATAAGGAAGTGTTCTAAACGTTTTAAGAATAGCTTTACTTTATCGGTGGTCGATATGTGAGTATTCAGTGGGTGGTACTTTGTATTGAACTCGACTCTCCTTCGCATCGGTAACAAATCACTGTGTATAATGGTATCTTTCATCATTTTAGACAATATATTAAGAAGTTTGTCATTATATATTCTCAATAACTGATAGTGACTATCAATAAATAAAGCATACAAGTAAAAGCCGACAATATGCACACCCGTAGCTTGTTGAAATATTGATTTTCAATTTGATGAACCCTACAAGAATTGAATAACATTTAATTTTTAATATATATTATTACCATATTAAACGCAAATGTGTTGGGTCACAAGTTCAATTAACATTAATTACGAACTTCCCTAATTGAATTAAACACATAGCGATGATTTAATAAAAAAAATAAGATAAGAAGTTCTTGTGCAACTTTAAATGTTCATAAGTTTAACACACAATGGTGTATTTACACCAACTGCTCAGAAAACAATGCTGCATTATTTATAGATTCGTTGTTATGCTCAATAACAAAAGAAAGATAAAATCGACAACTATACATCACAGCACCAGTATAAATACACTGTTTGTTTATAGACACTTCTGTCTTTAATACACAGCACAGATATATATTAAAACAGAAAACAAATATTTTCTTAAAAACATATGAGTGGGTGGGTGGTAAATAATATTTGGTTAAAGGGATACGTTTGAAGCTCAGAACACAACCATCAAAGTACACTAATAATATTAACATACTCTATTTCATAAAGTACGTACATGAGGTGCAATAAATTATATTAATCCTCTCATGAGCCATAGCAATGGTTTAAACGATATTTCGTTCTCAATAAATCCAAGGAATCAGAAACGTAAACATCACCGAGCTAACATATAATGATATAACACTCTTGTATTTCTATCTTGTATGAGGTGAATCCAGGAAATAATTCACTTTCTAGGGAGTCTTATCAATCGCATGCACTTTATTCAAACAAAATAACTTTAGAAAAACATTTAAATACGGATCATTAAACTGTGCAAACAATAGTGTCATATAACGTTTCTGTTTTATCTAGGAAATTAAATATATATCCACCATGTGAACATGACGCCATGTTTGCCTTCTCAACAAAATAGAAACATTATTATGAGAACATGTTGATATGTCTTCAGTTTTATGGAGGCTGTTATCGCGTAATGATATTTCCCTGCAGAATCTAGTTTCTATACCGCTCTTTACAGCATATTCAGTAATGTTCCTAGTTCTTTGGAATTTCTAAAACGACTACAAACATAGCCATTACGCTCCAGTTACTTTCCTAATTTCTCCATTGATAAGAATTTACTGTAACATGCACAATTTCAGGACGATGAATATTTCATTAAATCAGATATATGGCTATATGAAACAGACTGGTATATATTTATTTCAATATACGCATTCGTGTGTTTGAAGTCATCCGTAAAATTTTACAAGCGATACTGGATGCATCCGCACACGATAAACCAGGGGTCGTATTCACCAATCATTCTTGAGAATATTCTTAGACTTGAGCTTGAAAATCCAAATTTCAACCTGAGATATCTAGTTTACTATGATAGATATAATAATTGTGAGAGTTTATTTGACTGTATGCTAAATGTTCATATATGCTTGCAAATGTTGATATCAAAATGAATTAACTAGATTATTCTAAATCTAAGAATATGTTTGGGAATGGGTTGGTGTAAACCACCACAGGCTTCAGCTCCCAAATCAACCAATAATTGTTTTCATTATTGCAGTGATCGATATAATACACATAAAACTTGACGACGCAAGCTAAAATATAATTTCTCAAATAACTGAATATCGTACCCTATCAGATGTTTTATAGCTGTTTTATCACAGTAGAAAATAATGTAATATTTGATATTGGTAATCATTTATATTGATATTATCATATAAAATCAAATACAACATTGAACTATGTTGGGTTTGATAAAAAGTACTTCTTACACCAAAACAAACGCATCTTCTTTTAATTTGATGCATTTACATAATGTTTTGTTTATTTTTACCTCAAATCGCCATTAGATATTATTGGATTAATAAAAAACATGAAATACTTTTTTCTTCAAAAGATTTATTTTTTTTAACTAATATGTAAATAAAAAAAATAAAAAAAAATACTTTTTTTTATAATTTCACTGTTCGAAACAGTGGATTACTATAAATAATCCACTGAGAAATATCTATAACTCATCAAAAAGCATAAAACAAATAAAAGTAGTCCAGGCAAATGACTTACAGGATAACTCGAAACAATCTCTATTCATTTTAAAGGACAAAACTGTTCGGCCAGGGAAGAGAGTAACTTAGAGTTCATGGACTCATAAACTCCGCCCTCGAATTTTCAAACTGCAAATAGCTAACAGTTTTTGAAAAAAAAAATTTTTAATTGAAATATTTGAACAATAATCAAGTGGTATGCAAAATTATAACAAAAATTACAGTCACCACTGCACAAACTTGAATTATGTATAGAATTGTATAACAAATTATCTACCACCTGCCCCAGAGCCATTTTGTGGATTTTATGACTGTTGAGTTGAAGTCTTTATCAGGAACACGCCACCATGATGTTCTAATCGTTCTCGTTGGAGCAAACTTAGAGAACAAAATGCAATAGCGAACTGTTTTGTTGTTTTTAATCGGGTTTAACGACATTTTTAGCAAATGAAAGCCTATTTACGGCATATTCAGTTTTATTGGTGGAGAAAGACCTCAGAATAAATCGGAGTAGAACCACAGTCCTTCTGCAATTAACTGGCAAACTTGCTTACTTAAAATTTTTGGAGCAAGCGTGACTCGAACCCGCGACTTCAGTAGTGAGAGATAAGTGGTCATTAAACGACAACGCCTTAGACCACTCGGCCATGGGAGACCGCTGGTCAACTGTTAACATGCTAACTGGCAAACACTGATAACGCTGTCAATACGTTTCATACTTCCCTTTGATAAATGTCTCAATATACTTAGCAAATAAGGAGTAAAAGTGACCCTAACCCAACATCTTACGAAGATTGTAAATCAATATTAAAGTCATGGAAAAACAATTAACTCTAGCAGAACCATTTATAAATCGGTTCAATATTTGCAAAAATGACGTATAACAGTTATGCATAATCCACAACAAACCTGCTGCCTCATCGAACAAAAAGAATAAGCAGAGAAATGTAAACGCCACATGATGTATCATTATTGAGTTGAAACTTACTTTCATTAGTATTTATACCACTGAAATGAACAATCAATTATCGTATACCATTTTTTTCTAATATATAACACTTAAGTTTAAGTTGCGAAATATAACACATTTCAAATTCGCACTGTATTTTATATGCATTAAGGTACGATATAAGGTAATATTTGCCCTTATGTCAAATTCAAGGGATATAACTATACAATCCTTAAAAAAGTTCATTCGATTATTGCCCTTTAACTCAATCAGAGAAATCTTCGCTTAAATTACTAGGACATGTGTGATGATATTCATTAATGGATCTACACGCTTATTCTGAATAATAGTTTTCATTTTTATTAAGACATAGTTATGCATCATAACCATTGTGAATACTTAAGAACAATCAATTAACGCATTGATGGTTATCCGTCGTATGCAAATCGTTTAACAATTCAACCTTAGGATTTAATGTGCTCTAAACGTTCAGTATGTGTATTTCATCAACCTGATGCATCGATGTTTTGCATTCATGTCTCCTCAGATAGACGGTATTTGCATTTTGACATATTAATTTCCGTGTTTTATCACTTATTTACTATGTTCTAAAGGTAGAAGCAATAACACTTGAATATAATTATTTTAACATCATATAATTGCGCGTGTGTATGCATGAGTAGAAATCACATCAGCTGTTAATACCAATATAGACGCATCAGGAGACGCCACTTAGCATAACACTTCTTAAGACACAACTATGTATCAGGTGTAATACTTATGTTTATTGCAAGACAATTAACGTGTTTATGCGAATCTGGTTTAGCTGGGTCCAGTCGGCTCAGAAACCCATTAGACTGTAAATCAGTGAAATATTGATATTCGACATTACGTCGGTTTACAATTCCTGTTTCATCCCCGAATTAAGTTGGGAAAGCTATCAGTTACTTGCGGAGGTAGGTGTACTCGAGTAATGGTTAAAATTAGAGGATCGCAGAAAATAATGGTAAGGTTAATTGATCGCCTGCTATCCCTCGATGACATAAAATTGATGCTAAGTATTCAAATAATATGTCAAGCAATCAATCAATTTTGTTTATCACATTTAAACACGATTGTATTGAATTAATCTCAAAACGAGCTTGTGTTAAACATAATTATTGACGTTTCAAATTAAATAACATATACAGGTATCACCGAGTTAAAACAATTATATACAGCATAGTTCTAACGCTTTACATGTGTATTCTATTATCCAACTGTCTATCACTTATAACTTGAGATATAATTATTCAGCTTAAATCTTTACATGGCATTTTGATTAACGTGTTTTATTTCTTTTATATGCTTTGTTTCACCTTAAATCATATAAAGACTGGCATGTTCCCACACTACGCATCGAAATAATAGGAGCACACTAAGTGAAATGTTGATAAAAAAAAAGTATGTCTGCAGCAAATACTTAGGCTTTAAAAATCATCTGTTGAAATTAGAATAGGTTAAAATTAAAATCAGACACACAATGTTCTTATTTTTTAGTTACGTGCACACGTGTAACGTTTGTAGTAGTATGTATCGTATCTGCTTTTTAATTATATTTATTAGTTTGTTTTAAAGAGAAATTGTAATTAAGGCAGGTTAAGATGTGAATTAATTTGGTTTAGATATAAACAGATGTCGATGCCAAAATGTACGTAATTAAAATATAAACGATACTGAAAACTCAAAATTATTCATAGGTTAAAGGAACTAGTCTGCCTTTTATTGGAAGACAGTGGCATGCGCAAAACATTGATGCTGGACATTTAAAAACCTTCAACACTTCAACTTCAAAATGTAAATGTATAACTAGTTTTTGAAAGATGTAAAAAGAGACTACATTTAGTTAATAAATGATATCAACGGAGTTTCACCAGTTCTCCTACATGTAGAAGGGTATTGAAGACGGGAAGTGTGGAAATTCCCCTTCCCCAAATGGAAAATTAAAAAAATCGCTATTTAATTTAGTAAGAAAATACGTTTTTTTGTACAAATGAATAAAAAAAAACAGCAATTTGTCGTGTTGGATCCCATTTTTTCCAGCCCCTTAAAAAATAATCAGGGATCCGCCGTTTAGATTTCGTATAAATCTTTTAGACTAAATGTATTATGTTAACAGATTGTTTTAGAATAACACACACACACACACACACACACACACACACACTCTCTCTCTCTCTCTCTCTCTCTCTCTCTCTCTCTCTCTCTCTCTCTCTCTCTCTCTCTGAACTCTGGGGAAAAATCAGTTTTTATTCTAGGCATGTCAACAACTGAGTGAACTGGAAAGTGGGTGTTTGGTTAGTTCGTCCGACTGTTCTAAATCATCAAATAGATAATTTGACTTCAGTTTTTTCAGTTTCGTAATTTTATTTCGGGATAACGTGACGACATGTGATATTATGCTTAATTATAATTTTCTGTAAATCATACAGTAACATAAACAGTCCGTTTAGCAGTGGTGCTCACTTGCGAATGTTCCTATCTGCGCATCTATAACAGTGCTCCTATTTAAATTACACAGGGTTGTCCCAATATAAATGTCTAGTAATTGTCATCATTTTTCATTTTTGTTAGTTTATGTCAGAAGAACTGTTTTATGGTATCATAATGTCCATCACCGGAAAGTAGCGTCATTCTTTTTTTTTTAACATTTTAACATTTCCTTCGCCAAAATAGTTAAAAATATGTCAAAACTTAAAATAGTTTTTTTATTTCTTTTTCTTTTTTGTTCCTTCTTCTTCACTTTTTCTTGTCATTCTTCTGGTATTGTGTGTTAATAGTTCAGTTAGTAAAACAATTCATTTGATTCTGTTTATGTATTTGTTATTGCTCTCAATATTATTTGGACATATGTTTTGTTATTTAGAATGATTTACGAAAAAAAAAAAGAAAAATAACCGTAAGAAATAAAATGAAAATGTACAATGAAAGAATATTAAAATTAATAAGTGAAATATAATTTTATATCGTCGACTTTAGCATAAACATAATTTCAATTTTCTTGTTCAATAAATCACACAATTTACGGTACAAGAGTGAAATAAATTAATGACATATTTTATTTCTTTATATTAATCTAGTATCACTATATCACTAACACATTCACTACTCGGTACTATCCGTTTTACTCCGCTCTCGTACGTAAATTGCCGAGTTACTTTCTGACTGGCCGAAACATATAAATGACCTCAATTCGTCATAGGACAATGGCGTTACTGTGATACGTTACGTCATCCGATGACTCACGGAAACTAACAGGCCCGATGTTTTCGTTACTTCTAAAAGCGACATGGAAACGTAATAATAAATTAACCATGTTTGAAAGTTATGTTATAAAATATACCTTACATTTGTGCAAACATTTATACACGTTAGTAAAGTAACACAAATTGAATGCTAGACATTATCATTGAACTGTTTTTTTTTCAATAGATTCAATGATAAACGAGCACTCACAATTCTCCATATTCTATTCTTTCCAAAGAACAGTAAATCCAAATTGTTTTTGAAGTCCTCCTATCAATGCTTACATCTTACAAGATCAATCTTTTACCTAATTAATGTATAGTTGTGCTTAAGGGTAATTTTGGTCATTAGACACAGATAAATATTGATTTCATGTCAAAATTAGGACATGGACATTATTTTCATGCCGATTATATCATTGACCGGACTTTTATATCTCCATCATCTGCTAAAATATCGATATGGAGGAACCTACTGGGGACAGTTATGTATGCTAATCCTGCACTTTAGTAGACCGTATCTAGTAACTCAGCTTGAAATAGCGTTCCGTGTTCCTGCTATAACGTAAGCAGGAGATAAATGTGTGACTATGCCAATAAACAAACAAACCTTTCATAGTATTACTAAATTCTTAGCCAATAAGGATAGAATGACGTATTCTTGTTCTGTTAAGGTTTGAATGTATGGCTCCCCAGTCCGCTTACTGTTCAACTAAATATGCATCTTTAACCAGTGTCGTTGTTGCGACACATTGTATTTTGTATCTACATTTTTTTCTTTCACTTGTGTTTATAACATTTCAATTTATTTAAACACATTTTTGTTTTGTAACATGGTGTGGTGTTTGACAATTAAACAACAACCGATAGAGCATTACGTTGTAGGTCAATAATACATCACCGCAGGGAACTAGTTAAGCTGCGTAAACATAACTGAATTTAAATACAATTACAAGGCAGCACTCAGATATTACGGTCACCATACAGTTTAATGTTAAAGTAAAACTGCTGACGTTATGTGACCAATCGACCTGTATTTATAACAATTACGATCATTTTAATGCATAACAAAACGATTTAGAACGCAAAACAAAAACATGCGTGGTACCAATACAAAGATACCATCCATATTATATACTTAATGGAGCACGTGGACCAGTAGAGTCTTTTTCCCATGATCGTAGGGTTCGATCCTCCGCCGCAGCTTTGTGCGGTGTCCTTAAACAAGACATTTTCTACATAATAAAATTATGCTTAGTACTGGTTCTAACAAGAAAGACTTCGAGCTAAATTGGTGTAAGTTGTAATAAATTGTTTCTTAACCGATGTAAAATAAATAAGTTTAAAGTTGATGCGAATCAATATACAACTATAACTTTTGTAGAGACAGTATCGTTAAAGGCCCAACATTTACTGCCAGAGAAGTAAATATTTATAAGAGGTGACTATCAAAATACAGCAAGGTTATCTTCTGATAGTGAATTAACACATTTTCAAGTGTAAAGAGTGAATCTCCCTCGGTTTTCACATTTTTGCCAGTTGGATTTTAACCTTTTTTTTTCAAACTGCATAATAATAATTATAACAAACACTTTTTGGAAATATTTATTTTGCTATTTAAATGTATTTACAATAATCTAGTAGTATCCAACATTATAACAAAAAACATTCAGCGACGACTGTGCAAGTTTAAAAGAGGATTTTCTGATTTGGATCATGTACATAATTATAAAATAACTGCCCCAGAGCCACATTTTGGCTTTTATATGGCAGTTGGGGCTTTGACACACGTTGTACATTAACCAAGCAGTATTGTATGACAGTATAACATGAAATAAAATAGAGAAATATTAACATATGTTTAAAATGCTTAAACAGATTTTAGCCACCGAAGCATTGTCTAAGACATTGACAAAAGCAATAACAATATGAATCGGGATATTATCAGAAATGTTTTAGTGTTGTCTATAGTTCGTGTCGTTGTATCACCTTATGATCTCATTACTGTGTGTTTGAGTAGAGGGGTCATGCCAGTTATGTTTAAATCTAGTTATACTATTAATATATTTATTACTTGACACGATTACTTTAAAGGAATTTCTTATTCTGGTCTTCACAGTGATTGGCTCGCTTCGTATTGAGCGCGTGGTTCAGTGGTAAAGCATCGGACCCATAATCGGAGGGTCGTTGGTTCGATCCAATATCACAGTTATGTTAGGTGTCTGTGAGCAAGACACTATTTCCGCTTGTACATGGTGCTGATTCTACCCAGGAAGACTTCGAGCGTGATATGAACTTGTTTCACAACTCAAGTAAAATAAATATAATTTGGAGTACCCGAAATCAGGTTTTAGCTCAACAAATACATGTTTACGTCCTTTTACTACTGGCCATTCCAGAAAGGCGATCCTGTTGTCGTCTCTTGTCTAAGTATGATTTGTTCTTACTATAACTATTCATCATGAAACATGCAACACTTCTCACGTTCCTAGCGAAGACTTAAGCGATGTTCTCCAGCAGCACTGACTAAATATTTCCTAAGAATCAGAAAATACAGCAACACTGAATCAAAGTACGAGGCGACTTAATTCGACCGCAACACAGCACGCAATTGCACTGTTATGGTATCTTACATATTAATATATTATATGGTAATACCATAGGATCCCTTTGAAGTACAGAACTCAAAAACACATGAAAGAAAATAGCATATTAGTATTATGTTTAATTGAGTCTGAACATGAATTTAATGCAATTTGCAACACTCCTCACATCGGTTTAAGCGATATTCTGTTTTTCAATACTTTATGAACTCCATGATTGAAAAGAACCAGAAGTAGTAAAACACTGAGCCAACTCACTAATATGTGCATTTAAAGTGAAGATTGATTGACGGTAAAATGATGTTTTATTTAATCTTATCAATTATATTAATAAACTGTCTAATCAATACTTTTATAGTTTTATATATTTGTAAAGAAGTTCTCACCGTTAAAGTTCTCTCTGAAGTAGGCATATTCACTTTAAACATAATGTTTCTTTCAAGTCAGATAACTGTATATATCTATAAATATATCAACGAATTTTAACAAACATTTAATGTGGAGCACATGGTCTAGTTGTAGAGCGTCAGACTTAGGATCTGTTATGTATAGTGTTTTTAGTAAGACACTTTTTTGCATATTCTTAGTAGTTGTTCAACCCAGAAAGACTTCGAGCGTGATTTGTCTAAGTTGTAAGAACATGTTTCACATTCGGTGTCAAATAAATAAGTTTGAAACAAATAAGTCAGTGTTTGGTGACACATGCTGAAATATGCACAATTACTTACACATTTGTACGTAACGAAACTTTTGCATTCTTATACTACTAGAATTTTTTTTTATTTTTAAAGACTTAAAATATGCTCCTTTCAAAATCTCTCTCTCTCTCTCTCTCTCTCTCTCTCAGTGAGGTACTATTGAGGTACTATTGACCAGAATCTGAAAATGTTTTTGAAAGATTTCTCTTATATTTTGTTTATTCATTGTTGAATACTACAGTGTCATAAATCGATAATCGTATAACATGCATATTATTATACTGTATTGATTCGAGATCTCGATCCTTTATTGAGCACACTTGGACGCTTCTTCAAATGCCCCTTTAAGATTCTATTACAACGCCATCATCATACCATAACACCATTGAGACCTACCACACACATGAGAACTCAGAGCACCACTCTGTTATGTCATTGATATTGGCATGTAATACGTTAACTCGAAAATCGTTGCGTATCTTCCACAAGGATTTCGCCTTGTTATTGATCCTATTTCCATTCACAAAAGGAAAGAAATTGAAAATAAGAAATGTTGTTTTGACTTTACTGCAGTAAATAATGTAATTATTCTAGATTGAGTTTGATATATATAATCTTCACATTGTGGAATGGAAATGGAAAAACTAATGGTTGTTTTGGTAACTTTTATTTTCACATCACTTAGGTTATTATAAAATATGTGTCTGGGAAGTTTGCGCACGATTTTACATCGTTCCATCAGGACTAAATTGAAAATGCTTTCTTGAAATTGGAAAGGCTTCTTTGAATTTTTTTTGTTGAAACATTTATATTCTAGATTGTGATATTTGTGAAATGACCAAATGGTTATCCTCCGTAGCAGCAATGGTTTCGAGTTTCACCCTAGCTATTGAAATAGCTTTAAATCATAGGACATTACAATATACGTACACTAATGGGCGGTAGCTGACTATGAACGATGTATTCAGGACCGTACAGGCACCAATTCACGGTGTTGGTATTTTTATTTAGTTTTGCATCTCCAAATGATCGTATATATATTCTTTTCTATTAAAATGCTATGGTTACTTATTTTACTAACTTTTACAGTCGGCCCCCGCTATTTTCTTTTTTTTTTATATTCGTGTGAAGACCGGAAGAAATTAAACAGAAACAAATTATGGATTTGTGTTCATATGCCTGTACTGCCACACCCTTACTTCAAATTTTCTTGCTGCTCTGGATTTTGTAAAATGATGGCGTACATATGCTTTTAGCTTCACTTAAAACGTTAATTTTCTGTTAATATACGTGGTTAGCACCATACACATGCTGATGCTACTGCAATAAGACTTCTGTCAATAGCATCATACATTTTATCTATTATATCTGATCTAAATACTGTGACTACGGTTGATGTGGCATATTGATGAATCTCCTACCTAAAATCAAAAACAGTTAAGTTCCTGATAAATACTTGTTCAGCTTTCCATCTGCTAACGATTATGGCCTGTATTTGTATAATTTTCAAGTAAAGGCTGCATAATCAAGTGCTTTTGTCGAAGGTTAGAACTAAATATTCTTTAAAACGAGATTTTATTCAAATAGATACCTCCTCATACGATGAAAGCTTCCTGTTAGTAAGTTTTTTTTATAATTTTACTTATCCCCACATTTTAGGAAGGGGAGTCAATAAAGATCTAACATATTACGTAACTGCAAACATACGTATTTTCTTAAATGTTGGTTATACGCTCATACGTATAATGTATACAACTTATTGAGTCAGTTTATTTTACTAAAAACCTGTCCATGATAAAAGGGGCGTTAGACAATTTATCTTTTTAATAAACTGTTTTACTTTTATAAATGATTTTTTTAAAAATAGAATGTCAACTTTTCGACGAGTTGATATGACCTTTTAAAGACAACTGAATACTTATTCCGCCGCGTTCTTTGTAATATTTATTAAGATATTATTTCTCCGTCCTAGTTCTCGTGAAATTATAATGATAAACCTCTGCCTGAGATATCCTGAAAATAAACAACATATAGTAGATTTATAATGATTGGCAACAAGACAGCACTATTATATACACTCTTTATTTATGGTATAAGTGTTGCCTACTTGAAAATCAGTTAACATACTAACTCATTATATGAACGTTATAACAAAAGATTTAAACTGATATATTGGCACTTATTTGTATTTACAAATGAATGATTGATCCGGTTTGTAATATATATGAACGATATCCTTTTGCTTATATAGTCTACTAAACATCTTAGAAAGCCGGTACATTACGTTACAAGCTTAAATTGCAATAATTATATAGTTGATTGGCAATACTGTAACATTTATTACATATGTTTTAAGTGATAAAGTTAGCGTGTATTGGGCAATATTTTGCCTCAATAATCATAATTATATATATTTTATAATCGTCAATTAAAGGTACTGTCAGCATTTTCAAAGCTTATCATTATGCTTGAAAATGTAAGCAGTTTAATTTTCTCTTTTTCTTTTATTAAGTATATACAATACAATACATTTTATCAGTGAAATCTGTCAATGTTTTAACTTTAATATTAAAGAACAGATACAAGAATTTTATAAGAAAAGGTCATTGTATTACTTCCCTTTATTTAATAAGTGACAATGCTAAAATCGGTTATAGCAATATAAACTCTGAAATAGATTACTTCTCATGACCAGCCGCAACTAAACACGTATGTATGGTGGCACGTAACTGTCGTATCGATATTTGAGACGCGTTATTATTGTCACCAACTAGGACGACAAGTATGCCCTTATGTGCCAACTGATTTCGAAAATCTATCCAAATATACGAAAATGCTATGGAGAACCAAGTAATTCTGAAAGATGCCGTATGGATATCTACTTTATTGCACCATCCTTATTGTTTACTACATGTTTGTAATAAAATATTCATGCTGCGTCTCGCTGTTAAATCAAATCTTAGTATCTTCAAATCATGGCATATCGCATTAAATCTGAACATTAGAGATAAAAATTGTATAGCATCGGTGGAAAACAAGTTTATTTCTCAAGAATCAAGGTAGAAGTTACAATCAAAACAAAATGTGTTTTGTTTCATCAAATAACTGATAACAGCGGTCGTTTCAATAAAAGAAAGGTAGTATCAATTTTGTTGGCTAGATTGTTGAAATTAAACAACATATCCAACAGCGTAAATGTACACGTATATATGCTGTTTTTAAATTGCACATTTGGTGCAATAAGATAACAAGTATACATGAAATAAAAATATCCATTTTCACTGATATCGCGGAATAAGCATCGACTATTCCATTTAGTTATTATTTTGTACAAAAACCAAATGTCAGAGCAAAGCATGTATTAACGGAAAATATAAATCATTTTAAAATCTGTCGTCCATTTACAACGACCTATTGATATTTGTAAGACATGCTATTATGGATATAATCTGTATATCGTAAGTATCCGATACAATTTTTTTTTTCACAAACATCTTAGGAAACTTTCGTTTTGCTCTTACACAACTTTTAAGATAGTTCTGTTTGACCTACACTGTATACCTTGACGTGTAATCAATGCATTGTGTTTTAAATTGATCAGTCTGGTTGTCATATGGTTACAACAGGTAAACACTAATACTAACAATGAGATCTAAAAATATTATAAACTAGTCATTAAACACGTGACAATCACAACACGCGGTCAAAAACAAATAAACAGAACGCAATCACACTAGCCTAATGTTCGTTTGTATTACTGATTTTTTCTGATTACGAAATATCTCTATCATGCGAACGCAGTTCACTCCAAATATCCACATTTAAACTACGATATCATTATAATGATCTTGGAACATCTATAAGTGTTTATACGTTATAATTATGCTCTTCTTGATATATAATTTTATGTTATGTTTTTATATATTTATCTATCCATTGACTAAAGCAATGGTATACTTTAGAAATAATGTAGTATAATGGGAAACATCAAAAGTAGATCAGAGGATGATAAACTTTACTGGTAGATTTCTGTGGCGAAAAGTTTTTCCTTTCCCATACAGGGCATGCAAGCAAAGTGAAATTAACATCATGGATCATCGAAATAAGAGTTATGAAAATTATGAAATAAAACTAGTTTTCAATGACGAATGGATACGCGATCATATTCTTCAATGACACCTGATTTTCATTGTCACTTAAATACGAATATGATACATTATTTAAAGTTTAAAACGTGTGAGCATATATGCTGTTGTTACATAGTCCCTTTATAATTAACATTAAACTTACACACAATCATTGTTTCTAAATGGTTGTACGAGGGTCATTCGAAAAGTAGTGCGATCAGTTAAATCACTCAAAAAGTTGTAGTCATATGTCGCTGAAAATGTCACCGACTAATAAATAATCATGAACAGTTACATATCAAATTTCATGAAATTGATATCAAACGTCATGTCGTTTTCAAATTACGTCACATTGGTAAACATAATGACGGACGCTACGTTCCATTACCGCTCAAAGAGCAGACTGCTGCGTGAATTAAAATATAATCAATCATGGAAAAATCGCTGCCAGCATACTCTCTCTGGATCTGTTAATATTACTTAGACCCAGCATTGCGCGTGGGTAACAATGCTGCTAAGTCTGTACAGAACCTATTCCAAATTATAATGTGCAAACTATTGGGACTGTTTATCGTAGGTACAGAAGTGATGGAGAAATTCGTTTCGTGCATAAATCTGGTCTTTTGAATCAAACTGAAGCGCTGGAGTATCGAATGTCATTCACCAAATTCCCCAAATTCCCCCAAAAACCTGTAAAACTTTGAAAAATGTATGAACAATCCTAAATTGCTTAATGATGATATCCATTTCGTATATAGAGAATCAACAGATGACATTATTATGCTATATTGTTTATGACAATACTTCGTCCAGCAATACGCAGAAAGCTTCCAGTGTAACTAGAAGAAAATTGTAAACAACAATGTGAATTGTCACAAGGCTAACGTTGCTTGAAGAATACGATTTGGAAGTTTTATGACATCCAGTATATAACAGATTTAGCCAACTTGACTTTGATTTATTTCCAAAATGAAAAGAACCGCTTAAGGGAATTGTCTACATCGACCTGAACGATCTGCTGTAAACGCAGAGGTAGCGGTGATCGAGTCTGGTAACTGGTATTCGAATGTTCCCGGGCAGATGCACTGCTGGTAGAGCGTCATCCGGCCGAAGAAGGATAAGAGTGAAAGAGTGCAGGTCGGTAAGCTATTCATTTAATATTGTAGTTTTTGAACTGCTTCTCACTACTTCTTGGATGACCATCGTAAACAGCCGTCGTCATTTAAAAGTTATACAACAGTGCCACCAAATAAATATATGTCTCCTCCGGTTACATTGTTCCTATAGCGTATGATGGTATTATTCAATTGTCGCATGACTATCATTGCATATGTTGTTAGCAAACATATCAACTCAGTGATAGTAGGAGACAGCAAGTATTGGATGAATGAATAATCAATACCAAATAAGTAGATTAGAAATTCTAAATAGACCCAGGGCAACATTGGCGTGATTCCATGCAGTTATGTCTGATTCGTTGTAAATATTCCCATTTAAAAGTATGTCTCCAATATTCAGATTCGATTCCAGTTATTTATTGGATGAAGTCATTATCATTTTTTGTAATATTGGCACAGCCCGAAAAGCAATTTATATTTTATGGATATGCTGATAACTCAAGCGAATTCATTGCGAACGGACTTTAAACTTTCTTTTGTTATTACATGTGTCCTTGTTAACTTTGTTTTCATTGAAATAATTCTTGACACATACTCTTCCACCCTCCCCATCCCAAATGCACACAGAACAAACATGATTTCCAATGAATTATAACTATCTTTATGAATCTTAACCGATCACTTAAATTTCCAAAAGTTTTGCACGCACATAAGGTAATACACGCATTTCAATTCTTTATAATTATTTTTAGGAGTCTCAAGTGATCGCTGGCATTATTTATCATTCTTTGAAGTTAAGTTTTAAAGTTAAAGTACCTGTTTTGTGCTGTGTGAAGGCCATGAAAAGACATTCCGTAATTTGACTCATAGTTTTATTATAAGTTCTTTGGATTCACGGAGCCCATTCGATAATGATCAGCCGGGCCCGATTAGCTTTGTCCGTTACGTGTCTGACTATAAATCCAGGGATCATGCGTTCGAATCACCACCCGGCAACAGTCGCAGTGTTGATTGATATACGACATTGTGTCTCATTGTCATTTGTTTTTTACCGCTGATTCAAGTTGGGAAGTTATCAGTAACTTACGGAAATGGGATGTGCTTGAGTACTGGTTAACCTTTCAGGATTCCAGGAAACAATGGATAAGTTAACTGGTCGTCTGTTAGCCCTCGATGGCATATACATGACGTTTAATATTAAGAAGTCAGGTACATATAGATATAAAGTAAAGCGTTTGCTTATTATAGTGTCAGCCCAGTTGACAGGGCCAGCCACAATGAGACATATTTATGTTGTACATAGATACTGCCCTATAGCTATCTTTACCAAGCTTCATGTTGTTAGACATTCGGTTTTCCTCAATTTAACTAGCTGATGGGTCAGCAACCGGCCGGATCAGAAAAAACAGGGCTTCCATCGGTTCGTACCTTCGACCTCCCGCTTCCGAGGTGGACGCCTTAATCATTAGGCCACGGACGACTGTATTTAGCATTATCTCTAATGAAGATACTCTATTAAGCTTGGTTGCATTCTGTACTCCCTAAGGGATACACATATCAGATATAATTTCAAATTATATCAGTATAATATCCCTATAAAGGAACTCAGCAAATTTTAGTGGATGTTTAACGAATCAAATAATCTCAAGTATCTGTATCTGCGTTAACAAGATGCAAATTTCGGCGAACTGAACAGTCTGTAGAAACAGATGGAATTCGATGATAGCTTCAAGGTATGTTCAAATTCAAAAAAACATACACCTCATTGAGCGCATCTGAGAAACTCGGATGTGGTATCTAAAAATGCAAGACAGCAAGTTTGTGTTAATCAAAATGCCGCGAACGAGGGTTTTACTTCACTGTCATACCGCCCACAACAGTTATATGAGGTGGCTGTAAAAAGTCGCCCGTACAGCTGTTATTTCTTCTAATCCTCTTAGATCAAGGAGTTTGTGAATCTGAAATAGAACACTACTTAAACCTACTAACTGACGAGAAAGATGATGTTGTGTAACACCAATAGACAATACCCCCAATGAACGGGGTCAATATAACCAAGTTTGTTAATCTCTGTTTTTGGTTACGTTATCAAAGTATCCTGACTCTCCACATCATTCTCCATACCGTCTTACCTTGTTTCAAGCTTGTTTTTATACATATGTGTGATATAACCTTTTCTTTACGTATGTGTACTTCATATTTTAACTCATAATCTCCTTAAGTTATCAAACACATACTTGTCAATGTCTTGAGTTTGAGTTTGAGTGGTAATATATTTGGTAAAAGAGGGACATATGTGGAAAAATATGGAATGACCTTGCCAATATGATCACAGAACGAATACGTTTTCAAACAAAAAACCTATAACAACTGGATAATTGTTAACTTGTTTTGGTAAGTGAATAATAACTCATTGCCTGTTTGACAAAGTGTATAGTAACGGTATGCCTGTCAGTACAATTGATTAATTGCTGGCCTGTTGGGGCGATTAAATACTTTTGGCCTGCTAGATCAATTGAGTAATAATCGTGTATCCGTGGACAGGTTGTTGCCAACAATAAATTTAAAAAATCATTTTAAAGCGATTACTTTCTTTATATGTTTTAAAGTCGAGTCAATATGTCATTGGTCAAATTTTCCATTACTAAACAAAATGCCTTTAGGTCACTTAAACAGTTATCTTGCAAAACTTGTCAATTGTCTATTATTCAATTGAAGGTATGAGATAATCATGCCTAGTTAGTCTTATCATTTAATACACATGCATGAACTTTAAAACATTAAATGAAACGGAGATACCGTTTTCAGGTAGAGATAGTTAATGCATGTGCGTCAAGTTTACGCATGACCTTCCGCCAGAAATGGACTATTCAAAGAATATAATAAATGTTGCTATTACTAGTTATCAATATACTCTAAATGAGGAAGAGGAAATGTGAAAGATGTGCTTGTGATTTATATTTCACCAAATAAACTTATTAAAAATATTGCATCTGTATCAACAAACACAACATTTAAACAAATTAGTATGGCATTTTAAACAACGAGTTGAAAAGTTCAAACCGTTCAGAATCTCATAGATAAAATTTACCATATTAGTTTCAAAATCAACAGCACTCAGCAAATACAACATTTAGACAATAGTGTTATTTATACTGTACTTAAAACTGACGTATAAATGGAGTCCCATAGAATTGTGATATATGGATTGAAATTTGTTTTCCAATCCTTTTCTAGACCTTAATTGCTATTGAAAACAAAGACAATCAGAAGAAATGAGAATAAGATGTAATAAAACAAAAGCTTAAGTGCTACTTGCGTTATTATGTTTTCAAAATCGTGCCATCAGTCATATCAAGACGACATTCGGACAATGCCATTGATACAAGAATAACGTAATGGAAATTGACGTGCACTTATGTCTGTATATTGATGTGCCTATCCTAAAAGACATAATCTTGGTAAAAAAATCAGATAAAATATTGGTGAGGTCTTCCTATTGTATATAAAGCATTATAGCATTCAAAAATTCTAAAAAGGAGGAGTTTGAAACGTGTTGCGTTTAATATCGTATCCATATAATATTACGCTTAAATGTTTAACCCTGAAATCGTTCGGCAGTCACACAAGATTAAACAATAGCCGAATGAAAGTCGTTTCGTTTAATATATGCGCCTTGAATTGTAAGTAAGATAAGTACTTGAACATCGATTTAACCTCATGTTCATGTATTATAATTTATTAACTAGTATATTATCTTTAAACCGGCTTTTGCGCCAGATATATGTTAGACATGCAGTAATGTCGATTTAAAACGTGCTGAAAGTAAGTTCCCTATTTATAAGTAGGATATTGTTCTGTTCAAACCTATATGAATAAAACGTTTTATAAAAGAAAACTCGATTTCTGTAAGCTTATGTATGCTCTCGAACCATTTTATGACCTTTAGTATTGTATGGCATTACTAGCTTAAGAGCACGTGACTGTTATAGCAGTAATAGTATTATAGACGCTGACAAAGTCAGTTATCTAATTGGCATCCTTATTTTGAATATCAATAAAATATGCAGGTCAAATATCAGTCGAAGCTCCCTAGTGGTAATGGCGTCACGGTCCGTTCGTATTTTGAATTCTTCTTTTTTTGTTTTTTCTTATTTCTGTAAGTTTATCAGTGTAATTGTTTAGAATCGAGAAGTATCTTAAATAATTTAAAACAACTGTGTTACTCCAAATGCGTTGTGTGTTTAAAGGGACTATATTGGCAAGTAACACAAACACGCTGTTAATCCAGACTTTTCCTGTATGCAGTGTGCACTAAATATTGTTTATTTATTAATGTATAACCTTTATTTACTTGAAAATTATCAAATTAACAATAACTGAATATCGGCCAAAACTTTAATACGTCCCGCAATAAAGTATTGCGCAATGTTTACATTGAACTCCGTAAACTTTCCGAACAAAGCCCCGAAAACGAGATCGGGAACGAGTCTTCACGATGTTATCTGATGATTGATCGGAAACCCGAAAGCGGTTCGTTGAAAATGGCAAATGTAAACAAAAACAAAAACGTGGCTTCAGAAACCCGATGTTTGTAATAAAGAGGTTATGCAATTCGACACTTTAAACGCGTATATCTCTAAGTTATAAATGTATCTTCATGCTGGGCGTGTGTATTTAGAACAGGAAATTGACAGTTATATGCCAATATAATCCCCTTAACTTATCAAGTTATCATTGTCATCCTGCAATTTATTCATATATTTGTTTATATATATATATTTATATATGTATAACCACAGTGACTACTCGAAACAAGCGGAATATTTTACATTTGAAGATTTTATAATTAATACTTTTGGGAAATTTCCAGATTTATCAGCAATTTATATTTAATCATTGTCACAGTTATAGTGATGATTTTTTATGGAGAATTCAAATACATGTGAATTCCACTTGGAAAAGGACACGCTTGCTCTTGACTTTGACACACAAGACAATTTCTCTGTTCACTTCACTGGTAGCAACGTTTGAACGAAACAAAAAATATTTTCTCAACGTCCGGGCATTTAATACTAAAACAAATTTAACATGAAAATGAAAAAAATCAGCAATCATTTCTAAGTAAACACCGACTATTGCCCATGTTTATTGATGAATTTCGAGTGTTAAAATACCAGCCACAGCACAGGTTGTGTATTTCTTAAATACAAAAAAAATAGGTGATACTACTGTATCATCGTGTAATTATAAACAAAAACCGACACGTTTGGTACAAACATTTCTAAAAGCATAACAGCTCCAAAATAAACAACTTTCTTGAAAGAAAGAGATATCTTTTTTTCTATAAAGCTAACATCGTTTGTAGTTTGTCTGTTACAAACAAATGTCCTTTTCAGACAGAAAACGGCTGAAGTCTTTCTGAAACTATATTGTGAGAGGGAAGCATTTTTTTTTTATTATTGCCTTAAATTATGAGAGCAGTTTGAAATTCTACATCTTCTTAAAGTTCTAAACTAAAGAAGCCTGTATTTTATTTTTTATATGCCGCCAACAGTTAGAGCATACTTATATTGAGAAACATGTAAATATTATGATAAACCAATTTCGTTAAAACAAGTTCGGAAAAATGCACTCTCAAAACAATCAAAAAAACATAATCTTTCTCAATACTAATAATGCACAGTGCGTCAACTTTCAAGTAAAGCTGTTAGAAAGATGAATCCCAAACACGTAAACATCATCCAAAATTATTAACACTCACGGAATATGGTTAAGTAAGTGTCCTAGTTTCTCTATTATTTTTTATTACCGCTTCATCGTCTCATATAGTTTAACACAAACAACCTAATGACATTCGATTACATAAAATTTCATAGCTATTTCATTGAAAAAACTCTCTCTTCGTTTGACATTAGCTAACGTGGAACCATTTAGAATGAAGGGTAGACACGAAAGTCGTAATAACATAACCTCCGTTATTGAACGAGCACCCTGGGAAACGTCAACTGTCAAATTATCTGATATGTTTACAGGGACGGCGATTTGTTCCATGTCTTCCGTCCTTCGAGCTTTCAAATCTTGAGCGTTTGCCCTTGTCAAATGAACGTATAAACCATGTTAATAATTCAACAAAAAATGCATTATGTTGTAGTTCATTTGAATTATTTTTTAGGGATATATAAAGATACCAGATGTAATACATATACTTGTCATATAAAAACGATCAACTATTACGATAAGAAGGCAGAACCACAACAATACAAAACTTGACCAAAATAACACTTTATCTCTCAGGTTCTTCTCAAGTAAGTAATGCCAATGCTATCATTATTGTATAGGTGAAACTCACTTTGCTTAAAGCCCAAACTGTCAAATAAAAGCTGCAAGATGGCTCTGGGGCAGGTTTTATATAAATAAGTAATTCACTATCGGCAGATAGCCTAGTTAAGCGTTGTAATTCACCATCAGCAGATAGCCTAGTGTAGCGTTGTAATTTGATAGTCTCCTCTCACAGATATTAACTACCTGGTGGTTTAAACAGTATCCAATATGTGCATAAAATATATAACAATTACAGGCACGTCCATCAGATGGTTTTAAAGCAGTGTGCTTTAATTCGTCAGATGTGGCAGTATTAAAAACCATATTTTCCCCATCACTAACAACTGGTGAATCTTCATGGAGACCAACATCAACATATTGATAGACAAATAATTTAGAAAAAAACAACTTGCACCATAGTGAAGATGACGATCTAACTAACAACAGACCGTATAGACAGAAAGATACTGTCCTTGCCCAAAAGAATATTTTCCCTCGCTTATCTAGCTTTAGAAAAATTCACCATTACACGCATATCCGTATTTTGTTTTTATTGAATAAGTATAAAAGTATCATCATACTTCGTTACATTATACTTATATTATCATAAATAGTTTTAATTTTGTTATACACCATCAACACATATATGTTAATGTAATTATGTGTGTGAAAGTCAGTATGCCTAATTTTATTTATTACTTTCAGATGTAAGATGTGATGACGGGGTAAATAGTGAGTTTGGACCCAGTAAATTCGAGTGTGTTAATTAGTTTTAGTGTTTCCAAAACCATCCTTTTATCAGGCAATATTAATGCTATGTAATTATTCTCTGGCATGTAAAAACCATAGTTTTAATTGCTGTTCAATTTAATACACATTATGTATGGTAGATATGGACGATAAATATACGTGTGCAAACACTTGTATAACTCTCTATGGTTATTTCACTGACAAGGCTAGTGGTTAAAATGATCATATGTAAATATCAATATATCAAATTCATGCCATAGAATGTGTGTGCTAATTTATAAAACCATGGTTTGTGTTTGTACTGTTGTTGTTTTTAAATAAGAATCATCCTGTTTGGCATTCATGTTTTAATATCTGTGATATGTTTTTCTGTATGTTTTACGGAAAATGTGTCTATCTTTTTACTACATATCATTTTGGACTATTTCAGACATTTCCCAAGAGTTATCCGATAATTGCCCTTGCATAATTTGATGATTTTTGGATGAATCCAATTACTTCTCTTATAACGTGATAAAACATGCAAGTTTCGTTCCGCTTCGACACTAACATTAAGTAGATGTGTTAAATATACCGTCGGTCGATATCAAGGCCGGTGACTTTTCTCGATAAGCCAATGAAAAGTTTAAAATAGTCTTATATGTTAACATTTCGTCTATTTATTATGATAACAACTATTGTCAAAGAATGAAAATGAAACATTGAAATATATTTGATCGATTGTCAGACATAATTATACAACAGTGGTGTGCCTTTTTCTGATAACTCAGAAAGATAAACTTGGACACATAATTATAGTCCTGACATTGGTGTAAAGGATATTAAATTGATGTTTACATTATGAAAATAAAATACATTTTTTATTTACAATTTTAAAGTCCTAAACATTAGTAAAATGTAAACAGAATTGTGTTGATTTTTATCTGATCGATTTGTTTTTAATTTTGTTGTCAGAAAAACAAAATTAGAAAAAACTGCAATACGTTTGGAGAAAAAAAAAAGAATAAAACTAATTTTATTATTTTATATTGTAATGAATCCTAATCTATCTGTTTTAGATGTGTTTTCAAAGTGAAATTAAGACCTTCAAAAATAATGATAAACAAATTTGTCGGCATTCGCGCGTTCTTCTTTCGCCATTAATTTTGATGATGCAGGTACTATCATTGCACGATGTACACGTCCTTTTTGAAGCATTATGATTATGTTTAAAACATATGAGATGTGCAAACTGTCCGTTGCTCCAAGCTCCCAAGAACATGCTATGTTATTTTTATGTTTGAAGTCATATTACTTATTATTTAAATGTTATAATTGACAAATCATATATACAAACGTAAAAAGGTCTTACTGCATGTATGTACGAGGGCTGTTCAGAATGTTTTGAGACACTGCCTGTTTTTCTCATAATTCATAGCAACAAAAAAATAATTATAATATTTGTTGAACAGATGAATAATGATTATTGTTGGAGTAGTCGATGGTAGTGTACCCGGAGCACGCCGTAAGATCATAGTTACAAATATAACCTCTAAGTATAATAGTTGTGAAAACAGAAAAAGCGGGAAATACGTAAGTTTGATTAATGTTATCTAGTCTGACGTCAATCCATAAAAAATGATATTGAATTTAAATATCGCTGGCTAAGTTTTTGAAGACCCTTCGGCTCCGTACAATTGAAAAAGAGCGGGAAGACCGACAATCATCACTAAAACTTTGGTGTCTGATGTGTTAAATGCAATAACACAAAATGCCCACCGCTGAGTTGTTAACCGAGGACGGTCGGAAGAAAGGGCTTCAGAACCTCAAGCATTTCCATTGACGCCCGCATGACGTCACGTTTACGACGGAACCTAACATCGATCTAGTGATACAAACGCATTAAAAGTTTGTCTGTAGAGAGCAATACTGCAAATATTCCATGATGTAAAATGAATTTTTATATCTCTTTCCTTGGCCTTGTAATTTACAATGTCTCGAAATGTTCTTAACAACCCTTGTTTATTGACAGTAAATGTGTTTACAGCATTCACAATAGTTTTCTGTCGATAGTCAATGTGTTTACATTCTTCACACTATCTCTTTCTCACAGTTCAAAGTTATTTCTCCTAAAATAACAGATCATAAATGAAATTATATATATGATAACTGCACACTAAACCAGCATATAACTAAACACACACACGTGCTTATATAAACAATGTACCATGTACATATTGTGTCATTATAGCTATTGTCAATAACCGAGGACGTTAAATACACTTGTATGTCTTTACCACAGTCAAAAGGTTAAAAACAAAGTCAATGTCCTTACATATATCAATCTACACTGTGGGGACAAAACCATTGAAATAATGTATGCATTCCTCGCCGGTTGATGTTTTATTTATATAGCCAAAATGCACTAATTGCGCATCTGACGTTTAACATGAAAATCACGTATCGTATCTTAGTTCTGATCTAACAGATACTTTAGCTATCGCATTGAAGTGTTATATAAATAAACGTAGGCATAAAGTCAATACATTATTCGTTACAAAAAGGCAATCGAGGTTTGTTTGAGACACCGGAAAGGTTGTATAAACAATAAAACATTAATTTCACCTTAAAATTCCGTAGTTTTTTGTGTAAGTCAATATTTGCTTAAGGGATAGAACATCATAAATATACCGCCCTGAATGCATGCCACGTTTAAAAGTTATGGTATGACTATGTAGTTTCTATAAAATGCACTTGACAATAACCTTTTTTTTTGTGGGTTGGAATACCATTGGTAATTATTATGTAAGTTACAAATATTTTTATATCATGATATTTTCTTAGAGTCTGACACCATTTTTAAGTCATGACATGTTATGCAGAATCTAGCTTTCCAGATCACGAATTTGGTTCGGTTCTTGGTTTGACCGAACTGGGTTCGGTTCTTGGTTTGACCGAACTGGGTTCGGTTCTTGGTTTGACCGAACTGGGTTCGGTTCTCGGTTTGACCGAACTGGGTTCGGTTCTCGGTTTGACCGAAATGGGTTTAAACCTGCAACCCAAGAGGTGAGAGGTAAGCGACACTGAAACCACTCGATCACGGTTATTAAACTAATATTATTAACATTATCAATTATATCAATTACTATTGTTTGAAAAAATGTAAGATGTTCAACTCGCCAATATTATTCAAATTGGTCCTCCGTTGTCACGTGTTCTAAGACACTGCCTTCTAACGATCATGCATCTTTCACTGCTGACTTTATATTATCCGTAACACAAATTCAAAAAAATTACTTTCCGTAAGATATGAAATATCATAAAGTACTTGCTAAATTATTTAAACAAACCGCAAGTTGATTTGTGCAATCCATTGAGGGCTAAAAATAAGTCTAATTCACGTTATTGAATAATTCGCCCCATTCGTGCAAAATGGTACCAAGTGCCTTCTTGTTTCAAATACACTTGTTACCTTAACTGGGCCCAGTTGTTCAAAGCTTGGTTAGCTTAACCTTGGGTTGTGACATTTTTTATCTTCAATATTTTCTATACTTAAATGATTTTATGGCAATTTAAATGCATTTTTAGAAACAAAATGGCATACTTTCATAATATTTAATAAAATAATAACCTAAAAAGTTGAAAATCTAAAAATATTATGATTTGAAAATTTTACTTAACCCAAGGTTAAGCTAATCAAGCTTTGAACAACTGGGCCCTGGTGGGGAGTTATATAACTTAAAATAACTAATTTGATAACGTATTTTTTTATGACTTTCATTAATCTAGAATATGATATAATAGTAATTGACTCTCCGCTTAATTCCAGTAATTGGCTTTACCATTTCAAAATAATATTCAAATAAAGGTAACTGGTGTGCCGCTCAAGCATACGTAATGATTGTATTTTCTACTATAATAAGTTACAAAACACAAGCTATAGCACTGTGTAAGTCGAAATGGATTCCGTATATGCTGTTTTAGCTGTAGACCGACATTCATATTAAGAAAATATATTTTTTGTTCTCGTAAATTACAACAACACAAATTTGTCAACAAATAAAATAGCGGTTATTCACCTTATATATATGTTTAACAGTTGGTATGACTTAAGGTTACAAAAACGTGATTGAAAAAGAAAACAAGAAAATAATATATATTTGCGTCAAAATACAGGTGTAATTTGTCTTTAAAAACATTAAGAAAAGAACCAAGAGCAAGCTGAGAAAAGAAAACAGACAGAAATTCTTAGAGTACTAAGAACAGTAGTGTGCCCCATACAAGGACAACAAAGCATAATGGTCTCACATTCTTATTTGAAATAACTAAAACATACTTATTAAAAGTATCTATATATTTACTAGCAAGGAAGAGCCCTTAACACTATTGATAACCAGCTGTATGATGAACTCAATAACATATCTAAGTGGGCTCTTATACATTACCATGAACGGTGATGTTTTGACTTCTAGCTTAATTTTGGATAAAATCAACTGTGTGCGATATTTGCAATTGATTGTAACACCAAACACATCATACTAATTAACGCTTTCGAAGTTATGAAACACCAGTCAGTGTGAATTTTGTTTTTCATTACAGTATCTTTAACTTAATTGTTTACTTCCGTATCGGTAATGAATTGCGAAACAGGAGATGGTGTAATAAATCAAATGCACTAATGATATACGTGAAGACAAGAAATTAAATGAGCATTATGTGTTGAAGATTCATGCGATCTGAAGTTGTGTGTAACGGGACAAGTTTACGCGAAAACCTTCGTAACACACTTACTTGTCTTATATCATATGGTCATATGAAATTTCAACCAATAAAATGTATTTCTTAAGTAACTACAAAATGACAAATTTAAAATATATGAGTACATTTATATCAATATCTATTTATAGGTACGTAAGAACACACATGTGTAATAAAGAACGATAATGAAAAAGCATCTCATATATCAAGATGAAGGCAACACTTGTAAGCAAAGAACCCGCCTTAAATAGAAAAGTTTGATTTTGTTTATGAGGTTAATGCTCCTCGTACTCCTGAGCAACGGTTTATGTAATGTTTATCATTCAATTAATCGTACATGATAATAATGCCGAGACTGGTCATGAGCTTGTGGTACAACACACCCACTGGAAAGAGGAAGTGCTTTCGTGGGGTAGTCAAATAATGGCGGGTACAACACACCCACTGGAAAGAGGAAGTGATTCCGCGGGGTAGTCGCATAATGGCGGTTATAAATAATCCTTGTTTCTTCTCATTTGAAAATGCGTATTCCTTATTTTAATGATTGATGTATTTGGAACATTTTGAAATTGTCATGTTTGAATTGTTAATTAAGTAAACAATTAGAAAATGAAAATTTGAACTTATAAATACATTATTTCTGAAATCTATTTTCATTTTTTCAACAGTGTACACACTGAACAGAAAAAAGGCATCTTGGATGTAGCATGATTTCTTATCTTGGAACTGCATATGTCAACAAAATATATATAAAATGTTAGTCTCCCTTCCTTGAATTTGGTCTTTCTACAAAAGTTAAAAAAGTTTTTTTTTTCACTATAGAAATAAGAAGCAAAATCAATGAGTGGCTTACATCTTAAATATACGGCAACATAGCATACAGTTTAACTCTCGTTACTATACAGCAACATAGCATACAGTTTAATTCTCTTTACGGTACAGCAACATAGCATACAGTTTAATTCTCGTTACTATACAGCAACATAGCATACAGTTTAATTCTCTTTACGGTACAGCAACATAGCATACAGTTTAATTCTCGTTACTATACAGCAACATAGCATACAGTTTAGTTCTCGTTACTATACAGCAACATAGCATACAGTTTAATTCTCGTAACTATACAGCAACATAGCATACAGTTTAGTTCTCGTTACTATACAGCAACATAGCATACAGTTTAATTCTCGTAACTATACAGCAACATAGCATACAGTTTAGTTCTCGTTACTATACAGCATCATAGCATACAGTTTAATTCTCGTAACTATACAGCAACATAGCATACAGTTTAGTTCTCGTTACTAAACGATGTGACGTAAGAAGTACTGACGACTCACTACTGGCGTGACAGGCCGTACAAACCTCATGCAAATTGATTACTTGCAGTACTGTTTTACTGTGCTATAATTTTACATAAATTCTACGCATTGTGTTTCAGCATGTTAAATATCAGGTCATGGTGGTACATGCATTAAACACACGACGTGTGCATGAAACAAACTGCTGTGTTGTATTCTGGCTTTTATAACGCGTCTGGATCTCAGGTAATACAGAATGCGACTTAATTGGTTTCAGTTGAAGAAAGTCTAATGAAATATTCTATTCACAGATTTTTCAACACTGTTTTAACTTTAAAAGGAATATATCATGATTTTTCAAAATTTTGAAATTGTCTTCTGATATAACAAACCATTCGGATTTTATTTAATAATGATAATGAGATGCCTGCTATATGCCCTTTAATAGATCAATGATAATTGATAAAACTGTGCAAATGCTCATCTATAGTCATGACACTTTAAATTGTCAACATTTTGAGTTAATGAAGCAGTAACAAAATGATTTATTGTTATTTTTTTTACATACTTTTCTATTACATTTAATATCGGTTATAGATATAACTTATTTTCATACAGTCACAATCAAATAAGATTTATCTGTTTGAAATAATTCTCTATATATCAACTTATTCAGCTCAGTCTGGCTCCGCCCTAAATAGCAAACTAGAGCAAACCCACCATCATTGATAAACATGATTAGAAAATATAGAAACTGATTAACCTAATAAAACGATGGCGAATAAATTCACTTAATTAAGGGGAAGTGTATTCGGTCCCATTTTCTGTGAATTAAAACGTAGACAGTATCTACGTGCGAAATGCAACCTACTTCAAGATTATAATGTGACATTTACCGTATTTCTAATTAACTTTGTTCAACATATAAGGTCATTTATATTCCTCAAATGTGTGGAAAAGATGAAAAAAAAAATCTTATACTTTTTATATCATATAACTGACGGATATCATAATTAGGCAAAAATGCGACATATTATGACAACATAATGAAAAAACAAAGACAGTGCGTGGTGTTAATTGTGACGTGACCGTAACAATAAGACATTATGTATAGGAAAGGGAATTCTGATGACGGTTTATTAAATATGTATGAGATAGGCCGACATACGAGAATGTTAAAAAAAACTTATAGGTGACGTAACATCTAAAGGACACAATTGTGAAATCAGCATAAAACAATTGATATATGAAATACGCATGATTAAGTGCAGTACATACATATATATGAAGTGCCAACAAGGGTCACCACCTTCGAATGGCAGTAGCACAAACAAGACATATATACACAACATAAAGTGGTCTC
This sequence comes from Panopea generosa, assembly GCA_029582155.1. NCBI lineage: Eukaryota > Metazoa > Mollusca > Bivalvia > Adapedonta > Hiatellidae > Panopea > Panopea generosa. Next base: position 54,723,947 of record CM055895.1, read on the forward strand.
AACACATATGAATAAATTCAATGTGTTTTACAGTGCAGTTAACTTTAGCGTATAAAATCAAAATTAAAGTTTACATTTTAAACGTGCCAAGTTTCAAAGACATATTGTGGTTTCTATCCAATCTCCGCCCCCCCCCCCCCCCCGATCCCACTCTCTCTCTCTCTCTCTCTCTCTCTCTCTCTCTCTCATTCGCCCATCTCTTTTTTCTGTCTGAAATTCGCTATATTTTATATATATTCTCTGATTTGCTTTCAACTATTCTTTTTCTGATTATATTTCTGTCTCATTGTTCATTTCTAGTCACTCTCAACAATGTCATTCATTCATTGTTTTGTTATTATTCTGTCTCTTTATATCGCATAGTGTTTACTGTATTCAATAAAATATTCGTGTTTATAGGCGATTGTTCCAGTGTAGGACGATATCCAAATCATGCGAGACTTCTGATGAAATGTCTGCCAGAAAAAACGTCCATTTTTTTGCCTATAAAATAGTCATTCATGCTCGAAGCCTAATGCATTTTTCACATTATTATTCCCTGTAGACCCTATTCTGGAAACACAATCGTACACATATAGATATTGAAGACGCTTGCAGGGTTTTACCCAATATTGTTACACATAACTTCAAGTTTTGACACGAATGTTTTCTAGATTTGGTTTTATTCATACCTTAATGTTACAGTACGGTAGATACCTCTAAGTAATGGTCCATTTTTTAGATGAATGAAACTGCGTCCGCTTCCGATGATCTGATAAAATAATTGAAGAACACGATCAATGTATTAAAGTAGCAGTTTCGCGTTGTTTAAAGGGGTAATGTCAAATACAAAACAACTTCGACTAAAATATTAGTATTTCAAATAAGAAAATGCATGTCCAGTAGTAGACATAACAGCACGTGGCCAAATCGCAGGGTATCGGACTCAGGAACGTGGCATCGTGGATTCGATCCTCCCTCGTGGCTATATGTAGTGACCTTAAAGCGAGACACATTGTCCGCATAATGATGCTTAGCACTGGTTTTCCCAGTAAGACTTCGAGTGCGATTTGTTGAAGTTATTCAACTTGTTTCACTATCGATGTTAAATGAGTTTGAAATTTATTGAAACCAGAGCGTACACAAACAATATGTAGAATAAGACAACACACATCAAATGTTACACTTATGATTACAAGCTTAGAATGGTCATTGATGAAAGACTCATGACTATGGTTATACTAAATATATACTAGTTTCTAATTCATCCCAACTTGTAGAATTTTTTTATCTATGGTGGCTAGAGCAGCACTTGCTATTCATATTAGTTTATTGGCATTCATTTTGTTGTTAAGCGTATGTTCTTTGATATGTCTGGCTTTCCTATATTCCCATGTCGGTGTAATAAACCAGCTAGTTTGTCATCTGCGGCACCATGTCGTCTGCTTAGGATTAACAATATATTTGATTACAACATTGGAAATAACAACAAAGACTATATCCAATAGGAGACGAAATATCCAAAAGACACAGTTTCCAAAACAGTATTTATAACAGTATTGAATAAATCTAATAAAAACAACATATAGTAATAGGATTTTTTTTTAATTTCTAAATTTTAATATTATCTCGTATGAAGTGTTATGGTACCGTTTCAGTTAATTACCAGGGACTTATATAACAATGCAAACCTTTTCAAGTCTTGGATGGTCATACGATTTTTGAAAAACAGCTTGTTGGCGGTTCTCTTACACAAATTACTTAGTGAATATTATACTATCATGCTTTTGAAAAGTTTTACGATAACACCAGTGTAACGTAACAATTGTTTCGTATTTTTTCCGTACTTCAAATAAGCTAAAAATAAGTAAACTTGCGAACCTTAGTAAAAAGGGCTGCAAAGGTTTGGTTTGTGTTATGTTTCAGATACATTGTGACGTTTATTTTAATATAGTATAACGGTTCATTTTTTCACCTTATTTTTCAAGATGAAAGTAAAAGGATATCACTATTATTCCCATGACGTTTTTGTTTCCTTGTTGCCTTGGTGATACAAATACTTAGGGTTGCTTATGTACAAGAGCAATTCACAATCGAGGAACATATTAGAGCAGCAAAATCTGATTTAATGATTAAATACAACTAAATGGAGTAATCTCCTCCAATAATTGTGATATTAAAGGGTCGTTTTGAGTGTCCTTTTTGCTTTTTCCTTCACCCTTAAATTACAGGTTTTTATAAAGTTTTAAAAGCATTTTCATTCTGCATTCTATAGTCCAAACAAAATATAGCTGATTTAGAACAATGTGATGTATCAAATTAACAAATTTCAACAAAAACAAACACATATTCTTCAAGTGTTCCGTGTTCTTTCATGACTTTAACAATTCTTTAATATGTAATGCATACAAAAATGTCATAAATGACAAACATCAATAGAATGAAATATATGATTCCCTTTTGTAAATTATAATATATCAGATATGAGAAAAGTTCTATAAAATGTTGGCATCTTATTTTACGTGATTGTGACATTATTTCAAGATTTCTGTTTTAAATATTAATTATAACGCATTTGCCATCGACCAAGATATACCGTTTAAAAAAGATTAAGATTTTAACTACAACACAATCATCGAAATGTTCAAATATAATCACATGAATGTAAAATTAGATATTACACATTTTCAAAATGATATACATTGATTTTCACCATGTTGATGGATAAACGATAGACGTCGAAGTTATCTTGTTTTAGGAAACGATATAATGTAGCAGTGTTACTTCAGCTGAAATTGAACTGCTTGTCATCATTTTGATGCTATAAAGAAGCAGCATTGTTTTCTCCGGAAGATTTACTTTGTCAATATATACAGCTCTCTTTCCCATTGCAATGGTTATAAAGCAATGGAGAAATTATGGAATTCCTTCAACTTTAGATTGTTATAAGGCACGCAATTGCACAGAGATGTATTGATATACTGATCACGCCGGAGTTCATTATGTATACACCGTGTTTGTTATACCATTCTTGACGTCCTGACGGACTGGTAACACACAACTGTTATATACGACACAAATATTATACAATTTAGGGAATGTATCTTACATTACACTGTAAAAATGTCTTCATACTATGATTCTGCTACTTTATTTCAACTTCGAATGTTCAAGGCGTTTCTTTACAGATCAGTGTCAAATAAAAAAACGGCGACGTTTTGCAATAGTTTGACGTTTTTTTTAATGTTTAAGAATCTTCGAACGCCAGAACCGCCAATATCGAGTGCTTTATCATCTCATAAAAACGAAAATTTTCCTTGTGAATCAGTCATTTAGAAAGTTTTATTGACCGAGATGCTAATTGCATAAAGTGTTTCTGATATTCAGTGTGCTTTCATTTGTATACCTGCTAACCAATTTTCTAAAGTCTTCTTTGAGACTCATAATTTTATATTTTGTATATTATTTTTGTAATGCGTAGTAAATGTAATATTTTTTCATTATACTAATGGACTGGTTTAGCATTTTCGAATAATATATATAACATTGCATTCAGCTGTTTTATTGTTTTACAATATACGCATGATAGTACTACCGTATATGTAAGAGAAAAATCTGGCGGGAATAATTTTACTAACACTGTCTTATACTATGGGTTGGTGATGACGGGGGAAGAGCGATGGATCTATTAACAAGATAACTTATTTGGCTAATGACCGTTTCATGGCGGTAAAACTTGTTGCCTTTACTCTCTCTCTCTCTCTCTCTCTCTCTCTCTCTCTCTCTCTGTCTCTCTCCATATATATATATATATATATATATATATATATATATATATATATATATATATATAAATTTATATATATATATATATTCATATATATATGTGTGTGTGTGTGTGTGTGTGTGTGTGTGTGTGTGTGTGTGTTAAGGCCGTTTTGACATGTTTTTACAATAAAAACGAACATAGCGGTAAGCCAAACATTTAGTCATAAGATTACTATCTGTACCAGCTAGTATCGTGTGCTTTTTTTGTTTCACGTATTGCATTCTTGTTCTGCAATATATGTCAATATATATATTTAATCATTTTAAGAACGAATACTCATTTGTTTTTTTTGTTTTTCTGATAACATGGATACTTCAATATATTATAAATAGAAATATGAAATAGGTGTCTATGGAGCTCCTTGTAGAGATCAAAAGAGCTTTATATCTTAAACTAATGATTTTAACACGATAATGGAGTTTAGCCAATAAATGAAACAAAATTGTTCTTTCCAAAAATATGAAAATAAACTGTTTTTAATAATTATTTTATCAAATGTTCATTTTTCCTATTTTGAATCGTCTAAAGCATGAAATATAAGATAAATGTAGCTTTGATGCTACGTTGTATATCTGCAATAAAATATAGCATTTTATTACTGCAGAATGATCTCTGTAAAGTTACTGAATTAAATAGCACTTGATTCATATGCTATTTATAAATAGGAAATATCAGAAAAGCAGTTACACATTGCTTATTACCGCTCAATGTATTACAGGAATCAAACACAACATGAATATAAAGTAAAAAGATTCTTGGGAAGTAGATAACTCAAACAACAGACTCGTTAAATTGACGCGATCTGTCAGTCAAATAAGTCGATAATCCAATCGATATTGGTTGCTACTCCACCACTCACCTCGGGCAAACTAAATATCTAAGTATACACTTCATTGTGTTACAGTGTAGTTACTTAACCAAACAGCGCCACGCGGCCAGATGACTCTCGCTTCAGGTCATTTCAGTCCTTGATGGGTAATGAAAAATGCACACACTTTAAGACTCGAGTAGTGGTTTCGCAGTATTTCACTTATCTGTATATCTCCATTATTTAGAAAAGACCAGAAACAGTAATAACACTGGATGACATTTCATCGCACAGCGCATCAAACTATTTCTGTTGAATACATCCATATCTGATAAGACGATATCTTAGAAAAGGTTTATATTTCGAAAGAGCACATATTCTTTAACGCATTGCTGCACATTTTTGTGGTTACATAATATTTATAATTGTTTTATATACCTCAGATAGTTAATATGAGTAAATAAACTTTTAGAAGTGATGTTGAAGTATTTTAAAAACAGCTCCAGTCTTAAGTATCAGTATGTTTGCCAAAAGCATAGTTTTGCTTATGTCTGCGTGATCACAATGTTGAATAATGTAAACCAATGGTTACAAAAATATCAAATCAATCTATAAGAAATGTTATGGACATTGTTTTAAGTTTTGTTTTAAATGTTGAATAATGTAAACCAATGGTTACAAAAATATCAAATCAAACTATAAGAAATGTTATAAACATTGTTTTAAGTTTTGTTTTAAATGTTGAATAATGTAAACCAATGGTTACAAAAATATCAAATCAAGCTATAAGAAATGTTATGGACATTGTTTTAAGTGTTGTTTAAATGTTGAATAATGTAAACCAATGGTTACAAAAATATCAAATCAAACTATAAGAAATGTTATGGACATTGTTTTAAGTTTTGTTTTAAATGTTGAATAATGTAAATCAATGGTTAAAAAATATCAATCAAATTAAGAAGGCGTATCAGTCTTTTAGTCCTTTAAGTACTTTAGTTTAGAATTTTCAGCATTGACGAACATCATATCTTCAAAAGATATCACTTTATCAGAATCGATCATATTAACAAATAATAGAACCTTTGAAGTTTATGCAAATTTTCAAATCGAAAACTGTGCTAGTTATATACAGCCTGAAAAATACGCTGATCATTCCCAAAGGCTAGGTATGATCTGATAAGTGTATCAATCCTTTAGGCTTTGAATTCGAGAAGATTTGTCATCATTTATGTACCTTCAGCAAGTTGTAGTGGAGGATAATTGCTTCGAGGAAACATAGGATTTCCAATGGCACCTTACCCTAAAAATGTTGAAAAACACGACAAAGTCCGATGGTTTTGATCACCATTTAATTGGGCAGTGCTATATATGTATACACAGGATGAGGGGAGCGCGTCTTCGCTTATTTTTAAAAAAAAACATGCAAGAGACAAATCTATTGATATGGAATAGATGTAAATAGATTTGCTTTCGGATAATAAAGAAGATGTTTATTCTTCTTGTGTGAAACAGTACACTGTAACAACAGACCTTGCTTCACATGGCAATACTGTGAAACGCTTTATTTGTTAATTCTTTGGATGAGTTTCTCGAAGGAATTACTTTTACATCAAGACCTTCTATTTAAGTTTGGTTTCCGCTATCGCTTAAAAAGTCCAATCCCCGTTTCCCTATTTTCCATGTCAACAACCTCTTACGTATTTTATTCAAGTTCTACACATTCTAATGCGGTAACCATGGTGTTACTTCAGCTATATTGTACTTAATAACGTTTTATACGGTTTTGGTTGTTTACTCCTTTGAACACTTTATTTTCTGTTAGACATATACTTTCTTAGCTTTAATACATCAATATAAGAATTATTTATAATGTTGCTTTTTAATCTATTTTGCTTCGATGAACATTTTTAAATTGATTGTTTTCTTGAAAACTTGATGAATAAAGAATTGTATAGCTCGCATCATTAATCACGGGTGACCTGTGTGAAACATTTGTGTCAGCCACGTCTTTTGTGAGTAGATTTGCAATTGTTTCGCTTGACAAATAAAAGTATATGTGCCCGTTTGTTTTTATTCCGATTCCAAAGAAAAGCACTTTTGAGAGTGTCATCGTTATTTCTTTTCATATCACCTTGTTTTTGTTATTTCAATGCTAATATGTCATATCAAAGATGGTGAGTCATTCAAATGATTTCTAATGCAAAATGTAAAGAAAAAATCGCAGTATATCTTATATATATATAATATCGGATTTCAAATAAATATTTTACAAGCACGTTTGTGTTTCCTCCACTTCGTATATAAATATGCACTTTCATGACCATCGGAAAGATTGAATTAACTTTCATATCATTATAATAATATGAAAAGTACAAAAGGCAAACACATTATCGTTTACATTTATATTGTAATTTTAATAAAGTGTGGGGAAATGTATTGTTGAAACATCCCGTGTAAAAACTAAATGCGCTTAAACTACATAAAGTTCCACATTTGCGGATACGAAACATATAACGCAACAATGCATTAAGGTGCTTCCAGCCATTAATACATATTACGGTCTAGTCTATAATATGATGTTCACAAGTTTGACAATTTAGTCAGCAATAATAAAAAGTCTTATTCCCACGTATCGCAACGCATATTGAATATAATGGTCGCTCATGTTACATAATTGCATGCAAAATGTCTCGTAAATGTCAATGTCTCAAAATGATTAATTATACTGACGAAACACATACGTTATATGATACTGGACTTTGCTAAACGACCAAATTTGTGAATAAGATACAGTTACTTGCGGAGATGGGGTGTGCTCCCCGAGTACCGGTTAATCTTCCAGGATTCCAGGAAACAATGGTTAGGCTTACTGATCGTCTGTCAGTCGTCAAAGGAATACAACTGACGCTAACATGCAATCAATTCAATCAATGTGAATAAGGTGAATTGAAATATTAAATTAAACGTTTTATTTTTAAATTAAACTCATTAAGGTACTTCAGTATTACATATTCTGTGAAATTGCACAACAGCAATGTCGGTAATATGGACTTAAAGTAATCTGAATATGAACTAAATATAAGCATTATGTGAGCATAATGTGCTTGTACGCATTCTTACTCTCATATTATAAAAGATGAGTATGGCGGCGGCTTTTTTAATAATGTTATGAAGAAGGGGGGCGATGTTTAGTTCATACGTTACCCAGGGTTTAGCTCCCCAGTGACTAGATTTTCTTTTTACCGGTTCGTGGCTATGTGGCAATTGCCATTTCTAGTGCATATATATTAGCTCTACTAAGAATATTATAGTTTTCTATATTTTTATATGTATATGATATCGCCGTGACTGTGTCCTACGAAAACTTAGTAGCATTGGTCACTGAAGTCATTTGCTCTATATATTAACCTTGTATTTATCATTTTGTTTTATTATTCCATATCAAGATTATGTGTGTGATGTTGTGGTAGTTTAATACGTCTTTTGCAATCTGCATTTCCTAATCTTGTTTTATAATCAACATAATAAAATTTAAAACCTCAAATATTTCCAAAGTAAACATAGCTAGAGCATATCTATCAAATATCTATATGTTCAAATATTGCTAACGTTTGAAGTGACATGTAGCATAGCATCTAGAACATAAACGTTATATGTAGTACCACGTTGTCTGCATTTTATCGACCACTTTTGCAAGTTGATTATAAAGAAAAAGACCTTTGAATATTCAACACTACAACGACATGTCAAGATAAATGTTGATAGGAAAAACGATGAAGTTGATAAGACAATCAATGTTAAGAAAGACGATGTTGTTGTTGTGATTGTGCATTCAATGTCAATATCAAACAGTAAACCTTACATCAAACGTTAGCTTTTGAATGTTTTTAATTTCACAGCAATTGATTGATTGAATATTAAGCGTCATTTTAATGCCATCGTGGTCTAACAGACGATCAGTTAACCTAACCATTTTTTCCTGGGATTAACCAGTACTCGAGCACTCCTCATCACTGCAAGTAACTGAAAATTTTCGAACTTGAATCAGTGGTGAGAGACGATTGATTATGAGACACAATGTCGTATATCAATCATCACGGAGACTGTTGCCGGGCGGGGATTCGAACTCACGACCCCTGGATTGATAGTAAAACGCGCCCGGCAATTTCATAGCAAACAATGCATAATGTTCTAATTTCTGGCATTTAAAAAAAGTGTGTGTTCTTGGAAAACGTTGAAAACCGTAATATCTGTGTAACATAATGTCGATGTTCTTATATTCTTCTAAATGAATGGATTGTAGGTTAAAAGATCAACTACCAAATCAACAAATGTATTACATGCAAGCATGCTTCTTATCATTATTAGCAACGTCCTACGTGTTTTTATATAATAAAAATAATTAAACAAATATTTGTTAATAAAAATGAAAGCAAAATAATAATAAAATTTCATTTTCATTTTAAATCATACTACTTTGAATAGCGATCATACGCTGTCACAGTTTTATTCATTCCACACTGCATCCCTTTAATATTTATCCAATTCAAACGTCCGCATATATATATTAAATGACGTAACGACTCCTTGTGGCGTCAAACTGCTATGTGTAAGTGTATGAAACATTAAGGCACATGGTACAGTGATGCTCTAAATGGTTGATAAATAGAAAATACATACGTCACTAATCTCATGACATATTATAACCAGACATTGTTCATACCTTCAAATGAACATGCTCACCACATCATCTGAAGTTCATTTATATTAATTAAGTACAACACAGCTGGTCCAGGCTAAACATTTGTTGTTTACCATGCACTAGATGTTAATACCTGCATCCCTATTAATCAGCATAACAGTATTTTGAAAATGTTACAGAGTTTAACAAATTTGAAAATATTGATCACTCAACCATCTTCTCGAGATATTGTCTTACCGCTATTTAAATTAGAAAGATTTAGTTCGTATTATTTAAAGTGAATAATAATTACGAATTATATCATATTACATCTTGAAATATTAAACAATATTTGATAAAACAATGAACGAAATGAAGACAACCACAAGAACTCGGTTCACAAACGGTAATTAAAGATGCCAAGATCCTTAAGATCCTTAGCTTCGGCTTAACCGATTCGTCAGACTTAATGCCAAAGACATAGCCCTGAGTATTTCGTCGCGATCAAGGTTTGCAGCCTTTATTACCGCCAAAATGGACTACATGTTACTCCTCGTATTTCTTTTCTTTTTCATGTAATTTGCAACAAAAATCTACCAATCAGCTATATTTAAGACGATGCATTGTCATTTTTAATCTGCTGCATGAAATAAACCAAACGCTAAAATATTATCAATAAAATATAATGAATATTCATTAAAGCTTAAAAGATTATCATAACTTAGAGTGCTTTAATTTCTATTCTCAAGCATTGATAGCAATCAGTGTTACAGCTTTTCAATGGTAATATGTGGTTTCAATCTCCACTTTCTGTATTTTAGTGGAATATACTTGGGGTTCATTATGTCAAAAGGTTACAGCGAAATAGGTGAATATACATAAACATGAACACATTTTGTTAACCTTGACAACTACAGCGCATACGAATGAACTGTTGACTGTATCAGATCTTTTCCAGATGTTATAGAAAATACATTATTGTTTGATAAAAAACAGAACTGGTTACCGGCAAAACATATTCGGCTCAACGTACAATCAATACACGAAGTATTGCATCAATACATGATTCAATAACAAGTTTGAGTATTTGATTTATACAAAAAAAATTGTATGCAATTACCAATATTAACAAAAGTACTGATAATATTATATGTATAAAAAAAGCAATAAATTACAGAAGTCAGAAATAATCAGACAAGCAGTAACTGTTGCTACCAGTATTTTTCACATTACATGTTTAAATCAATGCGATCTTATATGTACATACAAACATGAAATTGGTGCAAACACATTACATTTATCAAATAAGCAAGATATATATGCTGTTACAAAAGCAGATTATGTTATTGATACAAAATTATTGATATAAATTGTCTGCAATTGAACTGTATGGGTAGAACACATTTAACAATTTGAGTAATATCCGTAGTGAACATTTTATTTTAAACCGCAATGAAACTTCGATTACCGATTTATCTTTGTCTGTTTTTGTTTAGAACGTTTAATTAATTAACACTTCGTGAGAATGATATACAACAGAGTTACTTCAAATATTTCAAATACCTCTAAATGGCCTTCTGTTTAGATGCATCGTGCACATCATTGCCACTTCAACGTAAGGGGAAGTTTTATGACAGCAGTTTGATGAAAATAAAACCAGCATTGCAGTGTCATGAAACAATATTTACAAACTATTACCAAAATAGAGCATCAACTACAAGTCCATTTATAACGTTAATCAGTACTTGTTATATGTTAACGTGTTTATAACCTAAGGAATTGAGTAACATTGTTTAATTGTTTAAATCGTTATTACTGTATTTCCTGTGGCATGGAATTTCCTGTCTGTCCCATGATTCATAGCACTTTAGTATGTTTTATGTCCAATCAGCAAACGCGAATCGTATGGATAAATGACGGTCGTAAAGAACCGTTTCTAACGTCTGTGAGAGCTGATTAGCAAACTGTTAATCGAACCAAAGCTGATTGGGACAATATTTGTCTGTTTTAGAGTTGGTACGTTCTTTTTGCTTCGTGAAATATTGATATTGTGTCACATTCTTTAGAAATATACCATTCAAATTATTGTTATACGAAAAAGAAAGGGACTTTGGTCGAGTACACTATTTGCATTGATTTCTAATGAGTGATTATCCTTATCTAACCAGCTGACCGTATTATATTCTCTGTATAGACTACTCTTGGAAGAAAAATTTCTATATGGATATTTTATGTATTCTGACACATCCTGTTCATCAAATCGCCGTCTTACCCGTATCACAGTCGTGTCCCCTGGTATATCAAGATATCGTTTTCTCCAAGTTTGCACGTATAGGGCACCAAATGACGTTAGTGGTTCGACGATGGTAAATGTAATAAGGCGAGAATTTATATCCATGGCATGATTTGTGGCATTACGAACATTACCGTTGTCCCGTATAAATAAAATAATAGCTATAATATATGAATAGCAAAGAATATTTTGTAAGAGCAGCGTGTATTGATTAGTCATATCTTATCACGAGCCTCTTCACACTTACGCACTTAACTATGTTGGGGGACCTCACCGATAAGCTTGCCGCTGATCTATCATCTGACCAATCAACAAATAGCCTTTGTCCAAGGCATCACTTAGACCATTTCGGGTAGCATACAGTTTATTTGTTTCTCATCACAATCCTCCGCGCCAAAATGATATGGAACGTTGTCAATAATTCCATTGAAGGCATTTAACTTATGTAGGAGTGGCGTTGTTTATTGAACCTTTCACATTGTTATATGTTCTATTAATTTTTCAACATTTGCAATATATATATTATTTGTATTACGGCGGGTGTGTTTCTTGTTTTGATAATGTAATGTAAAAACTGTTATATGTGTCTTTCTATGAAGTATAACAGTAACCATATGTTTTGACACGTTTGTGTTTTGCAAATATTGCACAATAACCACCCTGAATGCATATGTTATGCTTTGCATATATTGCAAAAAAATAATCGGTCATTATGTGACCCATTCAATGTATCTACTGTTTAGTTGTTTTTTCTACCCCTGTGTCACTATGTGACCCATTCAATGTATCTACTGTTTAGTTGTTTGTTTCTACCCATGTGTCACTATGTGACCCATTCAATGTATCTACTGTTTAGATGTTTGTTTCTACCCATATGTCACTATGTGACCCATTCAATGTATCTACTGTTTAGTTGTTTGTTTCTACCCATATGTCACTATGTGACCCATTCAATGTATCTACTGTTTAGTTGTTTGTTCTACCCCTGTGTCACTATGCGACTTATTCAATGTATCTACTGTTTAGTTGTTTATCCTACCCCTGTGTCACTATGTGACCCATTCAATGTATCTACTGTTTAGTTGTTTGTTCTACCCCTGTGTCACTATGTGACCCATACAACATATCTACTGTTTAGTTGTTTGTTCTACCCCTGTGTCACTATGTGACCCATACAACATATCTACTGTTTAGTTGTTTGTTCTACCTCTGTGTCACTATGTGACCCATACAACATATCTACTGTTTAGTTGTTTGTTCTACCTCTGTGTCACTATGTGACCCATACAACATATCTACTGTTTAGTTGTTTGTTCTACCTCTGTGTCACTATGTGACCCATTCAATGTATTTACTGTTTAGTTGTTTGTTCTACACCTGGGAGCCATTTATACATACAACCATCATCACATGATTAAGAGTTTCTTTGTTTTTACATTGTGTATAGTACATTTCATAATGGAATTTAATCATACGTAAACCATGTACACTTCACATATAAATTCAAATGATTACCTGGTATATCAAAATATTCATCAACTTCGACGAGAACAGAATAAAAAGAGGTTTATGAAATAGTCTTATCTCCCAAATCAGTAATGTTCAGCCCCAATGCCAATGCTGAGAATACTTTGCCTATCCTATAACTCCTAGCTATTTATGGCTTACGTAACTGTGACGTCGTTCAACTTTCGGTGAATCAACTGACCAATAAATCTACTCAAATCTCATTGATATTAAACGGACCCAAGCGGGAGAGCTGTGTTCGTCTTCAGTTTACAAATGTATAATTTACCGTCTGTGTACAAATAACTATTCTGTCATATATTATTTATAAAGTGCATGATTCATGCTTGCGTAATGCGAGAATGATTTACCACACCTCACAAAGTGCATTATATTAAATACTCTACAGTATTAAACACAGTATGCGTTAATAAGTGCGCTTCTATTTTTGTTATGGTTTCGTACAACTTTATCAGTTCATGAAATGTAATATTCAATCGTCGTTTCAGTTTACTGTCGTGTTAGATGCTATTGGTTTAACAAAAAGACGAATTTTCCCTAAAAAATCATTAAATGAGTATCATTATCACGCTTATGCACGTAAAACCTCACACTGTAATATAAACCATACATATAGTTCCTTTGCACAACATGTCTCCTCATATAATTTTTTTTCTATTTTATTTATGTTTGACTCATTTATCATAAATACTTTCAAAAAACAATATGACATATTCTATGCAATCTCTCCATCTCAAACGGGTAATGCCATCCATAGACCGCGGCCATTTAGTACATCGTGTATTATACTAAATTCATAAATTTACTACTTTATCTATATAAATCGCATAATGATATAGAATCTTTTCAGACTAATTAAGAAATAATTGCACGTGATACACATGTCCAATTCAAAATGCATTAAGTACATCGTGCATCGTGTATCACACTTAAGTCATCAATCTAATATATATATATATATATATATATATATATATATATATATATATATATATATATATAGAATCTTATCAGACTAATTATGTAATAATTGCACATGATGAAGCACGTCTATTCAATACACCGCTTATCTAGTAATTGTAGTATCTTAATAAAAACGCATCAGTGTATACACAACTTGATTTTTTATACTGACAGCTAATCAGTTTTCATTCGCATTGAGAAGAAGCAAAAGGTCTATAAATCATGTTTATCGTAACCAAATTTTTGTATTTCCTTTTTTATCATTACTTGCTGAGTTTCCTTCTTTTTAACATATCAATAGGTCATACATCTCAGCCAGGTAAGGTGGAATACGGAACTCCCAGCTGTTGCCTTCCTGTTATATGGTATATAAGAAGAGCAAAATGCTATGGGAACATTAATTATAAAAAAAACAGTTGCAAAGGTCAACTTATTGGAGAGATTGTAAAGAGAATTATAGTCTATCAGTTCACAACTTGCATCTCTGGGAAGTAGATTAAATATTTACCTGACTAAATGCCTCATATACAGTTAATGAACTGTTTTTATCTGCTAAATACACCAAATATCTGTGCAATCAAAAATCGGAATGATTTATTTTTACAAAAGCAGAGACGGAAACCCTACAATATTGGATTTTGTGTTCTAAACAAGATAGAATACGTTAACCTTATGGTATGAAACGCTTTTATACGTGTAATTTGGTTTTAAGATGATTGTCCAGAGAAGAACATTTAGTATGCATGTAGTTTAATATCGGATGAAAGAATCCCTTTAAAAACAGAACGCTACCAAGAAATGAAATTGAACTAGCAAATACACTTTTATTGAATCTGTTCATGGCGTATTCTATTTTCGAGCAGCACTTATTACAATAAAACTATGGCTTATTTAAATTTATCCACTCGACTGGTTCACTATGTTCTTGTTGGGAATAAAATGATCACCACATCCGTTATGTCCGTTAATTTTGTTGCGAATTACTGGTTGCCATCTCTGTACCGAACTTCCATCGGAAGCAGGGCACACACGATGAACCCCAATTTGAAAGCAAGCAACATGCTGAATGTAAACATGATGTAATCATTATAAAATACCAACAATAACGAATGCAGTAATTTGCCAAATAAATGCAAATGTTACTATATAAAACATCTCAATGTCATGCATTACGTGATTAACAAATACATTTAAATGTCAAATCATATGGAAGCAAGTGTGACAGTCCTGATACACAAACTTTTCACTTATGAAGGATGCCCTGCAACTACTAATCATTTTGAGCAAGTTAGATAAATGACTAATGTAATCACAATAGCTGTTTCATATATTGACATTACAGTGCTGTTAATTATCAACCGGTCCAAACTTTCAGCCAGTAAAGCTAATGTATTTGTAATGACCAATACTATATTGTCATTTTAATACTTGATAAATAAACCTAAACAAAAATCACTGCATTATAACTAATTGAACAATTTCATAGGTGAAATGCTAGTAAACTAAATTAAACAGGAATATAAGCAAAATTGCTTGGAATATGTTTTGCTTTTGTTTCTAAATAATCAGTAGATAAATACGTGCTACATATCAATAATCCGGCACCAAATAATCTAATATTGTACTGATTAATATATAAGAATAAGCTAGAAGTGTAACAACTTATTGCTCGTAAATATAGTTAATTCCAAGACTGCTGATTTATAAGCGTATGTGAATTTAACTCTTATAAACATTTTCAATAGGGATTAAGTACCAGTAACGTATCTGGCTAAATACTTTATGGAATGTTTTCCTGCCACATAACTCAATTATAATTTGGTTCAATAGACACACATCTGCCTTTCTGTAAATAAAACATAGATACAGTCACTTTATTACCAACTGTTCCCTTGTCCTGTCTACCAAACGCCAGATGGGAAAATATGCCAACAATAACGATAACGTATCAACTCGGAAACATTACCCCTATGTTGTATATCTTTTTTATACTCTACTGAAGTGCATGCAATTCTATATAATTTTCACCAATATAAGTCATTAAGTAAGTGACAAAAAATAATACCATATGCGCGATCACGGGGTGGATAAAGGGCAAAGCAAACGGTTGACATCTATATCCACCAGAAAGAAGTACTGCTAAACACTTTAAATTCGCGTAAATTTATTTCGCGAATTTGCTCTGATTTGCTCTTTTTTATTTATTCGCGAAATATTGAATTTGCGACGTTCGAATAGTGAAATCGCCGGAATTTTTTTTATCTTGATATTGTAAATATCTGCCTGAACATGATTATAATTTGAAACTCGCGAGTAATAGCGAAAACAAAGTGTTCGCTTATCAAAAGTGTTTTACAGTAATTTAACAATAGCACATGAGAAAATATTAGATTCTGATATATAAATAGGTAACAGCCACAGAGTAGTCAAAAGGTCAGCATGTCATATTGAAGATAGGTTATTTCATAATTGTTTGTTTTTGTTTTTATGGTTTTTGTATGTTGTGTTCGTGTTTGTGCGTGGCGTTTATATATTTTCAATGCTCTGTCATATATTAGATATATATTTTCATATATTTTGATGAAACCTAAGCTAGTACATGTATGCTTAAATATTTAGTAACTAAATGAATAAAAGTGTGCATCGCGTGGTCCAGTGGTAGAACATCTAACCCGTGTTCGGAGAGTCGTGGACTCGATCCTCTGCCACAGCTGTGTGTGGTGTCCTTAAGAAAGACACTTTTCCGTATAATATGCTTAGTAATGGTTCTATACAGGAAAACATCGAGCGTTATTTGTCCATCGAAATAAAATAAATAAGTTTCAACTAAAATTAATCAAACGATGCGTTATTTGTTAACATTTAAATCAACATTTAATTATGACGATGTTTTTCCACGGTTAGTGTTCGTTCATCTTATAATCAAGTGTATTCCAGACATCAGGGTTCAGTTTGTTCGTGTGAATAAAATCATAGTCTTTACAAGTCTCTCATATTTCCCGAATTAGGTATCCACCCCTTGAAAAAGCAATAAATTATACGCCTGTCCATTAATTTATAGCTTAGCCTATTTATAGCTTACCAAATTGAGACCTCATTAAACTTTCTCTTAATCAAAGGACCAATCAACGAGCTTAGATCGTATTGTTATGTAACGAGCCCAAACTGGAGAGCTGGATCTGTTCTTCAGTGTAATAAATATATACCTGTGTTTTGTATATTGGCTGCTTATGTGAGACTTTATGGCGATGTTTACCTTTAATAACAGCGTATGATTAGTTCTCAGCCAAGGAGCTACTTTTTCTATGGCAATTGAAGTTGAACAACCGAGAACTAATTTTTTTTTTCAGATAATAAAACTTTCAATTGATGTAACTAATGGCTGAATAAAACGATGATAAACGTTTGTAATTGAGGATCCGTGTTGCTGAAAATTGCCGTTTTATCTGTGACGAAACATGTTTACCGCTTGAGCATCGGCAATTCAAAACTGTATAAGTTTTCACGAATCATGCAGACCAATAAAAATCGCAAAAGGACAATCATTAATAATACAAATTGTCATTTTTCTTCAAATTTGGACAGTATCTTAACATTTGACAAATAAATTATACAGAATTGGAATGTCGATAAAATATAGCAACACAATTGCCTTTTATTGTGATAATAAATATTCATTTCCATGACGACAGTATCGTTTTAAAACAATTAAAAGTAACACACAAGACTTACAAATGTGTTTGTTTAACATAACTAATAAAAAATAAAACAATATATATATATATATATATATATATATACTTATCCAGTAACAACAATAGTCATGCTTCTAAAATTGAAGACAAATGAAAAACATATTTTTATGTTCTGACGACTGGGAAAGAGCGCGGTTTAGTGCTCCCATTAACATACGCTATTTTGTTCCGTATTTTGCTACTTAACCTACAGTCACTTCCTCTGTTTGTTTGTATTTTATTTAGTATGTATATTTGTTATGTTGAGACAGGATTGATGACTGACTCAATTGAATGCTCCGTCTCTTGTTTGCCATATTTTTTCTGTTTATAAACAACTAGACTAGTATGTTTTTATAACGTTACGATTACGTTAAATGTCGCTCAGTGTTGGATCTTGAATATAATTGTTATTAGGTTGTTGGCTCCATATTCAACAGAGTCATAACAAATACATGGAAATGGTACTTAACAGCTTCATCGCTCGAGGTTTTCCTATGTAGAACCAGTACTAAGTATATGCGAAAAGAAGTGTCTTGCACAAGGACACCACATAGACCGAGACCCTCAGATTCTGGGTTCGATGTTCTACCATTGGATCACACACTCCAAACGCAACTTCAGATATTAACAAGCAACGTTAACAATATAGTTCAATGTTAGTCAGTAGGACACTATATTATATGCCACCAGTATGATAGTTCAGAGTGCTAGCGTTTATTGTGTATTAGGATGAATGCGTTGCATTTGTTTTTGCGGTAGTGAAGTAGATTAAATATGGAATAATAAAGCTCTTTGCTAATGTACATGTTCAAACGAAAGCTATATATATATATATCTAATTAGACCACCTTTACAGTCCGAGTCCTTCAAACATAACTTTTTCAAGGTGTATTAAAACAAAACTATTAAACACTCGTTGTAACAAGCATGCCGTTGTATAGAAATTACATAATTACGCAAGTTAGCATTTTATTACTATTTTTAGATCGTTTTATGTAAGTAAGCCTTTTCTTCAAATTCTTAAAACGTATAAAAGTGTAATTGTTGCACAAGCAGTCGTTGATATAGTATCAAGGCATTAATATGAAATGCTTAATAATAATACACTACAAGTGAATAATTGCACCATCCATGTAAAAACATCACCAACAACAATTACACTACTGTTTTAATATTTATATAATACAGTTGCCATGCTTATCACGTCCAACCTTGAACTTTCTAAACCAATCTTTTCTCTTCTAGACCTAAGTACAATGTAAAATCAAAATATAATTACATTAAATTGATACATTGGCATGTATAAACAGTTTATATACTCCTGCGTACAATTTTCCGCTAATGCGTGTGGTTACCATAATTTCATAAATAATGCATAAATAAGGTCGTTAGTACATAACTCAATGTAATTTTCCAAAATGAAATAATGATATTGAATTGCTGAATAAATAAGTTTCATAAACTGTTATTTACAGACCATCTTCGACAAGATGATACTTAAGTGGCAATGAAACAAAGATGGGTAACGATCATAAACCATGATTAATGTATGCAAATTAAGTTTACAAAGCTTGTATAATGGTTTATTTGTTTTAATTAATTGTTATAAATATTGTTTAAACGACTAAACATTCCCAAGCAGGTCAAAACGAAATAATATGTAAGTCAGACACTTAACATAAACATTAATTTGTATACTAGGCAGTCACACAGCCACATTAATACAAAATAAACAATATTTCCATCAGTCTCCCAACAATAATAACAATAATGTCCAACAGACAATCTCACAAGAACAATGAAAGAAGAATGTCCATCAGATAGTCTCATGACCACATAACTGCAACATAACTACAATATAACTACAACATACCTACAACATAACTTCAACATAACTACAATATAATTGCAACATACGTACAACATAACTGCAACATACCTACAACATAACTGCAACATAACTACAATATAAGTGCAACATACCTACAACATAACTGCAACATAACTACAATATAAGTGCAACATACCTACAACCTAACTGCAACATAACTACAATTTAACTGTAACATACCTACAACATAACTGCAACATAACTACAATATAATTGCAACATACGTACAACATGACTACAACATAACTGCAACATAACTGCAACATACCTACAACATAACTGCAACATAACTACAATATAAGTACAACATACCTACAACATAACTGCAACATAACTACAATTTAACTGTAACATACCTAAAACATAACTGCAACATAACAACAAATAATGTTAATACATAATTTCACTAAAGACGAAACATAAACAGATAGCAGGCACCAGCAGGGGTTACCACCGTCGAACGGTCAATACCAAAAGACACCTTGTGTCAAACCTTGTTAGCTTGTGCTTCCATCATTGCTTTTCCTGCGCCCTTTGCCATATTAAAAAAGACTACAGAGTGTCTACAACATCATCTCCACAAGACTATTACATTACAAATATGACAGCACAGACACATTTAAAATACGTTCAGCTTCCTCCTCTGTTATTCCTCAAGTCCATTCTTTCAATGTAAATTACAATCTGTATCAAAATAAAAGATGCGGTTGCTTTATTGTTGCGGTTCAAAAAGATATAAAAGGAAAACTTTGTTTATAAAGTTTAGGTCCTTCGATTGGGTGATAACACATCACTATTTTATTGTCACGAATCTGCTATTGCGAATAACATGTTTTAAAAAATTTTATATTATTTAAAGTAGATATTCCAAAATTCCTACGTTGTTTTCGTGGTGATTTAAATGTTATATTGGTAACATGCGAACGATATCGATGTTTAATTTAAAGAAAGGAATTTTAATTTGAGATAAAATAAAGTTTCTAGGAATAATCGAAATCAAGTTCATGATACCAACATAGTATTATCATTAACACAATGATACTGAATAAAATGATGCTATACGTTTTATTGAAGTTATTTTTGTTTCAAAAATAAACCAAATAAACACTGCAAAACACTGACAAACATCATCAGTTGAATTGTGGGTAAACGCTGTTTCAGTTTTTACAAAGTTCACGTCACACATTTCACTGAGTCACACAAATAACGTCATTTATTATGTAATAATTAAATACACTCATAATACCTCTTTTTGTAATTTTCAGCTATGAAAATAACAAAGACAGGTAATTTTATTGTACCAGTTGATAATCATATCATAGAAACATGTGCATTAGAGTTGCCATAAACACCTTGGTGTCAAAACACAGAATGCATTTTATGGCACTGCGTCTTCATTTTACGACATACTCTGGTTTCGACATCGTTAATGATTACAAAGTAAACATTGTATAGTGAAGAATGAATACTTGCTGTCTTAATATGAACACGTGTCACAAGGTATATGCTGTTTTACCTGCATAAAAACAGAAAGTGATTAACACATAATGAAGAAAAAATGTTAAGACACATTTAATTATAAATCTTGAAATATGAATCACTAATCGCGAAAACGTTACTTAACATACGTCTAGTTATCCCGATTTAATAATTAGGTTATCATGTTGATATGTTTACTGCCTCACAATACTTAGTGCAGCCCAGGTTCCACCACCAATAAAGCCAGAATCGATATACAAACTATGTATTAGAGAGAATGCGTGCTGAACTGAGTTACGGAATGAATTTCGTAATATTGCTAGTGTCCTCTTTGGCCGAGTGGTCTAAGCACAAACATAATCGGAGAGTCGTAGGTTCGATCCTCTGCAACGGCTATGTGTGGTGTTCTTGAGTAAGATACTTTTTCCGCTTAATATGCTTAGTACTGGTTCTACACAGAAAGACTCCGAGCGTGATTTGTCGAAGTTGTAAGAA
Source organism: Panopea generosa (assembly GCA_029582155.1). NCBI lineage: Eukaryota > Metazoa > Mollusca > Bivalvia > Adapedonta > Hiatellidae > Panopea > Panopea generosa. The sequence goes on from CM055895.1 coordinate 54,745,629, forward strand.
TTTGTTTCGCAATCGAAGTAAAATTAATAAGTCTCAACACCACTTACTTCTCGTCGGTGAAACCATGGATTCAATTTAAGCACGCTAAATAAAACGGCTCCCATTCCCTTGGGGACGAGCGATGGTTATATCCAGATTCTTTCAGAGATTTTTCTCCACAAATAAAACTGGATATGCCATTATATATATAGCAGGCAATGTGTTATAATAACATAGTACGTGCAACATAATAGGAAAAAAACGGATACGGCTCGTTAAAATGTTACCACACGACTGCTTGTGTATGTGATTTATCTGCAAACAGGATAAAGCCACATTACTTTAGTTTATAATTCCTGTATCTGGTATCTCCAAAATAAGGTCCAATGAAAAGGCAGGGAATTCTATGCCTGTCCCATAATGTGATGTCATTCAAATTTCGCTTACGTAACTGACCAATCAACGTGCTCAAATCTCAGCAGACTCGGTTTTGATGAATCTGTTCATGAGAGAAATATCTTAAATAAATGCCACGAGTATTGGCAAGTTACGTTTATTGACCTTTACACACTATATGTGCTATATTGCCATAATAGAGTACCGGCAATACCGGTCATGTTGGGAAATCTGTCAAAAGGATTCCTTTACATCATTTGGATACTATTTTAATTGTTAGGCTTAAAGTTATTTAGTTACATTGTAATTTATATAACATGTTAACATTGTTTGACATTGTAAGCTGAAAAAGTTCAATCAAGTATGAGGTCACTTGAACTATTACAGAAAGTCTCCTTGCAATCATAAGATGCGTGTTGAAAATGTATTAATTCCCTTTTTTATGAAATTAATATCTCGCTTTTTCTAAGTATCCTAGTACCTGACATATATTATACACTAGTATTGAAGCAGGAATATACTGTCTATCCAACAATGCATAGCAATCTAATGCATTTACCAAACTGTGATGTCATTCAACTTCCCTTATAGAATCTGACCAATCAGCGGTGCTTGTATTTCACTATCATGTAATGGTCACTATCGGAAAGAGCTTGAACCTTTTTCTGCAGGCTATGCTTTATCTTCGTTCATATTTGTATACCATTCACTATTCAAAAGCTCGAACAATTGCTTGAAGTGTACTGATCTTTAACATTTTCGGGATTTGATCATGCCTTCCAATAAGAATAAAACTAAGACACTGTTATAAATAATAGATTCTTAGCTCTACATTAAATCCTTGTGCACTATGTTTTTGCTTTTGCGTGTTTGATCACCCCATGAATACTTTAATATAGTTAGGTTCTAAAATTGTTTGTTCTCATTAATGTTATAGGTCTCTTTTCTTTCGATACCTTTTACTATTTTTGAAACCGCTAACGTGTCTTTCATGACCAATGTAGACTATAAAAATGGTACCTGTTCTCACCGCCAGGTACAGTTACATAGCAGTAAAATACGAGCATGCTGATTGGACTGTCGCATCAGCAGAAGTTGAATTACGTTACAGTTTGGCATAACGCATAAGAAAATTGTGGTTTGTGGGACAGGAGGAATTCCATGTTCTATTAGGGTAATCCAGACCTAGATCAGGAGATTTCAGGTTCTTGCATAGACTTTGACCAAGCTTCAAAGTTTCACGGCTTCATCAATGAGTATACAGTCCAGATAGGCCAATATAAACTTATGCTTTTTAAATTGATTCATGTATAAATTACAATCTTCCTAAAATAACACGATTTCAATGTGTGGCATACAATTTGTTGAGATGGAATAAAACTAAATCAGAATAAAATATAAATGAACACAAATTCATGCATGTTTAAGCTATTTATTTTATCACCATGGCAGCTGTTAGTCTTCTGTTCTGGATTTAAGCAGTAGTATAATTTACGACACATTGTCTGGCATATTTAGTATTTCATTTTAAAGTGAATTTCTTTAATATTTTCAGAAAACTTTTGTGTGTATTTGTTGTGAGGCCAGGTCCATGAAATAGTAAGGTATTTCATTCATGTATATCTCAAGACATAAAAGAGTACTACGCTGACATGTATAGATTAAAATACCATGACTATACACAATCGCGCAGTATTTTCGAACTGAACTGTGTCTTCAAAGTTCATGAAAGCGGGTTACAGAACCGAAGGAAAAGCTGTTTCAATAGGAAAATAGAAAAGCACACAGTTACGTTCATGATTTTAACCAGCTATATAAATCCACCATAGGAACTTTCAGTACATGACGCTCCATTGGTGCAAAAAAAGGTACCAAGTGCCTTCTTATTTCATATAGACTTGGTACCTTATGGGACGATTATTAAGAACCATTCCAACTTTCAAATTATTCGTAATAACGAATTGTAAAAATGTAGTTCAGGAAGCTTTCGTTTTTGGTTAGTTTTACATTCATCACATATTGCACAAGACCACACTAGTATATGCACTCTATATTGTGACATTTTTCTCTGTCCTTAATTGCAGCTTGATATTTAATTCCCAAGACTATACGCGAAATAATGCGTACACACCTCTCTTCTTTGTTAAATATATTCTTGGTGTTTCAATGGGATACGTTATACATATTTACAGATTATTAAAACATGATTTCATTTCCAGAGCAAGGTAACTAACACGTATAAGCACGAGGGCTTAGCAACACGTTTACCAGCATTAGGTACGGTCTATATCTCGTACAACTTGAGCATGCAGATCCACAAAATGAACTAGCAATTTCCCTTATAGAACACCTTTCTAACCCACCATATCCTTTGTATTATTTGTAATATATTCAGTTGTCTTGGCAGGAGCACGGGCTTTATCCAATATTTTACACTTATAAAGCTGCTGACAGACAAAGATGCTGTCTTGACTAGGATGCATGTTACCTTGATGTATGACTGTCTCACTGATTCTGCAGTCCACGTGACCGTAAAATGAAATGCTGAATGGATTAATTATCCGGTAAAACAGTAATAATTCTTCTAGTTAGATGGTTGACTTTGTAACCTGATCAATAGTGATAATTATTGGAGACAGCTGTGTACTCATATAAAGGTCAAACGTTTGAGATGATGAAATGGTTTGGAACATAATATAGTTATGACGACTATATTGCAATGATACTAAAACCATATTTTCACCAATGCCATTTTAGAATTCAAGTTTTACAGTAATGAGTCGTTATTTCATCTAAGCGATTTAAATAATCAATCTAAAATTTAGTTGCGCTTCTATAATTATATCAACTTTATATTGTAAAAGAAGACATTTCCAAATAATTATTATAATACTGCGGTAAATCTTATCAATGAACTTGATACATTCGTATTTTTTTCCTATTTTTCCTATTTTAGTACTATTTTCCTATTAGTATTTCCTATGATCGAACTCGAATTTCTTTTTTTTTTTGGCGATTTTTCAAATGGTTTGTGCGGTGTCCTTCGTGATCGTGTAGTCACAAAATGACCATAGATTGACCAGGTCGTGGGTTCGAGCCCGCTCGACCTAATAACTTTACCCGAGAAAGCTTTGCAATCACTTGAGGAAGGCCGGTGGTTCTATTCAAATTCGCCGTGCCCGATAAGCTCAGTCGGTTACGCGTCTGACTTTCAATCCAGGGGTCGTGAGTTCGAATCCCCCGCCCGGCAACAGTCTCCGTGATGATTGATATACGACATTGTGTCTCATTATCATTCGTCTCTCACCACTGATTCAAGTGGGAAAGTTATCAGTTGCTTGCGGAGTTGGGGTATGCTCGAGTACTGGTTAATCTCAGGAAACAGTGGTTAGGTTAACTGATCGTCTGTTAGCACTCGATGGCATAAAAATGATGCTAAATATTCAATAAATAAATAAATAACAATAATCTATTCAAATTCATTCTGAATAAAACTTGATATGCTATATATATGTAATTTGTTATGTGTTGAAAATGGCGTTTACTAGAATTAAAATGTTTGTCGTAATTTATAAATAAAGTTTTGACTAAAGGAAAGACCAAATATGACATATTTCATTCTGAAACATCATCATCGAGTAAAGAATCAACAGTCATATTGTCAGCAACACTGTAATTATTTGATAATTAAACTACTCTATTATATTGTATTATGTGTATAAAAAAATACATATGTGGGAAGTGTTATATGTATTGAAGGATGGTAAATCGCGATCCTCAGGACATTGAGTATATACATCACGAAAAGATAAAAACAAACTTTTCTATTGTCACAATTACAGACACTGGCATTAACGTTATTGAATCCATTTTATTTTATTTTTTAAATACTGTTATACTTGAGTTTTATTGGTGGATATACTTGTTTTTCATTTCTTGATTAGTTGGTTTTCATTTGCAGTTTATATATGTGCATTGTATACTGAAATATTTGTTTCCGTCTGTGATTCTATTTGCATGCAATGTAATAGATATAGTTATATTTAGTATGTTCCCTGGCCAAATTGTCTGATCATCGCCTCGGATGCACAGTCTGGTTTATGATTAATGGTATGTATCTGTCCAATAGTTGCACATCTTTCCAAGTTATTTGAAACGCACCAGTATATTAATATACATTCTAAACGCAAATAATAAGGGATCCAATAACGTTGTATGGTAGCATTGTCTGTTGAGATCACGATTCCACCATTCCATTTATCTGAAATATTAACACTACAATGTTGTAACAAGGAAGAGGTGTGTGATTATTCACGTATTAACAGTTTATTTGAACCATTCAAACACTCAAAGATTTTTCTCTAAAATCTATGATATAAAAATAAAAAGGTGGCATGACTTTAAGGTCAAACATAGTAAAGATGATCGCTTTCCAGATAAATCGAACAAAAATGTTGTCTGAACACTGTGTGTCTGATAACGTTTAACTTATCGCTTTGTGTTTATTGTGACAATTGAAAAGTGCGAAAACATAGCACGATATTTTCATACTTAACCACCTTAACGTGTAAGCTGATAGTGAAGATAAAGTGAAGATAACCGATCAGGAAAATGACCTTCTGAAGTAGGATTTGGAAATAGATTGTCATATTAGAAGATGAAACGCAATTGATGATATATACATTATCAGAACCAGTTATGAACTAAGCAGAAATATCACTACATATAATAATTAAACTCTTGTTTGTTGCTTAATTAAAACTAAAATAATTATTAACCGTGTTTTATGTAAGAAATAAATAACGTTAAGTTAGACAAGTTATTAGTAAGTATCTTATTATACTGACTTCATTAAATCATTTTTATATCTTTATAAATTTGTGTATGAATACAATCAAATTAATCAAGTTAATAAAATATAACAGTTACTTCATATAGAAAATATAATCTGTCATTTGTAAATATATTGTTATATATTAAAATATAATTTGTCTCTAAACACTAGATATTGGTGTTAACAGAACGAGTAATACTTGGTGTTATATAAGTATTGTCGGTACTATTTAAAGTTACTGTTTATTATCAGCCTTTGTAGTGTCATTAAACACATACCACAAAGTGATCGATTTCGTTTTCTTTTAATCAAATATATTTGTTGTGCCTAATTGCATTTACATTTGTTTTTTAAAGATATCTAACTTTAACTGCCGTGTTCTTTACGTAATGCTCGAAAGCACACGTTTTAGATCGACGTTTTGATAAAGCTGATTTCGCCCATGCGAGGCCGATTATATTACTATGTTCAGTTGTACCTTGCTATTCAAGCACACGGCAGTGTGTTTAAAAGTGATATGTGGTTCTATGTAAAACACAGACTCTTCACTTAATAGTGTGTTTGTAAATTGACTGACTTTCAACGTGTTATCATAGTTGGCTAAATACTCAACAAGCTTGGTCCATGTTTTATTGACACACATTTAAATTTATACCCTTTCCATATGATTAAGCGTATTTTATTTTTTTACAGGGCATGTGGGACGTTTAAGCTTGTAAGAATTCGATAGTGTGTTTCTAACTGACTGTGAGTGTATGGGACGGAGATTATTGGTATTTTACCAGATTTGTTCTTATTCGTTTTGAGATGTTAGTTGATGGTCAAGTGATTTTAACATTGTATGAAAGGATTTGTTATTGTTTATTCTGGATATTAACTCTATAGGTAAGTGTTGGTTTTATATGTTCATGAATATTGAGGTCGCGTGATTCCTGTTATTTTTCTTTTCAGTCTCATTTTAAAATGAAAGACAAAATATATATTAATATAATACTTAGTGTAATTGGAAATCATAAAGTTTTATCTTGATGGGTATTACAAGATATTAGTAGTATGTGTATATAATGTGTGTAAGCACGAACACATTTATTTAAGTATATACTAAAGTGACACTGTGCAACACACTATATCGTTATTAACTGTGAACTGTATTTATGAAGTGAACATTAAAAGATAAGTATGTGCATATATAGTTTTGTTTGAATCATATATTTGTGACAATAATTATTGTATTACTTTACAATATTACGTTTTATTTTTTATATTCCGAAATTATCTTCAGCTGACAAAATTAAGGTCTGTAATGCAAAACAGTGTTGTAATAAAAGTATAAATTACAATTTAATGTATGTTTTAAATTAATTAAAACCAATATGCAAATATATCAAGCTGAAAATTAATACGGAAAATCGATTTTTGTTACAAAACATCAATTCATCGATTTTTTCTGCATCTTTCAAAATGAGAGGTTTGTTGTTGCTGTTGAAATACATCTGCTGTTATTCTTTTATTGATGAAAATAAATGCAAACTGATGAAAATTTATTAATATCATTTCAACAACGTAAGTTTAGTTTAATACGATACCAACACGCCGGTTATAACATAGGTTTGTTCTTGTTGAAGGTTGCTGTATATCATATAACTGTAAATGTTTTAAAATAAAAAACAAAACATATGATTGTAGGTTATCATGTTTCATTCACCCAGTTGCACATACACTTATACGTTATGGTTAAACTACGTGTTATCACAATACTCATGACTCAAAAACACATTATGCATAATCACATAAATGTGTTCGTCGTCATGGATTTCGAGTCTCATTAAAAGGTTCTCTAGCGTGTCTTTGTGTAAAATGTAGGGCTCTGTGAACACACAGTCAGTTGCGTTACTAGGTCAAGTTGAATGTATGCGCAAGGCTTCATTCGGATGAACATCAACTGCTGGATATTCGATTTATGGTTGTATATAGGGATATGGGTTAAACTCCCTTATGCTAGAGTTGCTACGAGGTAGTTTATGGCTAAATGTATAATTATACTAATGTATTTTAGCTCGATTGCGATGAAATCTTAGCGTTTATATGAACCGCTGTAGAGTCCGCTTCCTGGGTAGAATCAGTACTGAGTGTTGTTTTATTAGAGGCACTGAGTCGAGCTGAGGACCGAACCCGCAACCTCTGGCGTGAGCGGCCAATACTTTATCTACTACACTCTTTTCCCCACTTATGTACGATTTATTGACTGCTCGGGTTAAAGTTTAAAAACGCATTACTATGTTTATATATATACATATATTATCGTCAAAGTTTCCTCGTTTAAATATTTTTTGGAAAAGATGGATTATGTAATGACAGTTATATCCACTTAATAATTCATTAAAAAAAAAACGAAAAGCATATTAATATTTTAATGTTATTATTAAATCGTATAACACGACGTGAGTAATTACACAAACTACGTCCCTCTAAAGGTACAAACGGTGCAAAACAATTACACTTATCATTGCATAATCCATGTTTACGGTATTGAGATAACAAATGAATTTATACATTGTTTTAATACGACAGTTATATTAATCAATGGCTGTTTATAATATATAGACTAGAAAATATACAGAAACACTTCTATTTTCTACAAGTTACAGTGTTCACGTGTGTTTTAATAACGTCCGATTTCAATATGATTGACAATACCTTTTGTTATTTGTTTGAATTATGATATGTTTTTTCATGTGAAACATATCCTACTAAAGTCAACAGATATAATGAATGTTTAAAGGTGTGTGTATTCTTTTGTTTTAAAAATCATCATCATCATTTTATGTACTTGTAGCTAGTCTATAAAGTTAGGGCGACATCTGTGATGTTTTTTCTAGTATTGTAGGCCAAGGTCATACGTGCTTACAATGAGTATTTCATCATTAGCATAAAATCAGCATGAACATTATAGCAGCAAAATGTTACTGATAATGTTGTTGTTATTAGGGAACTATTGCTGTCGGGGCAATTAACCCCATCCATGCATATAAGGGAATATGGTGATCAGTTGGGTCGATCCTTTGTTTATTACCGTTTGGTATCTTGAAAGGTCATGGCACAATGCACTGACGGTTTGTTTTTCGTGTTTTGTTATAAATAATAATTATAAGTTTGGAAGACTATGTTATACGCATTTGAAGGTCATTACAAACGAGGATACCGACGCAGTATGTCTACCCTTTTGAAGGTTTGAATATTTGAAAAGGTTTGATTGTAACTTTTGGTGGTAAACATTTCAATTTTAAATTGAAAGAAATGAAGAAATTTTGCGCTTTCATACATTTTTATTTACTGGGTTTACTCCCCAAATGAATTATACACTTTATTCAATGATTGCAATTCTGATCTGTTTGTTTTTACATTCATCTTGTCGTACAAAGTATGATGTTTGTCTAATTCTAAATCAGTTTGGGGTATTTTAAAAACAAAGCCATCGATAGACAGCCAAAAACAAACGTTTGTCCCAAAAGTCAAGGAAATTTCATAGCAATTATTAGTCATATAAAGGTTTACCATGTGAATCATTGGTTCGTGATTTTAATCTCAAGTCGATATAATAGTATGTTTTAAAAGTTTCATATCGGGAGTGTAAATATAGAAAACGGATGCTCCAGTAATTAATTAAACAGAATTAACTACAATCTAATGTCATCACCAACTTAAGTTTTACAACAAGCTTATGCCAGAGTTTAATTTTATGTTATAAATTCAATTATAAAAGGTAGTTTCTGTTTTCGATAAAAACTACTATTTCTTTCAAGGCAGCATTTATAACTTGCCATTTCATTTAAACGATAACAACCAGACCGACACATGCCCTTTAAAACGATAATTCATTTATCTAACGTTTTATCCAATTGAAATGCGTTATTACCGTTGTATTTTAAACAAGTAAGTTCACCTACTTTAGATCGATTATAATATAAATGCGATACTTATATAATGTATTAAATACATATAAAAAAAGTATTTACTAGTATTTCATATTGGCAAAATTGCAATAAATATATGTAATAGATACGATAAAGAGAGTGTTTCAATGGTTTTTCTTTTTACACAGTTATGATTAATGCGAAATGAATTATAAAGAAACGATTTGAAGATCTTTTACATAACTTCATTTTCTTATGTCTATTCATACTACACTACCTCCTTGGAGAATTTCATAGAGAAACTAATTATACCGATAAAAAAATACATTTAATTGTTATGCACGGTTATACGTATACGCACATAAAGTTGAAATATGTCCATTGCCTCTATGAATGATGACTTAGGACATTGAAGCGTAATACAATGTATGTGCTTCAGGATTTTTACGCGAAGCTGTAAAAATAGGTCAGAGGCTAACGGAAATGTAGTTCATTATTAAGAATGCATAGTATGGTTGTCACAATTGTTAAGAGGCGAAATTTGAACACAAGATATACAGTCAAATCTGGGTAAGCGGTCACCTCTATTAAGAAGTCACTTGCCATGTTATGCTTTCAAAGCAAATTAACATGTATTATGCAATAACCTGTCTTAAAATGCCACTTATTCTTCCTCTATTGACTGACTGCTTAAAACAGGTTACAATGTATAGAGAAAGTATATACAATATAACGTTTAGTGTTCATATTTATGACAAGCATGAGGTTTATCGCGAACAATTACGCAATAATTATAATTGTAACCAAATGATAAAAAATGGAAAAACCCAAACTTTTAGGTATGAAGCAATGCACTAGAAATATACTGTATTGTTCAGGTAATAACAGAGATAAAACCGGTGTACGTTTCATTTTATCAATGTTTTCAGCATATAAAAAGCTTTACATAATTTCACAAAACATAGTCTAGTTTTTGTGTTATTGAGTAGTGTCGTTATCTAATGTTATTATCATAAACAAATATTAAAGTGAAACCTTCAGATTTGAAGTACCCATGCATCTTTATCTTGGTTTATTTATATTTCTGAATTAAAAACAAATTTATACTTGAAATTGGAGGTTTTGTCGTATAATGAATACAACTGGAATTGATATAAGAAATATCCATTCATAAGCTGCATTAAAAAGATGTATTTGGGGGTGGATAAACGAGCCATACCCAATTAAAATGTCAATGTTGTTGTTGTTGTCGTATGGGTTAAGCGTTCGCGACGGTGTCTACTTGACACACTGGAGTATCATGCCGCAGTCACAAGGTATGATTCCCCACCCAGTCACATTATACTGACCCAGGATAGACCAGACCTAAACTATTCTCTCAATGCTGATCGCCAAGCGAGAAAACTTCTAGTACCAATTCTCAAGTATTTGGTATGACCCGACTGGGGATCGGACTCTCAGACGGACGCTCTACAACTAGAGAACACTACTTGCTGGCGGAAATAACGTGACATTTTACGAGGGGCATTCAATAACTGCTGTCACTAATGGCCTTCCGTAGAAACAATGTTGCGGCGTAAGAACATGAAACACTCATGCAATTGTTTGGGGATGTTTATTCAATACACCTGTGAATTCTCAATTTGATCCGATTATAAATGACCAAGGTATTCATTGTTGAATTATACACACATGTACAATGGCTATATTTCAATGTCATAATGAAATCTGAAGAAAAATTAGAAATAAGGGCTTACATTAAAACCCGAGTTTCTTTGCCGATATCGCCAAAAGAGATTTATTCTGAATTGTGTCGCATACATGATAGTTCTACCGTAACATTAAGAACAGTTTTTCGTTGGGTTAAGAAATTTAAGGGGTTTAGCATAGCCTTCAACAAGATAACCGCCGAGGTAGGTCTGTTGTTGCAGCAACGAAGGAAAACATCGGTGCTGTTAGAGCTATGGTATAAGAACATGTACGGTATAGTGTTTCCCAGATAGCTTATAATCTAGGCATTTTTACACCTGACCTAAACGTCAAGCGTTTAGATTGTGCTAAAAAACGTCTGAAAAAATATAAAAATTGTAATTGTTATTTTTGACATGATCACTTGGGATGAAATTTGAGTTTATTATTTTGAGCCCAAACGGGGCATTAATCACAAACAACGGCTTGGTAAAAAAAATAAACAGGCTATGCCGGTCATAGCAAAGAGGACAAGAAGCGCCAAGAAGCTTTAATATACCATTTCCTTCAATTCTTGTGTCCTGTTGTACAAATTCCTTCCAAAGAGGGTAGAACAATTACAGGCAAGTTTTACAAATATAAAGTACTTAAATCTGTCAAAATGTTTTATCAAAATAAACATCCAAATAAAGGTTTGGAAGGCATAGGGCTTATTCATTCCGGTTGAACACCCCGCTTATTCCCCTGTTTTAAGCCCCTATGACTTTTTCCTTTTTCCCATGCAGTATACCAAGGGGAGACTGCTTTGCGGTACTTAGGTCGTGGACAGCAGTGACAGAATATATTGAATGCTCCTCGTATGCGTCGTCGTGGCAAAGCGTTTATGGAATAGGATTTTAATGTCCCGTGGTTGAATCCATCAATGTAAAGTTTCCAATGTCTTAATTATCTTATACCGTTAATTGGAGGTCGTTAGCTGTTGTTTATTTATCCGTTGGTGTTTGAGATATATTAACCTCGAAGACGATTTTTCCTTTTTGTCTATTTGATTCTATATGCTGATGCATTTTGCATCTATGGTAGCGTTGACTCGTTATTTGACTTTTTATTGTACTCATTATAATATGTTCAAATAAATATAGAAATGCTAAATAATGACTTTTGATCTAAATCAAATTTTATTTTCAGTTTTACCCATACAATTACAAACCAATATAATTACTATCGTTCAACAAACGGTATTGTGATTCCAATTGGTCCTTTATTCAGATAGCATTGCCTCACGTCGTCCTATGTCTTTCAATTATCCCTATTTTATTCAGTGTCGTTATTATGTCTGGTTATTTGGAAACTCGTTGAGTTCTGCTAAAAATTAGAACTCTACTTAACGTCTCACCCAACAATTAATGTTGCACTGTTTCGCATATATGCACACTGAAAACATAGTACCAATGGTTCTAAAAGTGCCTTAAGTCTAAAGATACTCATATGTTGCTCCAAATATGCAGAAAAAAGCATGTGGTTTACAGGCTTGCTTTTTCACAATTTCCATAGTTTGATGACACCGCTTCATTTCTGACAATTCTGCCTATTTGTTCCAGAGTATCACTACGCATCTTTACACTGTTATAGCTTCATTAAACAGTACCCAATGTTATTCAAAAATAGCAGAACTCATGAAAATATTCCAATGTCCTCATGTGTACAAAGCAATATGACAAGTTGATGTATTTTCAACAAAATATATACTCATCCGATTAACACAACTTTTATTTCTTGGGCGTAAAACTCTTGCTACCGTCATATAAGGGAGGTAAATTTTAAGTCAGACCTCAAACCGGTGCTACGGCTTTAATATGCACCGAATCCGCTATAATCTTTACCTGATTACGTTCTGTACTTCCAGGGGATCGTTTGATCAGATATTATTATTTTTACTTTTCGTCGGTTTTTAAATTGTTTGCAGATATCACGTAGTGCATATTTATAGGTATTGGGGAAGTTTATTGTAGTGTTGCGTTAAGTACATTCCAGTCAATGGTTTATTATATGTATTTTATAACACTGATATCATCTTAAAAACAACTGCTGCTGTAATAGTATTTATGAGCGATGCCTGAATTATCTATCCAAATAAACAGTAAAGTTTCTATACTTGGAATTTATCAGTTGAATTCATCAATTAGTCAATACATTTGAATTTTGTAATCGGCGTTCATATATAACTATTATTGAACAGTCGGTTTTGTCATTTAGGCAAACGTGTTGTTTTCATAAATAACATTACATATGGCTTATTTTATTTATTATGGTCAGTATGTATATGATATGCCGATTTTTTGTTATTTAATTGTTTTTTTTATTGTTTTATGTGTATTTAACGTTGAATTGTTACATATATTTACGTTTCGGTGAACATTTTTATATCTACAAATAAGCCCCTCAGGTTCGGGATTTTGAAAAAAAGGTTCGGGATTTCAAAATATCAGTTTCGGAATTCATTAATAACTGCATCTTAATGGGTCGAACGACAAAGTTGAAGTTGATTTTATGTAACGTTAACGTTCTCAAATCAAATTTTACACGTTTGAATAAGTTAATCTCCAGGTATGGATATCTGAAACTTTATACTAGTAGTCATCAAATTATTAACATTTTTTTGGTGAAAGTAGTGGTTAATTTTAAATCTATATTAGTAAAATACAAATTAATATTTCCTACGATATTTTAACCTGATCGATCAAAACTTATAAAAGTAACTATAGTCACCATTCTTGTCAAAGATGACCAAATGGGCGATTTAGAATGCCGTTGAGGCATTAACCAGAGTTATGCTAATTTCAATAAAAGAGGGTATTACGGTCTGCTTGCATATTGGTTATATAGCAATTGCATATCTGCACAATGTTTACAATTTTCAATACTAGAATTAGGTGAAATAATATCCCGTTAAATGGGTCCATACAATAATGATTCATTTTTAGACAAACATTAATTTCGACCCATATACTCATTTTACTTCAAACATTTCAGACTGGATGACTATCACAATAAGAATGTTTTTACATGCAATTTACACTTGTTCTGTGTTACAATCGCATTCCTATTACATATTCCGTACTATGTATAATATGCATGCACACAGTTATGATGTATGTGTCTATGGCGGCGGTAATGAATGCGATACGCTGCGATAGTGTCGTTCTGGACTCTCGGGACTTTGATCAAAGTATCTTTAATTAACATAACGATATACATTCCCAGTGTAAAGGTTTCTCGAAATGTCAACGAAAGTCATTGCTCAAACGGATAATAACACGCACAGCCGGTACATAGGTCGACAATAAACACGACTACGATGACGTTTCCGCTACTGGAAGTCGGGTTACATTTAAGGTTTTGATTTGCGCAGCGTTTTTTGTTATTTCTTTTTTCCTGAGTTAATATAAAACCAACCGTCTTCTTATGGTGTTTGATGCTACGAATTTGCTTCGATAAAGTTCAAGTATATAACAACTGCATTTTTGCGCATAAATTGCTCCAAAACAGAAAATGAAATATCAGTCGACAAAAACGATATCATAATTGCTACAACACCTGCCACACAGTCCTGTCGATAATCAATAAAAGAACTATCCTTCCGAAGCAAGGTCTCGTATGTGTAAGTTGTTAAAGTTAGATACCCAGGATACCCGGCTGGACAGTAAATATCTACTTATATGAGGTATATGATATCTGAGTACGCAACCCCAGAATAATAATAGATACAGTAGATCTATTTCTGGCTCAGAAACATACTGAAGCATGAAGTAATTGAAAGGTATATTGCATTAATATTTATGAAATGCAACCCAATATCACAATAGACATCAATATAAATGTAACAGCTACGCTATATATAAGACTATTTTTGGCTCTCAAACGCACTGGAGCAAAGAATACTTGAACATGTATTGTATTGATACTATTTAACACACGGAACAGCCGGTTATATATCTATTTCTGGCGCCGTGGGACTGAATTAAATAAAATTTCCGAGAAAAAAATATGACAGATAAATTTCTTTTATTTTTCAATTATACCAGATACAGCCGAAATGTATCATTCCATTCTCCGACCTGCAATAAAATACGATTTCCAAATACATATCTGTCTTACTCATTTCCATTTTGTATGATATACGCACACTATTTTGGAAGTTTAAAGAGACTTTTAACATTATTAAAATGTAATAATTGGTTCCCCAGTATGAGAAAGATGACGATGTCACTCAAAACGCTTAAAAATAGGTATTTAAAGTGACACTTATGTCACGTGTGGTCGAGTGGTAGAACCTCGGATCCAGGATCCAGGGAGGTCGTGAGTCCGATCTTCCGCCACGGCTATGTGTGGTGTCCTTGAGCAATACAGTTTATCCGCATACACTTTGTCGAGCCTAATTTGACATCAACTGTAAGAACAATTGATGTTAAATAAATACGTTTAAAAACAAGTGTATCGTTCATGAATATTTTCTTGCCTTTAAGGCTCGCAGAGTAATACAATTCTAATACGCTATAGCCGTGGCGAAGTATTGCCACGGTGTTGGGGCAGTTGTGATCAAACAGTAGCTGCATTGATATTTACGCAGTCATGTCTCTCTTTTCATGTTTTTATCTATTTAACATCGATTGAGAAACAAATTAGCCAAATCCCGCCTTGGGTTTCCCTGTAAAACCAGCACTTAACTTATAAAGATAAAGAATCATGCTCACGGACACCACAAATAGCCGTGGCGGAGGATCGAACCCATGGCCCCCGACCCTGTGTCCGATTCTCTACCACTGGATCACGCATTCCACGTTGAAATAGTTATTGTGATTAGTAAACATGTACTTATATTCTATTTATAAATAACATATACTTATGTACTTTTCTAAAATAATAGACATGAGGTCTAAGAGTTGGGGCGTCCAACTGACGACGGCTAACTAATATGAATTTTAACAAGTTACTTCATCATTATTTGTTTGATTATTCTACTAACTCGAACTCGATATATTTAAGGTATAACTATCAAATGTTTAAATTAGTAAATTAAAATGAAGCTTTATAAAAAAACACACCCTGATCGTCAGCGAGGTTTGTTCTTTTTCAAGTAGTGTGTAGGACGGACCCAGCACTCCCGATTGGGTCCATTAAATAGCAATTGTTTGGAGCACGTTGATTGGTCAGTTGCTTCAGGGAAAGTTTGAATGACGTCATAATTTAGTGAGCGTTTAATAGCTATGAATTGTGGGACAGACATAGAATTTCCTGGTATTCCATTGGTGTAACTTTAATGGACTTGATTCGGGAGATATCAGGTTCTATGCACAGACTATCATTAAAGTAAGAAATATTTACACAACGCTACAAAAATAGAGAAATACAGGGGATTGAAATACAAAATATAACGGTTCTATGTTTTAACTACTGATATACTCTTTAAAACAAACATGTACTTTGATGTTAGGGCAATCTGATCACCTCGGCCTTTATGCTACACAATATACCTCTGACATAATAAGGCGCCATTTTGAAACAACTTTCAGTCACATGATAAAATAAATAATGGCGGGCACCATATATACATGTACATTGAAAATATCAACGTTGGTTAATCAATACTGATATTTTAAATTTCCCTATAAATATGACCCATGTCGAGCGTATTAATAAAAAAATCGATATAATAACGCTATATATTCAACTTAATGACGGATACGTAATGTGTTACTTTCACGCGAATGAACACAGACTTGTAACACAGGCGAATAGCGTTGGTGTATTCTAGAGCTATACACGAGGTGTATTATACGGAGGATACGGAAATACCCGATGTTTCACGATTGATGTTTGGGTTGTATTTAGATTCAACAAAAGAAGCAACGACATAGACAAACGCGGCATCGGTGAAATGTCTCTGTAGAGTCACTTGAAATCCCAGTGATTGTTTTCATTCTCATTAAATTGACAAACACCAAGATTCGACAAAGATACAATGTTGCTTTGACGTTATTTGACTCTACGTTTCGGATATGTTATACTTGATCCCACAATGCAATGGTGTAAACATTTAATTTGGGATAGAGACATTGCGTAAACATAGCGTTCAGCGTATTTGTTTCAAGTATTTAACAACTGTGTCAATTCTTCTTCTTTTACACGTCTGTGCATTTTTTTTCCAAATGTAATTAAAAATTCTACATCATAAGTTAAGGTCTATATCAATGGTGTCAATAGCTTAAGATTAAAATGCACTTTTATTCACATGCGACTCATTAAAAAAATGTTTTATACCATTCACCATCAGGTAATTCATAAAAATAAATATGATTCATGCTTTTTAAATGTTGGCTGTTCCTACATTATACGTGCTTAAATCGGCGAAAAAAATCTAATTTAATGTTATTTATCTTAATCAGATAAAACATTATCTTCCAACATGATTGTATAGTGATATGATGATATAATATCAAGGTGGTTTGCATTCAAAATAACTCTTCCTGCCCCACCCACTAAATTAAGATAGACTGTTCATGACATAAACCAGCTGACCGAACGAGTGCCAAAA
Source organism: Panopea generosa (assembly GCA_029582155.1). Lineage (NCBI taxonomy): Eukaryota > Metazoa > Mollusca > Bivalvia > Adapedonta > Hiatellidae > Panopea > Panopea generosa. The sequence continues at coordinate 54,763,036 of CM055895.1, forward strand.
ATAGCCAATTGTTTGTTTGAAATTTCTACCTTCATTACGTATTGTTTATTCTGCTACTTGAAATAAATCTGTTAAAATGATCTACAGACGCTGGCGTGACTATAGTCGTGTCCCCGTTCAACCGGATCTACACTTTTTAAGACTTAATTCAAAATTAACAAATAACCAGTCAGTTAGAATTTAAGTATAAAGTTAAATTTGAATGGAAGCTCGTTGTAAGTGAGGTCAGTTTAGATATTGCCTACAGTTTAGTCCCTGGTAAGCTCATTCAAGAATATTTGATTAAGGATGATTATTAGTCTATCGTGCCTAAATACTAAAAATGACAACAGATAAAATTATATTCTACACAATAGACCGCTCCTAAAATTAAGATTGCCATGGTCACATTGTAGGTCACTGAAATTGTGAATAAAAACGATCGTAATGGTCTTAATCATATTCAAGTTAAACTTATACTTGAGAGACGTTAGAGTCTCTTGAATCAAATACTGACATAATTAATGATACGTTAAATTATCAAAATACTTTCTCTTTACCTAGACACTTACCTAGACACTTACTTCAGATAATTTGCTTTAAGTGTGACGAGGTGGCTGCTCACAAAGTTGTAAAAGTTATAGGTATGACTCGATCTGAAGCAAAGTTGACACTATATTTACAACATTTTTACTGCTGATGAACTGTAGTCACGCGTTTGACAAAACGCCAACCCCCATTATGCATTAAGATACCAAGTGCCTTCTTGTTTCATGGCACTCGGTACAGTATTGCTCTAATGGGACGAATTATTTAAAGATAATCTTTATAATGCGAGCCAGCCTTAAATGACATATCCACGTCCTCCAATCGACTTATCTGGGTATATCTAGATTTTGGAGGGTGCTTTTAATAATTTTGTATACTATGGAAATGAATCGTTGCTACAAAGTCTCTACATACAATTATTACCACTGGTAAATCAAGAAAAACATTTTATCCCTACAATAAATTGTCGAGTAGAATGTTTGTTGCGGTTAAATGTAATGGTTACGGTACAGGTTAGTGCAGTTTGATTTATTACAGAGATTTAGACTTTATTACTATATGACTGTTAAAAGATATCCCCGTAGGTGAAATGATGAGAAAAAAATGTTAACCAAGGTCATAGTGACATAATGTCCTCGTCATAGGGTTGTGGTCTATCCTTGTGTTTTGACACTTTAGTTAGCATAATTTGAAGTAAGTGAATATGATAATGATAATATGATCATGCACACACATGACATGTTTTCGCTATAATCCAGACACGGAAGCTGTGTTTGAATAAATTACACGTTTATCCAATTTGTACGTTGACCTCAAAAGGAGGAACATATAACATTGTTTAAACACCTTTACAATATTTGTTGTTTGGGACTCATTCCGTGCACTTACACGCATGATTTATCATCTTATTGATTACCACTCTTACATCTACATTAATATATATGGTGTACAATCAGGGTCAAAAGTACCGATACCGGTGTATAGCTATGATGACGGTGCACCGATACTTTTGTTTTAACGGATGGGCTGGCATTGTAAAGATAATCATTGGTCATGCCAACCTTGAGTATGTATAATGTGACCAGGTGGGGTACTCTGTTGTAGTTCTTCTGTATGATACCTAAGCGGCAGCTTCACTACACTTTCTCAACAATATCTGAGAAACGAAAACTGTGTCAAGAAATTGATAATTTAAAGCGGTGCACCGATAAAATGGCGGTACACCGATGTAATCATTGCTCCACTGTTAATATAAAAAGTGGCGAGTCTGTCGTGGTTGAGTGCTTTTAAATGCTATCTTATCACTTATCTCTCAACGCTAATGTCGTAGGTTCGAGTCCCACTCGCTCCAAAAACGTTATGTGAGATTGTTATATGCCGATGCATCGCCATAGAAACTGCGCATCAGTACCGTTGCTTTTGACCCTGTTTGTACACCATACATAACGTAACCAAAATACGAAAACAGCAGCCATCGTTGTAATATATCTTAAAGAATGTTGAAAGATAAGCTCTATACACATAATTATACAATCGATTCCCGGGAACCAGACCATATGTGAAAACTGTTCCCCAGTTATCTCGTCTCTCAGTGAGTTTAGCTGCCCCATTGCATTTTGCATTATGTTGAACGAAACGTAAACAACCTCATTCACTGTCGAATTTAGTTTGATATGGACAGTGTAGGTTTTGTAAACGTTTAATGTCATATGGGAACGCAAAAAGCTCCCGTTTATTTGATTAACTCTCATTTTAAATATTCAGTTTTTAAAGTAGGGTAATCCAGGATTTCTCCTCTAGGGTGGTCCTGGCGATGAATAATCGAAACACTGATCTGAAGTTGTGATAATTCCTCAATAACATTAACCGGATGTGATTTGTATAAGTTGTAAACGCTTGTTTCAAAAGTGTGGTAAAATAAATACGTTTTAAAAAATACATAATTTATGCTAAGTCGGATAGTGGTTACATTGTTTAGCTCCTAGTCAGTTAGTCATTAGTAACAACCCCTTTTACATGATAAGGGTTCTACACAAACAGCCGTGTATTCCAAAATAAGGTAACTTAAGGGTGTCCTCCTGTGCAGGATCAGTACTAAGCATATGTGGATAAGGAGTCTTGATCAAGGACTACAAACATAGCCGTGGCGGAGAATCGAACCCGCGACCCTCTGATCCTGAGTCCGATGCTATACCAGTGGACCACGTGCTCCACAAAATGATATGGTGGTTCGCTGTTTGCAAATGGTATGAATTTGATATGAAATTAAGAGCGAACTGAATGTCCACTCTTAAATGTTGCTTGAACTGTACTAATAAGCCAATTTCCTCAAACTTACTTATACTCATATAATATCATTTTCCGATCCAGCGAGTTCTTTCATGTTTTGTCTGCTCTTTGATTATTCATGAATGCACTTTAAATGAGCTGTATACATCACAATTTCTACATAACACGTGCCTGCAGTTGCAGTTAACCCATAAAACAAAGTTTTCATTTTCTGTACCATTACCTCCAAATTATCAGAAAATTTCAAATTGTGTTACATATGTTAGATCTATTTAATTGTATTCAAACGCTTCTGAAAGATTAGCCGAATCATTTATCGCATGTTCAGTTGAGACGTTTGTTTACATTAAAACATATATTGGCTCCAGCGAGCTATGCAGTGGTGATTTTACTGTCAGTATAGTGCTGGTTATCTAAGAACAAAGTACACTTTCATAAATATATTTTTATTGAATGCAATTATTCCTGTATTAGAGCTCTTGTTAATATGTTGTTTGTGTAGGAGTTGATCCACATTAATCAAATTGTTTCTTATTTTAAGATAAAATGATGATGTAGACAGCGTGTTTATATCCGACTTCTGTTGTTGTTTTTTTTGCTCGAATACTTATAAAAGTGTCTGCGTGACTTGAAACTTTTCATGTTTTGTGCAATGCCTCTGGTACTGCCCAGTGCCGCGCTCATGTGTTTTAACCGGACTTAATCTAATTGTTTCACTGAATGGAAGTTCAATGTTCAAATCACGTTTCAATATCAATGTGTCTTCGAATTGAAGCAGTCCAGTATCCGAATCACCTTTCAATGTAAATATTTCATCGAATTACAGCCCTGTATTCGAATCACTCTTCAATATAAACATTTAATCAAAGGACGTCCTGTGTTTGCATCACGATTCAATCTAAACGTTTCATCAAATGACAGCCCTGTGTTCGAATCACTCTTCAATATAAACATTTAATCAAAGGACGTCCTGTGTTTGTATCACGATTCAATCTAAATGTTTTATCGAATGACAGCCCTGTGTTCGAATCACTCTTCAATATAAACATTCAATCAAAGGACGTCCTGTGTTTGTATCACGATTCAATCTAAATGTTTTATCGAATGACAGCCCTGTGTTCGAATCACTCTTCAATATAAACATTTAATCAAAAGACGTGCTGTGCTTGTATCACGATTCAAACTAAATGTTTTATCGAATGACAGCCCTGTGGTCGATTCACTCTTCAATATAAACATTTAATCAAAGGACGTCCTGTGCTTGTATCACGATTCAAACTAAATGTTTTATCGAATGACATCCCTGTGTTCGAATCACTCTTCAATATAAACATTTAATCAAAGGACGTCCTGTGTTTGTATCACGATTCAATCTAAATGTTTTATCTAATGACAGCCCTATGTTCAAATCACTCTTCAATATAAACATTTAATAAAAGGACGTCCTGTGTTTGTATCACGATTCAATCTAAATGTTTTATTGAATGACAGCCCTGTGTTCGAATCACTCTTCAATATAAACATTTAACCAAAGGACGTCCTGTGTTTGTATCACGATTCAATCTAGATGTTTTATCGAATGACAGCCCTGTGTTCGAATCACTCTTCAATATAAACATTTAATCAAAGGACGTCCTATGCTTGTATCACTATTCAATCTAAATGTTTTATCTAATGACAGTCCTGTGTTCGAATCACTCTTCAATATAAACATTTAATCAAAGGGCATCCTGTGTTTGTATCACGATTCAATCTAGGTGTTTTATCGAATGACAGCCCTGTGTTCGAATCACTCTTCAATATAAACATTTAATCAAAGGACGTCCTGTGGTAGTATCACGATTCAAACTAAATGTTTTATTGAATGACAGCCCTGTGTTCGAATCGCTCTTCAATATAAAGTCCTGTGTTTGACTCACGATTCAATGTAAATGCTCATTGACTTGCAGTCCTGTGTTTGACTCACGGTTCAATTTAAATGCTCATCGACTGGCAGTCTTGTGTTTGACTCACGGTTCAATTTAAATGATCATCGACTGGCAGTCCTGTGTTTGACTCACGGTTCAATTTAAATGATCATCGACTGGCAGTCCTGTGTTTGATTCACGATTCAATTTAAATGCTCATTGACTGGGAGTCCTGTATTCGAATTACGTTTCAATCTAAACGTTGCATCGACTAGTAGTTTTATGTTTGAGGCGAGTTCAATCTTAATGTTTCGTTGAATGGGAGGTTCATGCTAAGAATAATAAGTTCAACCATGATCATAATATCAATTTATAACCTCATGTAAACAAAACATTCACTTATCATTAAAACATACTACCCTTGTACGGACAATTTCAATAGTATTTAACGGACATGAGAATACAAGTGGTTGAGACGTTGTTCACTGGCCAGGTAAGTAATATACTAGTGTAAAACTGACGGCCCAGCACTTCACAAAACAGAGTTGACCTTCCGTCAAGCACTCTACAAGGGTGATTTGTAATCCTACAAGTACCAAAATATTGTACAATCATAATGCAGATACTTTACTTAAAGCCTTAGCAAGGCCCCGATCAAAGAGAAAAACCATTGCTTGCATCTGATTAAATCTTGTATGTATATACACCTATCAATTTATTTAAAATCTCATACGTTTGCGTTTGAATATAACGGTTTAATGCGGTTTTATTTCATTTATCAAGACAATATTTGTACAATCTGAAATTCTTACCCGTATCGCTGATCAACTTATCGATGTTGAAATAAATGTCTGACTATAAGATAAATGGCCTACTAAGGTCCACATTCATCTTAGGTTTGCAGAACAACAAATTTAATCCCCAGGAGATGCTTTGGTTTAAAGGTATGGGTAATGGTTACAGCGATACAAAAATAAAAATTGCAGTTTCGTATTTGATTGGAATGAGAATGGTAGTAAAAATGAGAATGAGAATTAGAATGAGACAGGAAATGAGAATTAGAATGATTATAATAATTAGACTGAGAATTAGAATGAGATGGAAACGAGAATGAGATCGAGATCAAGATCAAGTTCGAGAATGAGATCGAGAATGAGAATGAACATGGCTCGAGAATGAGAACGAGGCCGCGAATGAGAATGAGAATGACACGTAAATGAGAACGAGGCCGAGAATGTGATCGCGATCGAGAATGATAATTAGAATGATAAAAAGAATGAAATTATATTGAGAACGAGAACGAGAAAGAGAAAGAGAAAGAGAAAGAGAACGAGAGAGAGAAAGAGAAGAGAAAGAGAATGAGAACGAGAAAGATAATGATAATACAATAGTTATCATTTTATGATAATATGATTACATCTGTATTTACTGTTATACGAAACAGACGACAGTGGAATGTGTTTTATCGCCTTCAAAGACTTTTGTATTTGAGGAGTTACTTTAATTATGATTGTCATTGATTGCAAATTAAAAACTAATAAATTTAAAAAGGTATGAGCAACAATTACTACCACAGGAATTTATAAACGGTATATCCTTGGTCTCAGAAGAGCATTTTAATTTTAAAACAAAAAGAAATCTCTGTTTAATTATTCATGTTATTTTTCGCTATTGTACTGATGTGCATTTTTTAATAAGTTCCGATGATTAATTGGCCTGTGTTTTAGATATTTGTTTTCAGTCTATTATTGCAGTAGAAGATAATATTTATCTTGTTTTTCGTACCTCATCCCATTCGCCTTTTTTTATTTATTTTTGCCATATTTCTACAGGGACAGATAATTAAGTCTAAGAGTATAGTTTAAACCGTTAAAATTTGGAACGTCCGCTCCTGGAAGCTGTAAAGAGCACGCGTCGTTCAAGTTACGTAAATGGGTTACATGAAGCAGACGACTATTTTCGTCTTAAAAGGGACACTTGGAATTGTTGGAAACATCTTAACACTATAAATATATGGAGATATCTTCAAGCAATAAAGGTTCATTTCATATAAAATTACTATAGTCACGCTCATTTTAAAAATAATTATTGAAATCTTTAAAATACGAATTACTTTCTGTTATATTGGAAAAAACTACTCTATATGTTAAAGTTGGCCACAGTCATGCAAACTAAAAGTTTACCAGAAGTATGCCCTTTTCCAACATAAAAACAAATGCAGGGTCTGCACGCAAACTTCATATTTGCATCATGTAATATGTATTATTTATTTTGCCGTAACACTTCCATCCTTTACGGTCTCCATCAACGGCGTTTATTGCATTAAACTTTGCAAAATGTAATATATATTCCTGACAATCATCTAACCTATGGTTAAAACATTTCGATGAAATGGTTGATAGAATCGTGTCTATTAGTAAGGCGCGATCACAGTAGTCTGGTCTGTCAATTTTTTGGGTGTTCACCAACTTATCCCCGTATATACGAAAGTGCCAGGAAATATAGTGTAAATTGAGTTGTTTTCAGAATTACCTAGTGTGCCTTTAAGCGGTGTGCTATTGATCTAGGCTTTGTCAGTGCTCCCGGGGTATTAGCATGATGAATGTGTAGGTGAAGTTTATACTTGATTATATTGTTATCTGTCAATTCATCTAAAGATGACTTTGACAATTTCAAAGAAATTACATAATGTTATCGTGTTTCGGCTTTGTATACTCTGATACGTGGTGAGAGGGACTTATCAGATAAAGTCGATAACAGCCAAACATGAATAAATCAATAAGTCATGTTAAATCTAAAAATATTAGGATTTAAGACATAAAAAATTAAATTTCTGCAAATATGTTAACGCCTTAAAGTACGTTGTATCTCCCTCTACGGTTCATAAAGGCTAAAAAAAAGCCGTCGATTAAGTTTTTTCCTGACATTTTTTTTCAATAGTTCCCTAATTTGTAAACTACTGAGTGACTGGCGTTGCTATTGTTGTTGGTTTAAACACGATCTTTTGTTATCAGCATATAATATATTCATATATTCGATATACAGCATATAACATGTACATATATTCGATATACAGCATATAACATATACATATATTCGATATACAGCATATAACATATTCATATATTCGATATACAGCAATATAACATATTCATATATTCGATATACAGCATATAACATATTCATATATTCGATATACAGCATATAACATATACATATATTCGATATAACATATACATATATTCGATATACAGCATATAACATATACATATATTCGATTTACAGCATATAACATATTCATATATTCGATATACAGCAATATAACATATTCATATATTCGATATACAGCATATAACATATTCATATATTCGATATACAGCATATAACATATACATATATTCGATATAACATATACATATATTCGATATACAGCATATAACATATACATATATGCGATATACAGCATATAACATATACATATATTCGATTTACAGCATATAACATATTCATATATTCGATATACAGCATATAACATATACATATATTCGATATAACATATACATATATTCGATATACAGCATATAACATATACATATATTCGATTTACAGCATATAACATGTACATATATTCAATATACAGCATATAACATATACATACATTCGATATACAGCAATATATAACAACAAAATTGAGAAGAAAGCTATTTTTGCTTGTAAAAAGTCTCTCTTCTGAACTGTTGTTGTTGTTGCTGTGTACGGTGATTAGCGTTTCTTTCAATAAGTCTGAAGTCATATCGCGACGGTGTCTACTTGGGACAGTATTCTAAGCGCTGCCACACTAGAGTATCATGCCGTAGACACATTGTGTGATAACCCACCCAGTCACATTATACTGACAGCGGTCCGACCAGATCAAGAGCTAAGCTCTAAATGCTGAGCACTAAGCGAGGAAGCTTCTGGTACCATTTTCGGGTCTTTGATATGGTCCGGCCGGAGGGTTGAATCCACGACCTTCCGCATGCGAGTCGGACGCTCTGTCTCTAGACCACCGTTGCGGACGGAATGTTTGAATTCGTTTTGATGAGACATAGGTGTAGTTGCCGGGACCTTGGTCAAATCTTATGAGTGAAGGATATTAATTAAAGCATATGATCAAAGAAACAAGTAAGCCCCAATCTGTTCTTTGTTCTGCATCTCTATTGATTTTGCTAATGCGACAAATATCCCTGTTATTAGGAAGTATGCCACTTGATAAAGGCACTTTAAATCACTCGTCGGAAGTCATTAAGAAAGACAAAATGAAACAAGACGACGCTCACTGAAAATTCGATTAGGTGAATACGACTTTACGTCGATACTATTATGTGGCGATAGCATGCTGTATCGTCGTTTTTGCAGACAAAGAAATCACTAGTATTATAGTCGTAGTTGTATGGCGTTTAGCGTCGCCTTCAACAAAAAAAAATGCTTCAGCTATAACTCGACGGTGTCTACTTGAAACGGTATTCTTAGCGCTGCTACACTGGAATATCATGCTGCAGACATATGGAATGATACCCCAACCAAGTCACATTATACTGACACCGGGCCGACCAGACCAAGAACTTTCCTCTTAATGCTGAGCGCCAAGCCAGGAAGCTTCTAGTACCATTTTTTCTCAGCTATTTGGTATGACCCGGCCGGGTATCAAGTCTACGGCCGTCCGTATACGACACGAACACTCTACCACTAGACTACGCTTCGGTACAAATATAGATGACCATAATGGAGGTAGCCGAGGCATGTCACCTTTTATACATCCATGAATAAAGTAATTTCGGTTACAGTTTTAAAAAAACAAATCGTTTAAAGAAATAAATTAAACATTCGCCAATTCAATGATAAAATTGACAATCACCATTATGCTATAACAGGACTCTAAACTTGTGGGTTTAACCCTTTACTCCATAGATACGCGTTTTCCCGCACCAATCACAGAAGGCCTTTGAAAACAACGCAGGAAGAGTTCCGATTGCTCGTAACGAACACTTCCTGCACTGTTTTCCACTCTGTCAGTTAATATAAACATAATTCACCCATTGTTGATACGGGGTAGTGGTGTCCTTTATGTGGTAAAGGGTGAAAGCGCGTGCGTGCTCATTGTAAACACGTCTGTTTACATTTTACAACGTATAATTGTAATTAAATTATCAAAATTTATTTCATGGTTCATAAATCATATTTAAACATTTTAAGTTAAAGGACGTTTTTTTTGCAATTGCAAATGTTCTTTGGGTTAAACAGTATACGTTAACCCGCGTTAAGTGATCACTAGACCAGAGAGCATTACTGTAATAAATCATAAACAGTCTTATATAACATCAATTTAGATATTCGTTTCAAACCGTTTAAACCAAATTATCATAAAACACCAATTTCAATAGCGGCTCTACTCTTTAAAACCCCAGTGTACGCTCCCCAACCCCCTCCCCTTCAAAACTTCCATATTTCATTAAAATCCACTATATTTCTACTGAAAAGCATATATGCCTGTTCAGATTTTGGGTTGCGCCACCATTAAGCTGAAAACTTAGATCCGCCCCTGAAATTGTGTGAGTTATTACATATACACTTACATAGCCCGCTTATTGTGTAATATAAACATTTTACATGTGTTTGTGGTTCGGTTAGAATACCTGGACCCAATGTTAAATGTTTTGGATGGAACGAGTCTCTGCCAATCACTTTACCCAATTTTCTATCTGAACCGAAAAAGTCATACACGATTCGTTTTCTTGCATATCAAATCACCTTGAACATTTTACATGATAGCTTTTAAAACGTAAACTTGTGTAATTTACATAAATAATAGTGTTTATACGGCACATTCTAAACAGTCTTGACGTCACAGCGCGAAAATTTTATTTAAGGTCCAAAGGTAAAATTAAATTGCCTTGCATAACGGATATTGGCATTTGTAGATATTTCTATCTCACTCTGGGACCAGATAAAATCCCCTCTAGATGGAGTGACGTATGAAATATATGACGTAAATTATAAAGTTTATTTAAATACCGCACAAAAGAAAATGTTATTCCTCGGGTCGGAATTGTTAGAAATGCAAACCTCAAACCCATGTAAGATTCATATAATCGAATCCCTGAGAAAATTTAACATTTTATTTTTATCCCATCCAATTTGCGAGAAACAAAATATATCCGGTAAACGTTTCAAAAAACAATAAAATAGTTTTTAAAGAAAAAAAATTAATTATGTTTTAATTTAGAAAAGGGCGTTTGGGCGTTCCCATATTAATGGTGATGACCTGGCCTATTGTTTTACTTCTATTAAATTATAGCCCTGATATTAATTCAGGGATTGTGAATATGTTGTTATTTGCGTCTGACGACAGGCACTTATGTAAAGTCATAAGTCAATAGGACATCGAAATAATAACCCGATAAATGTAGCAACTGTGGTGTGATGTTTTGGCACATAATCCAAGTTACCTTGCTCTATGGGAAGTTCCTTTTTACTATCAATCTAGACGAAATGTGGATAATTATCGATGTTATCACCGCAACCCTCCTGTACCGCCGACAAACTCACAGTCCATCAAACCCAACACTTAAATAATGTATTTATTCCGTCCATTACTACCTCTCCTCAGAATGTTTTGCTTTATTATGTTTCTACTTTTTATATTATTGACTCCCTATAATTGTATTTGTTTAGCATTTACGCACATTATTTGTTTTAAACCGGTCTTTTGTTGGCAATTAAAATATAAACCATGTCACTTGTTTTGTTAGCGATAATACTATAAACCATGTCACTTGTTTTGTTAGCGATAATACTATAAACCGTGTCACTTGTTTTGGTAGCAATTAACATATAAACCGTGTCACTTGTTTCGTTAGCGATAATACTATAATCCGTGTCACTTGTTTTAGTAGCGATTAAGATATAAACCGTGTCAGTCACTCACTTGTTTTGTTACCAATAACATATAAACCGTGTCATTTGTTTTGGTAGCAATAAAAATATAAACCATGTAACTTGTTTTGTTAGCAATAAAAATATAAACCGTGTCATTTGTTTTGGTAGCGATGGAACAATAGTGTATACTTATTTATATCTGCTATATCAATACCACATACAGATGTCGTTATATCTAATGTATTATCATAACGTATGGGTTCTTTTAAGTTGTGGTATATTTGTCGAGAAAGTTATTACTGTAGAAATGCATTGAAGTGTGGTGCAAATGTTTATATTAGGAATTTAATTTTTTTTCAAAGGTATCGTAGTATTGAAGACTGTTTATATCTGAACAGTTAGAAGTTAACTCGATACTCGGTTTTAAATATTTCGATATTTATGTTTTCTAATTCTTCAATATTGAAGGCCAAGGCAGTTAGTTCAGAGTGAGTTCCATATTGAATGTCGAAAGACGAAAAACGAAAAACAACGAATATCAAACTAATACAATCTGATTTATATTTGATATACGAGTATACCTGATAACATTTCTGATTAAAAATTTAATTAAAAAAAAAGAAACTATCATAATCACAAAAAATCCAAAAGTAACTTTGATCTGAGTAAACATCCTGGAAGTCAAGAATTATATACAGATACAGATACAGATACAAGATACAGATACATATACATATACAAATACAGGTACAGATACAGATACAGATACAGATACAGATACAATATACAGATACAAATACAAGATAAAGATACATATACGAGGTACAGATACAAGAAACATAAACATATACAGATACAGATACAAGATACAAGATACAAGATACAAGATACAGATACAATATACAGAAACAGATACAGATACAGATACCAGATAATATATACAGATACAAGATACAGATACAGATACAGATACAGATACAATATACAAGATACATATACAGATTTAAGATACAGATACAAGATACAATATTCAAGATTCAAGATACAAGATACAGATATAAGATACAGATACAACATACAATATACAAGATACAAATACAGATACAGATACAGATACAGATACAGATACAGATACAAGATACAAGATACAAAATACCGATACCGATACAAGATACAAGATACAGATACAGATACAGATACAAGATACAAGATACAGACACAAGATACATATATAGATACAAGATACAGACACAAGATACAAGATACAAGATACAAGATACAGATACAAGATACAAGATACAAGATACAGATACAATATACAAGATACAGATACAGATACAGATACAGATACAAGATACAGAGATAAGATACATATACAGTTATAAGTTACAAATACAAGATACATATACAAGAAACAGATACAAGATACAGATACAAGATACAATATACAAGATGCAGATACAACTAATTAACTTCATCAGTCCTGGTAGGTTCATTCATTCCGCTTGATAAAGTTGAAACAATCAATAAATTTCTAAATCGATAAACGGACTACTCTGACAATTTACTGTGCTACATTACGACGAAAACAAAGGTATTTCAATTAAATGCCATGTGCTAGGCTTTGAATATTTAATGATGTGTTAATCAGATTTGCAAGGTAATTATATTGTACTAAAATCTTGACTCTAGACGAGTAAATTTTCCACTGGAACGCATTTTCTACCTAAATTAAAACAAAAACTGCATCTGAACTTCATTTAACTCGGACATTATTTTACAATTATAACACTCATCGCATGGGCAAATCCGGAATATGGTCGTTATTTTAAAAAAAATCGTTTTCAATTTATTACTTTTTTAAAATAAATTTTAAGAAAAAGATAAAATATGTATACAAAAGTGACTAAGCTTACAAGTAATACTAAACTCAATTAAGTTCATGGTTGCTTATGGCAAGTACGGTTGTAGTGACTGACTATGCATTGTAACTGATCTCATTAGACTAGAAAATATTATAAGCTATTGGAATTATATAAAACATGTAACAACGAGTTCATAACTTACTTTTATATGTCACTGCTTGTATTACACAGATTGTCAAAAGTGCGTATTATTGTACCTTAACTCGATGAATAAGTTCTTATGTTGTTATTGTTTTGTTTTTCAAGCGACTGTGTTATTTAGCACATTGATGTAAATATTGCATATGTTTGTGAGTGCTTTATTGAAGATTTACTTTTTCAAATGAGTTATCTAGTTAAAAAAGACTTTATCATTATCATCATTATCATCATTATCATCATCATCATCATCATCATCATCATCATAATCATCATTATTGTTATCATTATCATCCAAAAGAAAACATACGACCAACTAAATACGTAGCATTCAAGTGACACAGTCGTGGAATACCAAATTTGAATTTTAATAACAAAGATCGAGTGGTAGTAATATTCATTTCTCTATTATAGCAAAACATTTCCAGAAATACAAACATAGTTTATTTCTATCATTTTCATGAAGCCTGTAACGAGTATGTGTGATATGGCTTGAGCTCCTCTGCTGTCAGATTTCTCAGATAATCCATACGCGTTTTATATTAAATGATAAAATCTCATTTTCATTTTTCCCCAGCTTTTTATCAACATTTACATGTCAAGTACGATATTAATGAGCACGTTTCAAAATTTGATAGAGAAGTTATTTTATATTAATGAAATGAAAAAGATAACGTCCTGTAACGTCGTATTACTTCGCGAGGCAGTCAACTCCATCGCGAATATTAATTTCGCGATTTGCCTTGGATAAGACGGACCGGGGTGTTACGCCATATATCTATATCAAGGAAGCTGGGTTCAAAAATAGCTCAATAAAGTTAATCAAGAAAACGATCAGATTAAACTCTTACGCCTTGATAACGATGATCGTGGTATCAGAGCAACCAGGCAGCAACCTTAACTTTATGTACACAAATTTCGTTTACCAGATGAAAACACGTTTGAAATATATTATCAATGCTAAATAGGAAACTGGAATAAAGATATGTTTTTACGTTTTCAGAGATTTTATATGCAATTTCTCTCGCAAAGTTTATTGATTTATCAAAGCAGGTATCTCCCTGACGATATTTCAATTATGATTCAGGTTTGTGTTACTTGTTCTTTGTCTAATTTTCACGTGCGTGCAATAAGTGAGTTTTAACTTGATTCATTTAAAGCAAGCAGCGTAAATACCTGTAATTTCTCTTCTTCTTAACGATATTTATACAAGGTCAAACTTTTGTGTTTGTTTCGAATACAAGTAGCGATCGTAGTTACTGTTTGTTTTTTTTTTAAAAAAAAACAACTTTGGAGTGCATAGAATTTGTTAATTAAATTCTGATGCAATAAAATAAATGAAAAGGAATCATTGTCAAATTAAATGCTACAGAACCTGAATATATATACGTATCAGAAGAGAAGATGAATATGAGTATATATAGAATTCTATAAAGAATGATAGGAGACTATTCTTAAAACATATTAATACAAACTAGAAACCAATTTATTTCACATTGATACCACATTGCTGTTTATATAGTAATATATTAATAAACTTGCAGAATAACACACATAACAAAACTAAATTTAACAACTATATAGACCGTAAATAATTAGTATATTGGTATAATTGTGATTGATTACAAACATAATTATGCTTACTAATGTATGATGCTTTGTTCACGTAATACATGTTTGTTCAGCACATAAATTGTCTGTTTTGCATACTGCAAACTGTACATAACGAAGCGTGAAATTACGGAATAATTCACATCAAATTAAAACATCAAAGGCAAAGATAGGGAAAACAAATTGCTAATGTTTTTTGGATCCTTTATTTTGTAAAACAAACAAATACTTCAATAAGATTTTTTTTTTGGTAAATGGATGTAACACATGTAAGAATTTCTGTAGTAATAGTTTTACTGTGAAATGCTGAACTTATCAATTTTTATTTTAATTCTATTTTCCTTTTTAATATCCAGTTTTATCATTAATTTACGCTTTATATCTGATTCTAAACCTTAAAAATAAAAAAAAACGGCCAAACATTTTAGCAATCTATTGTTTGATACATGTCGTCTAGTTACTAGTCTAAAAATACTTTCAAGTTCACTTTTTACTTACCCAACGGCCATTGCAAGCAATCAGCGTCTGTCTTCAAACCTAGACGTAGACTCAGGCTATAGACACAGCCAAACGTCTTCATATTATTTAACAAATAATCAATGAAAACATTTGAAAAACACAGGAAAGACACGTCCAGCTTTCTTGTACCGTTATCATAAGTAACCCGCAGCATAATTGACAGACATTACATTGAATAAAATTCATTGAAAAAATCAAACATAAGAACTGAAGTTCCTAATAAGTTACAGTATGGTCGTATTTACCATCATGACTCAGTAAACACATTTATTTTTTGTATAATATTATTTATTTTCTGTGACCATTCACCTCTATCCATTTCTTGTCACAATCATTCATGAAAATTGCCATTGGTTGTCCTTATATACTTCGAGTCGTACCCTTTGTTATCACTCCCTTAATATTATAGATTCTGTTAAATCATGGAGTATATAATTATGATACATGCATCACCCGCTATTTATTCTGTGTTTTATAATAGACACATATGCATGCTGTCGTATTTGTAAAATGATTGTTTGGCGTGGGTACTTTTACTTACACAGTCGATGAAGAGCGAGGCTAGGTGCCTTGTTAAAATTATGTTTAAGTTTCTCAGTGATGCCTGTTGCTATTGATTGCTCCAAGGCGATAATCAATTCTTATCTATTTACGAGTATTTATTGTACTTTTAAGAATTATTCCATATATTATCTGTGTCCATGGTCACATGGTGGCTGTATCCTTCGAATGCTACGTCTCCTATTGGTTACATATGTTCTTATTTGTGTACTTACAATTTCAGCCCCCGATACTTTAACATTTGATTCAACCAAACATACATCTGATGTTTTCTTTAGTTTAGCTGCTTCCAACGCATGACTCATTTGATATCTTTCTCGTGTACTCATAATATTTTCAATGACCCGTTTTACTGTACTCTGTTTACGTGTTCACACTTTTTCATTTTAAGATACTAGTTTACCTTCCGGCACGTGTAACATGTTTTGTTGTTTATGTGTGATACTGACTGAACCAACTATCTTTGTTATCATTCTCATTTAAATACCGTGGTTGTGGTTTCAGTATTTGTTTGGATTGTTGTTGTTTTCTGTTTGAGGTGCCAATAGTCTTCAAACATATTATACTGGTGGTTACATAAATATTTGTATTCATAATTCATAATTCGGAATTTTATTTTTCTCATCGGTTGGCCAACGACCTCGTTCAGTTCCAATGAACTATTCAATGCTTATTATAGTATCAAATTGTCCGAAAACATGACCGGTGAACTCCAACTAACTCTTAAGATAAATAGATATATTGACTGTATGTATAATACATGTATGTTATTAAAAACATTATATGTTTCAGTTACAAATAAACAAACCTTAAGACTATCAAACGTACACATAATCTCATATTCAAACATTATTTCAACACAGGGTAGTGAGTCCAAAATGCTGTTGAGTGATTTTTTTGATTTTTCTTGGCAAGATCTATATTGGCTTAAAAGATATGGTTATTTACAAATATATGCATATAAGTATTATATAAAGGTAGAAAAAATAGTTCATATAGCACAAAGCATACAAGACAAAATCATATGTGTTCATATATTATAACTGTGTTCAAGGATTTATTATAACTGTTCCTTTGTGATGTATTTGGAAAACTAACGGTTACCTTCCATTCCCAATCAACGAAATAAATGTGAGTTCATTTAACTTAATGTAGTCATTGTTATCAGAAAGAAAATAAATATAAAGAAAAGTGCAAAACATTAATGATTCAGAAAACACTTCTAAAACAGTTTAAGTACAAATGTTGAATAATTGGTGATGCATCTTCATGTCGAAAATATAAGACAGCTTGTCTTTATAACAGCATCATATACGTCCCACTACACAGTTACGCCCCTTTACAGTGACGGTAAAACGACTCTTGAGCTAAGTTAAAAGTGTTATTTTATAGGGGCTGTTATTTCTTAATGCAGACAAGTCGAGTAAAAATGTTGGTATAGCAAATACTCCAATAAGACATCACTGGTGTTAAAACAGTGATCTTTATTATGAGTGTTCGGACAGATGAATGTATTTTTGAGCATTTGAAGAGTTTTTTTGTAAAGAAACATAGGGTGGCACTGCACTATCTGTAAGAAAAGGCAAGCTGGTTAACCCATAAGTTATTGTGTTTATGTGCGGATACATTCCTGCTATAACAAAAATACTTTTAAAAAAATATGTGAGATTTTTATATCATACCAATCTCAAACTGTGTAATGGCCTGTGGGGTATAAGAATATCCACTAGAGTCAATACTATACTGGTTTGTCATGCAGCCACGCCTAAGCGTTGACTGATATAGATATTTTAAACTTTCTCAACATAATTAATAATTTCCAATCATTTTATAAAAAGTTGTTGCTTTACAAATTAACGATGATAGATGGTAGTTTCCTACTTCACCATGCACAGCATTACCCGGTGTTTGCTTGTGTACTATCAAAACGTGTTTACAAACCTTTAATATCTAAAATTGTTATTTTTCAAAATGGCATGTTTCCTTTTAAATATTGTTGGTGTGCAAATATTTTCAATAAAGCTATACTTCTTGTATATGAAGCTCGCAGGGAAATGAATTCAATATGTGGCAAAATAAGGTAATTTATAGAAATTGCATTAGGTAGAAATGCTGATTAAAATTGCCCTAAGCAAACTAAGATCGACAAGGAAATATCTCTCTCTATACAAATGATTTAAGATAAAAGCTTTTGGAATCTCGAATGATGTACGGACATAAAATACATTATTGTTGATTGAATCTTATATCATTTACATGAATTGTGTTATTTCTACATTGAGCTATAATGTATAATGTATATAATAGATAAACTAAAGTAGCAATGTCTATATCAACTCGTGTTTTCAAATTTTCAGTTTAAGCCTTCATCAGGAAATTAGCTAAAATTAATAACCACTATATCACATCCATTTTAAAAGAAACAATCATCCATCTGTAAAATAACTGACAGGAAATGACGTAACGTCAAAACATTAAAGGGGAAATGATGTAACGTCAACGACATTTACAGATAGATTTTTTTTTAAATAAAGTACATAGTGTTTATAGATTTAAGCTAATTTCATGATGATGAAGTAAACTGAAAATTTGAAAACACCCGTCAAAATAGACATTGTTATTTATTTATATTCTTCCTAACGGAGGACTGATAGTTGTAAATTTACATAAAGATCCAATCACCGTAGCTCATTTTAATAACTAGTAACTATTTAATCAATTTTGAATCAAGGAGTTTATTCAGTATTATTCAAAGAAAAATGGTGATTCGGCCTCTGCTGGGTGGGAAGGGAGAGGGCATCGGTGGTGTTTCTTCCTGAACATACTCAACAGAACCGAATCTGTTATTTTCTTTTCTAGATTGCAATGTCGTCCAAACTTGACAGAGCTCATGAAAATCTTCCAATGTGTTCATATGTACAAAAAAAAACATAAGTTCCTTAAGCATTTTCCAAAAATACTGCCCATCGGATTTACACAGCTCTAGATTCTTGGGCGCAATAATCTTGCTACCGTCACTAAGGGGAAGTAATTGGTATGTGAAACTTTGAAAAGGTGTCACTGCTAAAAACGATAAGAATGTAAATATTAACAATATAAATTAGATAACAAATCTGTATTTCGTAACAGCTGAAGGTAAGTAGTTTTATCCACAGAAGGGTAACACTGTTCGTAGTAACACAAGCTTGGTGTAAAAATGTAATCATTTAAAGGGGAACACTAAACATAGTAACACACGTTTGAGATAACACTATTAACATGTCTTATATCTTCAACGACATTCCACTGTGTTCACCTTTTAATCACACCTACATTTTGTCCATTATCTATTTTCCTTATTTCCCAGTGTTAGTTTTTTCTTCCTGCTCAATTTATTTTTCAACAGACACATGTTAATTTTATCTCTCTAACCGTTATATTTTTAGTTGTTATCTCTTTATCTTTTGTCTCTTTAGCTGTTATCTCTTTAATGTAATATCTTTAGCTGTTATCTTCTTAGCTGTTATCTCTTTAGTTGTTATTTCCTCAGCTATTACCTCTTTATTTGATCTTTCTTTAGTTGTTATCTCTTGAGTTGTTATTTCTTCAGCTGTTATCTCTTTAATTGTAATTTCTTTAACTGTTATCTCTTTAGTTGTTAATTCTTTGGCTGTTATCTCTTTATTTGTTATTTCTCTAGTTGTTATCTCTTCAGATATTTACTCCGATTAAGGTGCTATGTTGCTCGTTATCAGAAACTTTTATTAGTGTAAGAATGAACGTTTACAGCAACATTTATTTGAAACATATTAGGTTTTGCTTCATAAAACTGACAATGGAGATCTATTATTGTCATATAAATATTACGATGTGACTCGCGTTTAACAGTAAAGTCCGTGTACCTTATTCGTCATTATTATATTTTTTTTGTTCTAATATTACTGATTGTTTATTCCCATATATTATGTACAAGTCATTTCTATCCAGATTAGTTGGGCATCTTCCATAAAACGATTTCAACGAATAAAATAAATTTATTAAACGAGTTGGTAAAATGTATTATGCAACGCTCTGCCAAGCACCATATTATTTTAGCCAACGAGTTAAATAAATCAAATAATATATGAGCACAAATTTAAGATTCCGTTTATCATTTTACTCGTAAAACTGGTCAGTCGTCGCTTACCGTAACGCCTCAACATAACGTCATTTTACCATGACAAATCGACGTCATGTTTCTGTTCGGGCCGTTCGTAACTACTAGGCGATCTCCGGCATGCTCGGATAATAACCTCGTAAATAATTGTAGGAATACACCAATTGGTAATTTGCCCCGGCAAGTTACTTCCCGTTATTATCGTAAACAAAAATGGCTGACTTTTCGACGTGCATTCAGTATTCTTTGGACATAATGGAAATTAAACATTCTTTGAAAAAAGAGCAGCTTGAAGCGTTGCAGAATATCTTCAGTTTAATTGATACGCCATGTGTTAGTCTGGTACTCGGCAGAAAGGCCGTGTCACAGCAATATGGCGGCCCCCGTATTATTTCCGAGGTTATTACGTAGTAATAGCCAAGGTGTTCCGAGTGTGTTCGGGCAAGTCGGAAAGTAGCTCGGCATTTTACGTACGATGGCCGAACTGTACGGAAAACTCCTAGCGATGATTCGGAAGTGCTATGACACTAGGTTGTTATCAAAACTATGTCATATGTTTATTACATTGCACTGTAAATTATGTGATCAATATATTGATGATGGTCATTAAACGATGTGTTTTGCAGTTGAAAATTCCCCCTGTTTCATTTCATAGTAGGCGCGTGCAAAAACTAGATAGTGCAGTTAATCACAGTCAACCCGCTCGCTAAGAAGACATGGACATATTTAGCAGAAAACCGTCGGCTTCGTTTAAATGTTCTTTAAGTATAGGTTTTGTATGTCACAAAGTAGTTTATGAATGTATTCCACTTAACATTGTTAAACCATGAGTGCTAAAAAATAAATCAACATTGTAAAGTATTAAATGAATTCAACGCCCAAACATGTGTTTGGGTGTGAAGACCACTTATACGAGAAGCTAGCTTGAAGTATATCAGGGCAACATATCAAAACGCTATTAGAAAGAATCATATACAATACACAAGTGAGGCTAACATCGATAGGTTGTATATCTTGTTCTGTAGGTCTCAATCCCATAAAACACATTTCGAAATATAATTTCTTAAATAATATAAAACTTTTGAACAATTTGAAAATGTTAATAACAAGTATTTTGCATATGTTAATAAATGATAAACGAGGTAATTTAGGCAGGAAATATATATAGCATGGCGTTTTTACAAAAATACTAAAAGGGAAAATAATATAAAGTAAAATCTGTGTTACTTTATACTAATTTATTTTAGCTCGATTGCGATGAAAGCTCAGAGCTTATATGAACTGCTCTTGAGTCCGCTTCCTGGGTAGAACCAGAACTGAGTGTTGTTTTATGACAGGCATCGCGTCGAGCTGGGGATCGAACCCGCAACCTCTTGCGTGAGCGGCCAACACTCTATCCCTTAGACTACCGCACCTGTGTTAGCGGTCACCTCAATTATGCAGTCACTTGTCTTAAGCAGTTAGATTAAATTTGCTATTTCCAATATATATGCTTTCATGGCAAATGCACCTGTATTAAGCAACAGACTGTGTTTTTTTTTTTGCTTTTTCAATTGACTGGCAGCTTAAGACAGGTTTTACTGTGTGTTCAACTTAATTCAGTATGTTGAAGACAGTTTATGAAATATTTCAATGGTTAGATGAGAATTAAAGCAGGCACCTAACCACCAGGAAAATTATTTCCATTAACGGATTTAACTATAATTGTTTAACAAATTCCTGATAAGCCTAAACTCCTAAAATTTCCATAAATGACGAGTTGGCGACAGGAAGTATCTTTCCTGAAGTAGTATCAATACACTTTAAAAATTAGGACAATTTATTCTGAGTGGTCTATTTTGAAAGTGTTACACAATGACAGGGAAGCAAATATCATGGGACAATCATGTCACCCTACACTGATCGAATAAAACATTCATTTCATTTTAAAACATTATTCTCTCAGATTTTCTTGATATCGGATACGTCTGTGTTACGTATTTTCAATGCAGCTACTAATGTTCTGTCATTTTTTTAAAAAAAAAATCTTTAAATTTCGTTTTAATACTTGAATAACATCTTCTACATTTTCATTTTTTCTGTCAAGGTTCCTTGTCCGCCTGATTTTCTAGAAAACCAGAATATCGGTTCATGCTGCTTTATAAACAGAAGACAGGCTATTGCACTGCAGTAGTGAAACTGACGAGATTGGTAATATTAAATGAATGCAAAGTAGATTTCCCCATTTCCTCATTCTCCAAAGACATGTTGTCGATAACGATCTGTGCTTCAAGAATAAACGCGAACTGCGATGCGTCAGACTGTTTAAACGTTAAGTGATATTAGCAAATGGTAAATAAAGTCTAAATTACGATATAAAACTAAGCAATACAATAACTGCCTCTCTTCGTGCTTTTGCTAGTGCCACTAGACGAAATCTGAGACAATTTTAAGTTTTTAAAATACACGTAACGGTCATTTAACGTATGCTTTAAGATTGTTTTTGCAGAAGAAATGTATTTTAGGTCTGCTACAATGTACCTAAACTACTAAGATTTAGATATTAATTGCTTATTATGATATGAATATGGCAGCTGTTTCTGTAGAAATATAGCTATTTTAACTTAATTTGATGAAGGTTACAACATATTTCAAAAGAACACTTAAAAAACGTAATTTATAGTAATGAAACAAATACTGCATCCTTCCAAAACCATAGAAATAAGATAGGGGCTAAGTGCAAAACGGGTCTAACTCAATATAGACACAGACGATATATAGGCTAGGTTAGTGCTAAATCTTTGAATATTACTTATGAAAATCTGATAAACTGTAAATTATATTTTCAATATGATAACTGCAGTTCGTTTCCAGGCCAGACAGTAGACCATATGTCTGTTTTGGGGTTTTCAATTTTAGTGCATTTGAATTTAACACATGTAATTATCAGTTATTTAGGTATACTGATTTTGTTGACGTCCCTACACTGTCACAGATACCAATGCTATCTAGTGTTATATATATGTACATCCGACACAAAATAAAGTTTCTTGTATCTCGTTTTATGTATCTTGTAACTTGTTTATTGTATCTTGTATCTTGTATCTTGTATATTGTATCGTGTAACTTGTAATGTGTATCTTGTAACTTGTATATTGTATATTGTATATTGTATATTGTACCGTGTAACTTGTATCGTGTATCTTGTAACTTGTATAGTGTATATTGTATCTTGTAACTTGTATATTGTATCTTGTATCTTGTAACTTGGATATTGTAACTTGTACCTTCTATATTGTATCTTGTATATTGTATCTTGTAACTTGTAACTTAGATATTGTAACTTGTATCTTGTATCTTGTATCTTGTACCTTATATCGTGTATCTTGTAACTTGTATCTTGTAACTTGTACTTTGTATATTGTATCTTGTATAATGTTGCCTAGTGGAATCTCTGGTTGGCGTACATAGATATGCCAGCCGTATAGATATGGTTTCGAAAACATAATCATAAACATACCTCTGATAACTAAATAAAATAAAAGTATTGGCAAACAAAATCGCAGTAAAATTCAAGAACACAAAGTTTTATTATTGTTACAGAACAGAATGTGTTATCCTACTATTGCTGGAAAGAAAATTAGACGTAATTACGATTGTATTCCATGTCCGGAAGTGTTATATATTCGTGGCATTGTCCTTATGACCTAGACCGGTCCCTGACCACTGGTATAAAACCAATAGCTAATCAGCATAAAGATCGGTGTAGGTGGACACTTGCGCACTTATTAATAATTAACTATTAATCTATATAAGTGCTTTGGGCACCATGTGTAGTCATTTGTATTTGTAGAAATGTTATAGATTTTTATTTGAGCAACCCAACTGGACTATTTGTAATTGATTGGTAATTTACAATAGTATTATTGATTGTTCAAGTAAATATAAGTAAGGCAATATGTAACCAAGATAGCATGCAATAAAGAACACAGTCATCAAAACAGCACAAACACACCTTATATACAAACTAATCTAAATAATCTACCTACCTACCTATCTAAACTCCCACCTACCTACCTACCTACCTACCTACCTACCTACCTACCTACCTACCTACCTACCTACCTACCTACCTACCTACCTACCTACCTACCTACCTACCTACCTACCTACCTACCTACCTACCTACCTACCTACCTACCTACCTACTACCTACCCACCTACCTACCCACCCACCCACCTACCCACCTACCCACCTACCTACCTACCTACCTACCTACCTACACACCCACCTACCTACCTACCTACCCACCTACCTACTTACCTCGATCGACTAATTGACGAAAAAACAACACTCATTACTGGCCCATCCAGGACACGGAATCGAGAGTGATTCATAATAAAAAAACGCTCCGAAAATTCTGCACAATTGAGCTAAATTAAATTGCTAAACTATTACAAATGATAGCCTACATTTAGATGCATCTGTACGTATGCTGCAAACATCAACGTTATACTATCGTACATACGTAACATGGCAAAATAGATATTATAATACATACAGCAATATCAAAAATGTTTAGCATGTGGCAACATCAATACATATAATTATAAAGCATATACATATAGCAACGTCAATAAATATTAATATTCATGTAATGTAACATAATGTCAATATATATGATTGCTATCACGTGATACAATAGATGTTCATACAAGTATTCCCGACATTACGTCTGTAGTGTATGGAAGACATTCAGCAGGCTATAGATGGATCCTTTTTAGATCTTGCGTTTCACATTTGCATAAAATGTCGTTTACAGTGGTCAACAACAGTTTAACAACACATTTATTTGGAAGCTATCGGTTGTCCCTTAAATAGAACTAAATATCACTTAAAGAGAATTTCATAATAACATAAAGATAAGACGATATGACGCAATCATATTAATTTCATGTGTTTAACTTTTTAGCAGTAAGATAAAAAAATTTTTTTAAAAAAGCACTTTTTGTGTATGCGCTTTTACAATAAAGGAAACATTGAAGATACGCACACAAACGGGTTTAAGTGGGATTTAAGCAATGATAATCACAGGTCATAATTATCATTATACATGTACTCATTTTTTAAATAACACCTCTTTAGATACACACTGTTATGTATACGTTTATCTGTTGAAAGCCCCATATAGTTCTACCTCCGGCATGGAGAAATTATGGGTGTGTTGGTTATGTGAACCTGTATGTTAGGTTTCTGTGTGATAAAACGATATTTACCAACTGCTTTAGCCTGCTGATGATTTATATATGTACAAACATGTATGTGTGTGCATGAAACCATTAGTCTTCCCTAAAATTTCAAATATTTGCCAGTTGGAGTTAAACTGTTTTTAAACTCCCTATAACAAACACATTTGGGAAAATTTTAACTTTGCTTAATTGCCAAATCATTACAATAACAATGTAGTGGTGACTGTGCAATTTGAAAAAAGGCTCTCTAAACTGGATGATGCCCCCAGAGCGGCCATACTGATTTTGGTATGGCAGTTTGGGCTTTGGTAAGGAATGTTGAATAATCACAAAATAAAGACATTGTATCAATTACATTGTCATTTTACACAACATTCCGTCATAAGTAAATAGGTACGAAATGACGTATGTTGCTGTAGACAGCTGTGATGTATATTACCGTGTAAACATCTTGTAATCGAATAGCCTTCTGTTTTTCGAAATTGAACACGTGCCGTCAAACACTTTATTTATCTAAAGGTTAATTTGACCCTGGAGTTTTTTTTCTCCGCCAGACAATTGTAAAAACATAGCTTAATCTGTTAACATGGATATTTGATCGTTCAGTATAACAGTGTCGACGCTGCTTTAGTTACTGTGTACTTGGAATGCTCATATCGTTACATGTTCTTACTTTCATCTATAATTCAGTTTTTGAATACTTTTAATTGTCTTAAAGGTAAAAAAAGTAAACATTTTTTGTTCAAATAAAACCAAATATTTCTAAACCAGTCAGATTGCAACAGCGCGGCGACAGCTTAAAATGTAAACTATAAAACGGTAGGTTTATTATTAAAGGCAGTTTATCAGGCAAAAAATATGAGTATCTTAAAAAGCAGAGTTAGTTTTAAATGGATACAAAACATCCCATAACCATATTAAATAAATAAAATCTGAATGTTTTTGCATTATAAGTCCATCAAAAACATTACAGATATTTTAATCTTCACATTGTCATCCGGTTTCTTTCTGAGATGAAGCAAATTCTGCAATATGTGAATCAGTATGACCGAAAGAAACTAAAATGAAATCACGATATTTTATTGAATACGTCACAAAATACGTTGCAAATCTGTTTTAATCATACATGTACCTGGACCCGCAGGCCAACTTAGGAACCCCTTTTCATATAATATCTTGGTCTGTTTAAATAGATATCACTACAGCAAAATGGAGTCAGTGAGTATACAGATGTATATATATACATGATATGTTTGGGAAAATGCATTTAGAAAATTTCAAAATTTGAAAAATCGTGATATATTTCCTTTAAAATATCAAAATGAAAACAAACAATAAATCATATAAATTATACATAAAAGCACATCGGCTACAAAACAATTATACAAACATTTATCGCCTTGTTTATTCATTAGTTTTGCATCTATAACATGTGTTTGTTATTAAAATACCTAGTGTTTGCTTTTGTTTCCTTTAACGAATATACACTGATTTGCACCTATTATATATAAAATATGTATAATATATCATCAACATTTAAAACTATGGTAATCTCCTAGCTAAGTCGTTATACGTGTAATGCGTCTAACTATCAATCCAAGGGTAATGAGTTTGAATCCCTGCCAGGTCAGTTTCCGTTATGTTTGATATACGGTATTGCGTCTCATTCTTATTTGTCTATCACCGCTGATTCAAGTGGGAATGTTATCACTTAGTTTCGGAAATGGGATGTGCTCGAATAATGGTTGACCTTTCAGGATCCCAGGAAACAGTGGTTCGGTTCTGATCGTCTGTTAGCCCTCGATCAAGATCCATGAAACAATGATTAGGTTAACTAGTCGGCTTGTAGCTCTCGATAACATACAGCTTATGCTAAAGTTAACAGTTACTTGTGGAAATGGGGTGTACTCGAATATATATTAGTTGACCTTTCAGGATCCTAGGAAACAGTGGTTTGGTTAATTGATCGTCTGTTAGCCCTCGATGGCATAAAAATGACGCTTAATATTCAATCAATCAATCAATCAATCAATTTCATGCGATATCACATTAATGTATATGTATATTTTTATTAGGTCCATTTGACCAGGTGTATTCTGTTGAATTGCATATTTGTATAGCATACACTCAGGGACTTTGAAAAACGCACCACTTACATTCAGGTAATTTTTGTGCAGAAAATGATATTATCATCATCGATTCAAAAAAAGTTTATATACGTTAAGAGTGATATGTATGTCTTCTACTGTCAAAGTTACATGACTTAGAATTTTATGCATGTTTTTCCATTTTTCGAAGCTACCCACAAGAGTGAAAATTCACAGACGTCAATAACGAGTGTATGAACCATTCGTCTGGATACATGCAATGCAAAAGGATCGCCTGTGAATGTTCACTTTTATGAGTAACTTCGAAAAATGGAAAAAAAATTCAAGTCTCGGTTTTGACAGTTCAAGACAGAGATGGGACTATTAACGTATATAATTTTTTTATTTAAAATCGGATGACTTTTTCTGCACAAAAAATAACTGAATGAAGGTTGTGTATTTTCAAAGTCCCTGAATGTATTATACATGTACACATGTTACTATAATTAACATTTCTTACTTACTTACTTACTTACTTACTTACTTACTTGCTTGCTTGCTTGCTTGCTTGCTTGCTTGCTTGTTTGCTTGCTTGCTTGCTTACTTACTTACTTACTTACTGGTAACCCAACTACTTGCAAACAAAGACAATCTGTTATTTACCTTTGTTCTAAGATAATGAACGTAACAACAAAGGTATTTTATATAAGCATCAGAAATAGCAGTAATTCTGGTCGCACATTGCATAAACAGTTATTTTAAGACATAATTTCTTTGTATTTTAGTTATGTAATCATGTACGTCTTCATACCTGACCATAAGTTATATGATAACAGCAGTGTGTTCTCAATTACCATTTGTTATGTTTAAAATAACACCTGGCAGCAAAGGTATGTCAACAAAATTTATCACAATATGTCACATCCGCGTGTGTCAGTGTGTGTTTTTAGTGCAACAGCTCATACGAACAAATGGTATTTCCTTCCATGTCTGCATGTTTAATAAACAAAACAGGTTCAAAGAGATACCTTACATACAAATGTGTATATGCTTTCTTGGTTTGTTTATAAAGCAATAGCTACAAAACGAAACATGTATAACGTGTCTTATTCGATATGATAAGCCAATGGAATTGACATGGTGTGATAATGCGCACGATGTAATTTGAGACTTATAATGTATTCTACTCTTATGGATCTGTTGTGAGAATCATTTTATGATAATTGCTCCTTATAATATTTTAGAAATATATTTCATTTGATAATTAATATATTTCGATTCTCAAATTAAAATGCTTTCACATTAGTATCACAATATTTTTAGTAAATTGCTATTGCTACTACTACTACTACTACTACTACTACTACTACTACTACTACTACTTCTACTACTACTACTTCTACTACTACTTCTACTACTACTACTACTACTACTACTACTACTACTACTACTACTACTACTGCTACTGCTACAATTAGTATTTATAATACTACTACCACTACCACTACTACTACTACTACTACTACTACTACTACTATTACTACTACTACTACTACTACTACTACTACTACTACTACTACTATTACTACTACTACTACTACTATTACTACTACTACTACTACTACTACTACTACTACTTCTTCTTCTTCTACTACTACTACTACTACTACTAATACTACTACTACTACTACTACTATTACTACTACTGCAACTACTACAATTAGTATTTCTACTACTACTACTAATACTACTACTACCACTCCTACTACTTCTACTGCTTCTACTACAACTTTTACTTCTTCTACTGCTACTTTGTCTACTACTACGTGTTCAATCATATTGTACCATAACTTATGTTATACTCCATATAATCCTCCTATTTTCTCCTTAAACATACTTCACTCCTTATTCGTCATTCCATCGGAATTTAGCTAATTAAGTAGTGTTATTTACACCTCAAAAATTAATTAATTGAATAATACATTCAGTATATAATTTTATTTTTTTTCACTTCTTACATTATTTGCATCTGTTCATAATAGCTCGTTTTTTGTCGTCTAAAACGACGTGAAATAGTATTAGTGCATGTTCCGTTCGGGTGGATAAAAGCATGTCGTTAGTTCAGTTTTACCCTAAGCCAATTTTAACAAAACAGCTACAGTTTGTTCGGTGTTTAAGTACACTGTGAACATTTGAATGAAAACAAAATAAGACAAAGCGAGTGTACAAATCGAGTGCACTGTCTAAACAGATACATAAATGGAAATCCCCTGACAACGAACACATATTAAGAACATGTCATGACATACGTATACCTCAGATAACTAGTTTTTCAATAACAAATCCTCAAAGCTGTGGCCTTGCACATATTTTAACACATAAATAATTGATTGAGGTTTCAAACTGAAGTATGGAACGCTTTTAACAAATGTGTTTATTGTGATTTACAGAAATTCCTGAGTAGAACCAGTTGGCAACAGCTTATCCAATACACCATATATGGATAAGCATTAAAGCAACACATCCACGTTTGAACTTTTTAAAAAAAAAAAATTAATTGAGTTATGAGCACATTTCCCATACAAACATATGATCAATTTGCTGTATATGAGCATATAAACACAATCCCGAACAAAATGATGCCCAAATTATAATGCGTGACTAACACTTTATAAAACAAGCGTGTAACTCACCTGAGTCAAAAAAAATTGTCAAAATGACTTTTAAGGCAGGTAAAGTACACTACGCACTAAAACGTGAAGTTTTTTAATACGACTCGCATAATTCAATTTGAAGCCAAGTTGGAATCCTCGGCAATTTAAAAATAATTTATAAAGCGTTTGTCACGCTTTATAATTTGAACATCTTTTTTTATAATTCTAAAGCGTTCTGGATAGTGTTTGTTAGCACATATACAGCTCACTGACCATATATTTATGTATGGGAAATGTGCTCACAACTCAACTGAATTTTTTTTTAAAAAAGTTTAAACGTGGATGTGTTGCTTTAAAGAGCATTTCACGGACTTTGGCTTCGGATGGTCAACTCTCTCTTCCCCATTGCCGTGTTAGTGAATGCAACTGTGTATTATAATGATTGATTGAGTGATTGAATATTTAGCGTCATTTTATGCCATCGAGGGCTAACAGATGATCAGTTAACCTTACCACTGTTTCCTTGGTTCCTGGAATGTTAACCAGTCCTCGAACACACCCCATCTTGCAGGTAACTGATAACTTTCCAACATCAATCAGCGATGAAAGACGGATGAGAATGAGAAGCAATGTCGTATAGCAACCATCACGGAGACTGCGGCCGGGCGGGGATTCGAACTTACGATCCATGGATTGATATTCAGACGCACTAACGAAAACAGAACATGAACGTTATATCATTGTAAGAAAATGTGGTTGGATATTAAGATAATAAATATTAGAAACATAAGGTATTACAAAATAAACCGCGGCGTGGTCTAGTGGTAGAGCGTTCGCCTCGCATGCGGAAGGTCGTGTGTTCAATCCCCGGCCGGGTCATACCAAAGACTTTAAACATGATACTAGAAGCTTCCTCGCTTGACGCTCAGCATTTAGAGGAGAGTTCTAGGTTTGGTCGGCCCGGTATCAGTATAATGTGACTGGGTGGGGTACCATACCATGTGACTGCGGCATGATACTCCAGTGTGACAGCGCTTAGAATACTGTCTAAAGTAGACACCGTCGCGATATGACTGAACAATTGTTGAAAGCGACGCTAAACTCCATACAACAACAACAACTACAAAATAAACACAACACAACAATATCTCGTATGTCCATTTAACCAATTTTTCGAAAAATTGAATGTATTGACTTAACTGAAACTTAAAATTTATCAGTAAAATGTTATTCTCATTTCATGTCAATCTGTGATTTCATTTCGGAATAACGCACTAGTGTGTGTATTAAATAGCATTGGTCTTTAAGTTGAAATAAATTATGACAATTTGTACATTTCCATTTAATCTATTGCGCATTCCAATTGATTATCGTCTGAATTCAGGTTAAGGTAAGATAACGCCGAAAACAGTAAAAAACATTGTTGAAAAATCTACTAAAAATCCAATCAATTTTGTCATCCAGGAAGCTTTTAAACTGTTATCAGTTTGTTAGATAATCAAAGAGAATAAAAGCAATTAATACAAATGGGTTATTTAAAAAGAGTGGTTTGGACACAAATTGATATCGGGATTTACAGTGGACTAAATATCTTCAGTATACGTTACTAGCAATAACACTCAAAGAAAATTGGCATTTACCATTTACTTGAATATTAGTCGTACAACTTGGACAAAGGCATAGTAATTGCTTATAATAATGCCAAAGGGACTTTCAGATGAAGCGTATTTTGAATTCGGGAACTTAAGATATGCCCATATGGACGTCTAGACGGCGGTGAATCGACAGTAGGACAAATCAAGTATTGCAATTTATCCAATAATGCCAAATGTATCCCTAAAAATGTCAAATAATGGCAATTATCCGAGAGTAAGGAATCATACAATAAACATTATACGGTTTACATAAGAATGTAAATTATATTAATATTACAGAGAGTTGTAGTGTATGGTGTTTAGCGTCGCTTCCAATAATTTTTCAATTAGATCGCAACGGTGACAATTTCAGACAGTATTCTAAGCGTTGCCGCACTGAGGTATCATGCCACAGACCCATGGTGTGATACCCCACACAGTCACATTATACTGACACCGGGCCGACCATACCTAGAACTATGCTCTAAAAGCTGCGCGCCAAGCGAGGAAGCTTCTAGTACCATTTTTCAAGTCTTTGGTATGACCTGACCGGGAAGCGAACCCACGACATGCGAGGCGAACGCTCTGCCTCTAGACCACCGCTGTTGTTTTATTACAAACGGAATAACTTAAGCGTGTAATATTGTTGTTTATGGTGACATCATTATATTTATATCGTTTATTGATCATGACATGACGGTCTAACGTTAATGACAGAATTGCCTACTGGCTTGGGGCAACACATGCCCAGGCAATTTGTTTTCGTTCTTTTGTTGTCAACATGGATATTGTGTTGTCGACACTGTATCAGTAAGCGTATACAAATATTTAAAAATGTTTTTTGAACAAGCTGTCATCGCCTTTCATTCCTTTAAGTAACATTACAATATTACAATATGAATATGTTAATGGTGCCGTATTTATAAGAGAATATTCTGGCGGAATATTTTTATTTGCACTGTCCTGTCATGCCTTATAATGTGAGGGTGGAGAAGAGTGAGGTTTGGTACATCCGGAAGTCAGGTTTAAGCTCTTCAGTTTCTACAATGTGTTTTATAATGTATATTGAACCTTCATGTTAAGAATTGAAACTTGATAATTCAACTCTATAAACTATGAAAAATCACTCATTCTCATCCATTCAAACATTAACTCCCATTCTCACCCATTCACATCTATTCTCATCCATTCTCATCCATTCTAACACATTATCTCCCATTCTCACCCATTCTCATCCATTCTAATACATTATCTCCCATTCTCATCCGTTCTCACCCATTATCACCCATTATCACATAGTCTCATCTATTCTCACCCTTTCTCACCCATTCTTATTCATTCTTAGATATTATCATCCATTCTGATTCATTCTCACATATTCTTATCTATTCTCACCAATTATGATCCATTCTCACCCGTTCCCATCCATTCTTGCATATTCTCTTCCATTCTCATTCATTCTCACACATTCTGAACTGAATTTAACAAGTTCAGTTCGCAGACCTACTACGACATCTTGAAAAACGGGTTCGGTTTCGCTGCATTGTCAAACTTATTATTTTAACCTAATAAGGTCGATTGAAATTGAAGAAACTTAACCTTATAATAAACACTTTAATCCACAAACATTTGGACAACTTAAATGTATCTAGAGTGGTCTTCTATAATGAAAATCACTTAATGTTATTGGCAATAGATCATTAGTGCAAAGAGGCAGCTGCCACATACAGAAACTTTGCTAGAGTAGGCATTATGCGGTTTGCAGTATCGTCATATCCCCTGAGCAAATATTGGTCTATACATCAAAGTTCACTTTGAATGCTACTAATGAATGTAAAAAGCAATGGGAATGCACGAGCCTGCCTTAGGCCGTGTAATTTCATTGCGTATTCAATCAGGATACATAATTTGTTACGATATTCATCATCGGTAAGAATAATGCTAGTATGAAAAATAATGATGGAGGTTTAAATACATACGTTGTGAATAACGACTGAAATGAAGTCGGGCTGAGTTGTTTTTTTATTTCTAATTGTTCATTTTTTTTTGACCAGGTAGTCTAATTGTAACAAATGGGATTTTCCCTAGATTCGTGTGAAGTTTCATGTTCGTAATCATGTTTTTCCATCGCATGTCGTTGATAAGAGTATAATGGAGTGTTTCATACGATGGACAATGGCACTTCCTTGTTGTTGCATTGCTATTGTTTAAGGTGAAGTATCGAAAAACGTGTATGCTTATATAGTGCATAAGCAGGCTGAACAGATAAGGAAGTGCAAGGAGGTGGAGTCTAACGTATTTTAGTAAACATCAGTGGTCATTTGTGTTCTAATGGTCAATAGTTTAACTACTAGGGGAGTACATTTGCTTTACGAGTAATAGAAGAAGCTATCATTAAAGAACATAGGTGAGCCCGTGACACATATTAATACTGTAAATATTTGACATGTACCTGGCTCGAACCTCGCGGTAATTGGTAACGAAGTAAATTAAAAATGAAATATAACAACCCGTGTTGAAGGTTTAGTCCGGTGAGTTAGTTGTAAGCGGAATATAGCAATAAAGTTATTGACTCAAACTTAATTTAACATGTGATAAGGTACAAATAGTGTAAAATGCAACCACATTGAGGTTATGCCATACACACCAACGCGCGTGTGTATTTATATTTGTAATGAGATATGGAAATACATTATGCTTTAACTTTTTAAATTCCCGACAGTTTAGCACAGTCGCCTCGCACTAGAGAATGACCAGGAAGCTGATGCGTGTCTCAGTGTCCACCTACGTAAACATTCGGTACGTGATTGTAATAGCAGAGACTTCCACTTAAGCGGTAGTAGATTGGGAAACGTTAAATATAAACATTTCTTTTTAAATACGTATTTCAAATCTTAGTTTCCATATCAGTAGAAAGTCTACCAGGAGTATTTTATTATACGAGTCATTATTTAACACTCTGACTTCTGTTATATTATTTTAATAATGGATTGTATATCATTAAAAAGGAGTGTAAGTACATAATGTCAATATTCCTCGTTAGATCATCGACACATAAATACACTTGTACTGTTATTATTTAAGTTGACGTAGGAAAGGTCATATATACGATAAGCGTACCTTGGGGCAATTCTTATATGTGATATATCGTATGTGTTCACGATCGCTATAGTTGTCGCCACTGAGTGGATATATAGTCAATATTGCGTTTACTCTCAATAGATAGACAGTGTAACCCTATCATATAGCACTGAACGAGTGTGAAATCCTTTTGTGAAAAGTGTACAAAATTGACACTACTGTCGGATTTTAATAAACTGTTTTATTGACGTACCACTTTTAAGATTCTTTTGATTTTATGGAGTAAACATGTAGATATTTGTACAGAGATATTTTCATTGAAGTGTGGTGTTGACGGAGTGTTGAAATTAAACAGTGTCTAATTGTTATGTTGTGACATTGCTTATTGGATTAATGCGACTTTTATCGTTAAGCAAATTAACAAGGTCCTGACATGGTCATGTTATTAACGTGGTAGGGCAATAAATCAATGTATAAAATGATAAGGAAAAATTAAAACTGTGTAAAACATCAAGGATTATAAGACGTTTTGGTAAAATGTACCGTCATTATACCTATTAGGTATGTATGGAAAATTGATAATTATGTAGAACAAAACGAGTTAAAAATCTAATTATAACACATCAACAAATCATCATTTTTATAGAGTAGAATATGATAAATGGATCCGGTGGTAGGCAAGAACACAACCACGAAGGAAAGATAGAAGAATCGGTTTTATTGAGTCTGTTAATTTGGGGTAATGAAATATAAACCGCTCTTCATTATTTATACACATATTTAGTTCAATTATCTATATCTAACATTTAACGTGTGTTTTAAGTCCATGCATACCATTAACACATGATTTGCCCTTTTGATAATCACAGTCTTATTTGAAATAATTGTAAAAAATGTTTGCTATTGCAGGTATACTTTCTTGTGACACCTTTTGTTAGGAAGTACTTATTTTAGCTCAAGTGAAATAGATATCTACACTTGCTTCAAAAATCCTTTTTGCAATGATCCCTGATTGTGTTACAATGTTGTCAAGTCGTTTGAAAGGTGTAAAAATGACTTATCTCTTATTTCTAAAAATAGATATTTGAGATATTGCTTCACGAAATAACAGCTATATGAATTTGGAAATTTGATTTATGCATTTATTAACAAGCACAAAGGAATGCATTGATATAGCAATAATTATATAATAATAAAATTAAAACTAATCCCTCAATTATCTAGATAGGTTTCAACTGAAATCAAAGGATTCATAACCTTGTAGCGTGTTTTCAAAAGAAAGTATTGTTGAGCAAACTACGTAATACCATTTGTGCAATATACACTTCCCAATTGAACTCGCTTTAAAATAGACAGTGACAGATATATTTGATATGTTTTTTATTCAAAGTTAGTCACTATAAAGGATTTAATGATATTCTGATATGTAAGTAATAAAGTTAATAATATGTTATTGAAATTATAAATTATGAAATTATAAATGACGTTTAGTCAGATGTTGGCGTACGGTACGTAACACGATGTAACGTTATTTTACGTAACGGGTTTCGGCTTTAATTAACGGTTCAGTCATTATTTTCGTCTATATTAACGTAGATAGAAATAGCAAAACATTTTTTTTAGATTACAAAAAAACCCTTGAATGGTGGGTACTGTTTCTTGTTCTTGCAAGTCGAATTTATATTTATTATTTAATTTCATGCATTTTTATTAATTAGAATATAAAAAGCATTTCATATAACATGGCCGTTTAGTTGTGATTAAATTTTAACGGTGTTCTGATCGCCGTGTTTTACCGCCGTACTTATGTAACAAACCGCAACCCCATAGACGAATGCCTTCCGCTTTTTAATAAATGTGAAGGCTACTTCTGTCCGGTTTTCCCTGACACGTACTGCTGTATCGGATCTGTGTACCTGTGTCAGGTTTTCCCTGACACATACCGCCGTATCGGATCTGTGTACTTGTGTTCGGTTTTCCCTGACACGTACCGCTGTATCGTATATGTGTACTTGTGTCCGGTTTTCCCTGACACGTACCGCTGTATCGGATCTGTGTACCTGTGTCCGGTTTTCCCTTACACTTACCGCTGTATTGGCTCTGTGTACTTGTGTCCGGTTTTCCCTCTCTTCGTTCTTTCTCTTAAATTTTTCCTCTCTTTATAAAATTTAGCCCTTTTGGAGGCTGAAGCAAACACCATATCAAAATTCAATCCCGTTTGATAACTATATCGTTAAAAACAGCCACTTAAGAATATTCAATATATTAATTGATTGATTGATTGATTGATTGATTGATTGATTGATTAATTGATTGATTGGTTGACTAATTGAATCATTGTATGATATGGTACATGATTAAAGTATGTAAATGACAGACTAAATTAAAACATGGACATAGCGAAAGCAATACTATCGATGATATAACCAATGATCTCTAATAATTGCACATTAAATGCCCGTTGAAAATGTTACATTATGGCTAGACATCGGAAAAAAACAATAAAATCATATCGGACGACATACGTTGTATATATAAACATCTTCTTTAACAACAACAAAACTAGAACATTTAAGCTGGTGCATAAACTAGCAATTAACAATAGTGAGAAACTCTTAAAATACGACAAACTTTGTTAAAATTAATTTGAGTCAAATATTATATAGATGTTACATCAGAGCTAGACATTTAATTTCACTCGATATGGAAAGAAGCTTCATTTTTTTCCCTTTAAAATATATTTTCATTAAAACGATTTAAAGAACTCTTTTAGTTG
The DNA here is from genome assembly GCA_029582155.1 of Panopea generosa. Taxonomy (NCBI): domain Eukaryota; kingdom Metazoa; phylum Mollusca; class Bivalvia; order Adapedonta; family Hiatellidae; genus Panopea; species Panopea generosa. Next base: position 54,801,028 of record CM055895.1, read on the forward strand.
AGAAAACGGTGAAAGTAGAATAAACAAAAGACATTTTAAATACGATTTTATATTGAGAGTTTTGAAATTGTTCTTTTGCTTAGAACTCTTGCTTAGAACGGATTTTTAGCGAGAAATCAAAACACGGAATCATTATTCATGCGTTTTTCATCATCGGTTTTATTTTTTTTGTAACATCGTACAGTGACGTTTTTTTTGACGTTTTGACGTTTCGTGACATTTTTTTTTAAATATTATGAAAACAAATTATTTAAATAATTATATTTTTATTTTGTATAAAAAAAAATGTATAAATATAACTGTTTAAACTTTCTATTCTATCTTTTCAATAAATGGCGATATTCTTGCAACTTTTATATTTCCCCACGATATCTTCCTGGAAAGAACTAGTACTAAGCATATACAGATAAAATGCATTGCGCAAGCATACATCCCATTACCTTGGTGAAAGATCGAACCTACAACCCTCCGATATTGGGTCCGCTGCTCTGCCACCAGACAAAGCGCTTCTCTAGGTTTGTTACAAGGAAGCGGTGCTAAAGTTGCTAAATAATTAAGCATCTGACTTACTAGCCATGTCACAGCATTTGTCTATTTGCAGAGCGTCATATTCGCATGCGAAGGTCGTAGGTTCAATCCCCGGTAAGTCACAGCATTTACTTGCACCGAGGTACTAAAAGCGTCGTCGCTTGGTGGTCAGCATTAGGAAGATAGTTCTAGGTCTAGTCGGCCTGATGTCAGCATGTGTCTTAATGAAAACTATTGGTGAACTTCAACATTATATATTAGCGAACAGATTGACACCGCATTGGTGGTTTAGTGGCATAGTGTCCCCTCGCATGCGGAAGGCCATGGGTTCGATACCCGGTCGGGTCATACAGAATATTTGAAAAATGGTACTAGAAGTTTCCTGGCTTGGCACTCAGCATTTGAAGGATATTTCTATGTCTGGTGTAGTATAATGTGACTGAATTGGGTATCATAGTATTATCATGTATTATAATGAATAAGTCTGTGGCTTGATACCCCAGTATGACAGCGCTTAAATACTCTCTCAAGTGACACCGTCGCGATGTTTGAAAACTTGTTGAAAGCGGCGCTTATCCCTATAAAACAACAAAAACAACATTGATAATAATAATAATAATAATAATAATAATAATAATAATAATTATAATAATAATAATAATAATAATAATGATAATAATAATAATAATAATAATAATAATAATAATGATAACAACAACAACAACAACAACAACAACAACAACAACAACAACAACAACAACAACAACAACAACAACAACAACAACAAAAACAAAAACAAAAACAACGCCAACGTATTAGTAAAAGTAAAAAATGATGAAGAACTATGTCAGCATGTACAATGACTATCTCGTCAGTGACATGTATCGAAACCAAAAGCGTGTCACATGCGTGCTTACGTGACAGTTTCTGTCAGTGTCGGTGTGATATATCAAACATTAATAAAGATGCATGTAATGCTTAAACATCTGTATGCTTCTTACCGAGATATGCATGATACACGTTAACAGCTGTTACATGTAGCAGTGTGTATCAAGCGGCATCATTTAATCACTTTTTTGTCTTAAGGAACAAAAGCTACAATTCTCAATCATTATATCAAGGGCGAAATGTATTTTTAATACACCCAAGTACTGAACAATAAATGATTGTTTCAATATCAACAGTGTTGTTTTGTAGGGTATTCGTGAAAACATACGTTCAATTTAGCTTTTATAACAAAAACACTTAGAACCCTTTAAAAAATTAAAATTTAGATCGTTTTTGTTTATTACATCCTTGGTTGCTCTGGCAACGCGTTTAATGCTGGGCGCAAACTGCATGCACAAAAAGGTACGCCCCTCTAACCATAAACTCATGAACAGCAGTTAAAATAAGAATAACTGCATAACTTAGACTGTTATTTTAATTAAACGTGCATTCAATTTGTATACGTTCTTCTTGTTTATTGAAAATAGCTGTATACCCATCAATACATCAAATAATTTTTAAGTGTATTTAGAAATGTTTAGCAATTACTAATTCAATAGATATCGTTATGCATAATGTAGAATAAGATGCGTCCTATCATTTCTCTTATCTTCTTTTCTTCAATACTAAAACTGTTAATGTACTGTTAATGCTTAAAGATGTATGCATGTAATTAAAAAAAAAACACATATTTATTTTTTGATTAAGCGTGAAGTCAGTTTGTATATTTACTTCTTGTTTATTGGAAGTAGCAACATTTCTATCTATCACTAGAACAAATAATAATAAATTTATTAAAAAAACTTCTCGACAGCAGTCAACGTAGCCTCGATATAAACAATTGCCATAGTAATACACATTAGTTAACCAGACTAAATTAAATAAAGTAACTAATTAAAAAAAACTATGCTATACATTAATCCAAATCATCATCATTTGAGTTAAAACTATTAATATTTAAAACATCCTGGGTCCTCCTGGTTCGAGTGGTCTAAGCCGTCCTCTCAAAATCACTTATCTCCATTCGCTAGAGTCGTAGGTTCGAGTTAAAAAATATTTATTGTTGACAGTTTGCCAGTTATTTGCGAAAGAATGATGGAAGTAGTTTTAGAACCTATAGCATGTTAGCGTCCGATTTGATATAATATTGATTGATTTAGGAAAAAAATAATAAATCAATTAAGATACTTAATCTTAATGAGCCTAATCAGTCTGCTTAAATAAAATTAAACACTCTAATTCTTTATCTAAACCTAATACAAACTCGTCACTAAAGTATGTTTACAGTGTGATACTCCCACTGGTGTTTTACGTTTGTCTGGGTATCTATATTCATGACGTCACGCCATGTCGAGCTCCGACCCGGGGTGTTTTTCGTTTGTCTGGGGATTTATATTCATGTCGTCACGCCATGTCGAGCTCCCACCGGGGTGTTTACAAGTCTGTTTAATGCAAGTTTATACAAGTACTTAATAAATAACTAAACTAACTTGATACGTTACCTGTTTCGTCTCTCATGAATATGTCAGATCAGCAAATAGCACTCGAGGCTGACATACTCACTCGGTATGTTACAGGTAACCGCATCACATTGGAGGAGTAATATTCCGTATTTATCACATACGCGTTTAGCAAACAAAACAAAGAACAATAAAATTAAAATCAATACTTATATAAATCGCTTTATTGTCAAACCTAATTTGACAACCAATGGAATCGCTTCAATTTTCAAAATTGTGTCGCTCCTATGTTTTAAAACAGGCTACACAATAATTTAATTGTTAAGTTATTTCTTAATCATTAAGAAGGTCGTCATCACTGCGCACGCGTCAATGACATTGAATAGACTCCGCCTTTGAATCAATTCTGAACGAGTTATGTACAAACTACAAAGCCGTGCGAGCTATGCTTAGAACTGGCCTTAGCAAACATCCACCTTCAGACTTCAGTTATCTCAGCTCCTGCCCAGAGTCGGTCAAATGACGTCAAACTGTCGGTCCCTGCAATCGCTCCCTTTGGGTTTCTTAATTGTTTTTTTTTACTTAATGAACACTAACTATTACTTAACTATAAACAGATATTGGCACTGAAACATTATTTGACGTCACAATGTTAACAAGGAGGAGTCATAAACAATGCGTCAAATCCATTTTTTATAATTATAATGACTAAGATAAAGACGTAACTAAAATAGTTTAATTAAAATCATCATGCGCTCCAAAATCAACGAATGTGTTATTGGTGGTGTCTTTTTCTTCGGGAATTTCCGTTTTGATGCTGTAAGTCAGGCGGTACTGCGGAGGATTATGTATCACCAAATTCAGTGCTAACCGCCGTTTAAACCTTTCACCAAGACCAATACTAATAAATTATCCCAATCTATAAACTATATTTCTTTATTGTACTCGATGCAAAATAAAAACATTTTATATTGATACATAAACATGTCCAAGTGTTCTGTTGTCAAGTAGAGCAGGTTTTGTTTTCAGATCATTACCTGGATATAAACTTGGTAAATATAATAAAAAAAATGAAGATTATCACAGTTTATGATTAGAATACATAAACATCCGATGTTCGGATTTATCATCAAACTTACCCATCGCGAGAGTTTAACAGGAGTTCACCATATCAATTACAAATATCTCCCTCACAGAACTTGATGGATAGTCCACCAATAGGTCAAGCTTCGCTTCAACGTAAACCTGACTTTGCAGCTGTGATTCTACTTTCATATCCGTTCATTGTTAATGCCAATCAATCAAGACATAGCGGTATTGTCAAGCATAGATCTACCAAAGGCAACAGCCCAAGTAGCATTTATTTCCTAGATAGTATGATACTTTATAGGTATATTATGAACATTTCAGTATACTCGTATATTAAATAAAATCATTAGCAAATTAGCAATTGGATGTAAAATATAGTCATGTTTTTGCCGTATAATGCGTTCGTTGCTTCTTGGATGGAGATAATACTTTAATACGTTGTTTATATTTGGTGTAACATTGTATGTGTTGCATATAAGCACATCATTATTTACAAAAGAAAATAACTCAAGTAGCATTTATTGCTATGATTGTATGACACTTTATAGGTCTAGTATGAACATATTAAACTAGCAAAGGAACGTAAAATATGATTCTGTGTTTATCGCATATGGCAGTATTCCAGTGGATGGAGATTCTAGTCTCATACATTATACATATTGTTTGGGATAATTGAACAATTTTAAAATTGATGCTTTCGTTTTGCATGAGAAAATACCATAATCTTCCATGCTTGTTTTTTTGTTAAGGAAATTGTTGGGGTGGTGGAACACATTTTTCGGTTGTCATTGTAATGCTACTTGGTTGGATATCCCATCATGAATATAAGCAAAATATGTGTGATACTGAGGTTTTCGGTCCCTTCGTCAAATAGTCCCAGTTAAACCCATGTACGGGTTGGTTCTAAAGCGTGTGTACGATAATTAAATTACGTAAATTCTTTATATATAGAGTTTGACTCAGCTGACAAATTCGATCACCCAAATGAAAGAAGTGAAACTTACATTTTATTGTTATTCTACCACTGCACTACATAAATATGATGAGAAAAGTAGGGGTCGTGTTTCATATAAGATATTTTCTTTCTGCTCAGTGCGTACACTGTTGACAAAGTGAAAGTAGACTCCCGAAATCATGTATTCATGCCCCAATTTCCATGCATCATTTTTTTTCTAAATTCACTATTCAAAGATGACAATTCTTTCAAAACACACCAATAATACCATTCAAATAATAAAAAAAAAAATCATTAAAGAAAAAACAAGGATTATTTATAATCTCCTTTATGCGACCTCCCCATAGAAGCATTTCCTGTTTCCGATGATGGTCTAATAGACGGGGGATATCAGGTTCTGGGATAGACTAGTGGTGAAAACTTACGATAGAGGTTGCGGGTTCAATCCAAGTCTCGACCAGAGGTCCTCTCAAAAGCAACACTCAGTTCTGGTTTTATTCCGGAAACGAGTTCTTGAGCAGCGTATATATAGCTCTGAGCGTTCTTCGCAATCGAGGTTAAATTGAAAAAAAGAAAACATATAATTAAGTATCTACAATATTTTATTTAAGTTGCGTGTTTTGATCCGCACGGAAAACAAATATTTTCTCTATTTAAACATATTTACTGTCTGTTATGAATGAATACACAAAAAAAGCTACATCCGTAATGGTGAGACCGGTAATCAATTGTGTTGTTCTCGGTAAGGAAGTGGTTAACCTCATCTCATATCCTCAGTTTCGTAGGATCTTGCGAGAGGTGACTATATTAACAGGAAGAAGTTGGTAAACCTTTTTTTCATCTTGAGTCATTTATAAAAAATATTGACATAAATATTAATAATAATAATAATAATAATAATAATAATAATAATAATAATAATGATGATGATCATCATAATAATAAAAATAATAATAAATAAAGTATTTATGGTACAGTATTGATAATAATAATAATAATTATTATAATTATAAAACAATAATAATAATAAATAAATAAATATTAATAATAATAATGATATAACTTATAATTGATACTAATTATGATAATAAGAATGACTATAGTAATACTAATAATAAAATGATGATATGTAATCAAATGCTAATATAATAATACTGATACATATGATTATATATAACGATAATTATAATAATTTAAATAATAAAGTATTTAACGAAACAACTAATAAGTAAATCTTCAAAGAGGCCCTCAAACATATATAATACATTATTTACATTAACAGTAAATAAATCAGTCACATGAAAAAACTAAAAACATAACAGTATATCACTATTATTATTTATCTTTATCTATAACTCTTCGATATTGGAGATAAGGCTAGTGTTAGTTTCATGTTGAATATCAAAAGACGATAACGCTCAAGGTTGCAGAATATATCTGGAATTTAGCAATTCAGAATATTAAGCCTGGGTTGTATTATTTAACAAAAAAAAAGTATATGCTCTACTGAATGCGATTATCTCTTTTAAAACAGAAATCACACATGTGAACATATGTTTTATTTTATATATCATAACGTTGTTATTTTGTTTTATAAAAGAATGGGAAAGTTGAGATTTAAAACAGATATAACATTTGGTGAACACTTGAAATGAAACAACAGTTTCATCTACCAGAGAGATATGTTGACAACTGTGTAACTTTGTTTCATTACCTGTCCGCCAGGCGTTTTATTTCCGCCTGTAATGTATAGGTCATTATTATGTATCATATCAGTTATATAGACTGTCTGACTGTAGCTTGCCCATCGATCTGAACACTAGTATAATATGGTAGCTAATATAAGGAATATATCAGAATAACGTGATGTTTCACGTTTCCGTTTAAACACATGTTAACCGCAGCGGTGGTCTAGTGGTACAGTGACCGCCTCGCATGCAGGAAGTCGTGTGTTCGATCCGCGGCCGGGTCATACCAAAAACTTGATATCTGATACTAGAAAATCAGCGCTTAGAATACCGTCTTTAGTAGACATCGTCGCGATATGATGATGTGACAGAAAAAAGTGATGAAAGCGACGCTAAACACCATAAAACAACAATATACATACGTTAAAGTATTTGACGACCGTGCCTTATTGGATCAAAGCACTTTATTTTCATTCTTACAGTATCCAACACTGTAATAGTTCATCCAGCAGATATATTACATGCTTTTCACAAATTCACGTTAAATTGAACCCAGAGCAACTGGTTCTAAATATTTCTCCATATTTTGCGCGTCAATTAAGAGTAACGATATTGCTAGGATTATAATGAGAAAAAGAAATTAGCAGTCGAATATGGTAGGGCAGGATCAATACTGAATATCTATGTGTAACCTTAAATGTCCAAAACTTTCTGCTGGGGCAGAGAGTTATGTAGGTGTGGTTAATATACAGCTTTTTTCTTTACCTGTCATTTTGCTATAATTATACTGGAAACACTAGCAATCGGGTATGCCAGAACAAGATCACTGCTATCAATTTAAGTATAACCTTAACGATCATCAATGCAATCAAATAAGTAAATAGTGTTTGCGATTTTTTATTGCGACATGCTATTAACGTAATTTTAAATTATGTCTTAGGTCTGAAACTTTTCCATTATTACTACGTGAGCAATTATAGCCATTGTTTAAACAGGCTAAATGTAAATATCTGCCTAACACCAGGCACACTTAACGTCTCACACACCAATTCATTGTGCATTGTTATACATACCATATACAGAAATGCACTTATAGAACACTGACCACATTGCCAATGGTTCTAAAAGTGTCTTGTTTCCATAGATAGTCCTGTGTTGGTCTAAATATGCAGGACATAATATAAGGTTGACCCGTTTGTCTTTTTTTACAATTTCGATGATTAAATGACAAGCCTTCATTTTTGACAATTATGCCCATTTGTTGCTGCATTACTTCGCCTGTTTAAACTGTTATATCTTCACCCAACAGTACTTAATGTCATCGACATTTGGCGGCAGAACTCTTTAAAATGTTTCAATATTCTCACATGTACAAAGAATGACCATTTTAAACATTTTCAACAAAAAAAAACAGCCAACCGATTTACACTGTTCTAATTTATTCGGCACAAGATACCGTCACTAAGGGAAGGTAATTGGTAAGTGAGACCTTCAAAGGACCCAGTCGTCAAATTAAAACTTTTTGCATAAATTTCAACATCACTCAAGACGTCATAAATGGTCCAAAGTCATCTGTTCAATACCATGGCATTGTCACATGAGAACGTTACTTTACAACAACAATCTCAAATATAGTTTTCGTATCTTTTTTTCTCAAGTTCAATGTATTTCTCACGTTTTTCAATCGTTAAAATATTGTTTCACATTTAAACACCTGAAATAAGTGAAAATGTGTCGACTTTGTCGGTGATTTTATATTACATACAATAAATCAGTTCTACTCAGGTGTGCCAAGTTACATCAAAGATAAAACATTTTATCATCAATCTTCCCGGCCGTATCTGGGTCAAGGACTATTCCAGATTTTAAATATCACTAATGTGTTATGATTTCATCAACCAGACCGAGCGTATCTTTTTATCAAAATATAACAAATGCAGTTTTACTTTCTTCCAAATCTTCAGTCGGTAGTTATCAATTAGTGTCGAGGTTCAATTTATCGATTTTTTCCCAATGCATGTTAAAGTTCCTCAAAAATGCCTAGGTTTTATACCACATAACTATAAAAATGAACTGTTGTCTTGGTTATAGGCGTCGACTGTCACACACATATGTGTTCACATACATACACTGTAAATGACTATATTTCGGTTCAATAGTACCATTTTCTGGTAAATGGTATGATCCGGCCGGGTATCGAACCCGCGACCCTCCGCATGTGAGGTGTACGATCTATCCATTGACCGCCGCTGCGAGTTTTTTATATTCGTATATCAAGTTCGGGCGTGACGTTATTAAAACATAGTACGTTATTTTGAATGTGTATTAATCTTTTCTCGTACAAATATTGTAGAATTCTAAAACTCTACATCCAAGTCTTATTAATAACAATACCGGCTACTCAAAGAAAACATTTGTTTCGTCTTAAGCTGCCTAGGAAACTGTCAAAAGTATCCTCTATGACGTATTCTTTATCAATCTGTTGATAACAATCATCCGATTAGCAATTAGACAAACAATCCCACAATTCAACAGTGTAGGTCACTCTGACAGTTAATGTGGTCGTCGTAACGACATAATAACAAGTGTCATAATAAACGACTCACCTTTGCGCTGAAACTGTGTCCATGTGGGGTCACACGTGGTATTTGTACTATATAACAGACCAAATATTACACAAACCTTGCTGTGAAGCAGCTTACTGCTAAAAGACCACATGGTGGTCCAGTGGTAGAGCGTCCGCCTTGCATGCGGAAGGTCGTGGGTTCGATCCCCGATCAGGTCATACCAAAGACTATAAAAATGGTACTCGAAGCTTCCTAGCCTGACGCTCAGCATTTAGAGGACAGTTCTAGGACAGAATACTGTCTTAAGTAGACACCGTCGCGATATGACTGAAAACATTTTTTTGAAAGCGACACTCAAACACTATACATGATTACTGCTGACAAGCTGAGTGCAAATAGTTGAACCAATTTGTTAAACAGTTTATATTAACGCGTCGTGACATGTGGTTATCTTGAATTTACTATTATAGATAAGATTAAAAAAAAATGCGCCTTGTTGACGTGTTGTGTGTATAACATTTTGAAATAACTGTGGGTTTTTGTTGTAATTTGACCACAGGGACCACCAACATGTTAGCACGTGCTGAGTGTGTAAGTATGCTATTCTTACACTGCCAGCTCACACGTTTCTGTGGTTGTCTACTCTGCGTTGTTATTTTTTTCTAAGATAAACATAAGTATATACAGGTGGTAGCTGTTCGTCATATAAGATAATTCAAGTCTTAAAATGAACATAACACTAAGTTAAAACACCACCAAGTTCTCATCAAACGATGAACATAAACATGTAATGTTTTATAAACATTGGAAATTAAAATAAACTTATGAATGTATATTTTAGTCTTAAATGTTGTTTGATATTATAATTTTAGTATTCTTGTTTTAATGATACATTAGTTATAGATATCACCTCCTAGTATGCTTACATTTTCTTTTCTGTGAGCTATCATTGTAGAAATGATTTTTGTCGCAAAATAGTTTATTTTTTCGCTCCTTGATACTACTTACAGTTTTGTATCGTTTAAATAATTAATAAATGATTAAGAAGGTATGATTATGTTGACAATACCATACGTACTGCCAGCTGATATAAACATAAATCTCTATCCAGAAAAGGCACTGTCAATTTGTGCAAAAGGAAAGTAATCAAATCAATTGCCCGAAGTGGTTGGCTCTTAAATTACCATAACATTCTATAAACAAAGACAAGTTTATGTCCAACAGTAGATGCGGCATTCCAAGAACAGCCGCTGCAAAGGCGTAAACATAGTTAATAGTTAAACTAATGTGTAATAAGTACAATACAGAAGAGCGGTGTTACCACCTCGTAACGGCGTAAACATAGTTAATAGTTAAACTAGTATATAATAAGTACAATGCAGACAAGCGGTGTTACAACCTCGTAACAGCACAAACATAATTAATAGTTAAACTAGTGTTTAATAAGTACAATGCAGAAGAGCGGTGTTACCACCTCGCAACGGCGTAAACATAGTTAATAGGTAAACTTGTGTATAATAAGTACAATACAGAAGAGCGGTGTTACCACCTCGTAACGGCGTAAACATAATTAATAGTTAAACTAGTGTTTAATAAGTACAATGCAGAAGAGCGGTGTTACATGTACCACATCGCAACGGCGTAAACATAGTTTATAGGTAAACTTGTGTATAATAAGTACAATACAGAAGAGTGATGTTACCACCTCGTAACGGCGTATACATAGTTAATAGTTAAACTAGTGTTTAATTAACGGCGTAAACATAGTTAATAGGTTAACTAATGTATAATAAGTACAATGCAGAAGAGCGGTGTTACCACCTCGTAACGGCGTAAACATAGTTAATAGGTAAACTTGTGTATAATAAGTACAATGCAGAAGAACGATGTTACCAACTCGTAATGGCGTAAACATAGTTAATAGTTAAACTAATGTATAACAAATACAATTCAGAAGAGCGGTGTTACCACCTCGTAACGGCGTAAACATAGTTAATAGGTTAACTAATGTATAATAAGTACAATGCAGAAGAGCGGTGTTACCACCTCGTAACGGCGTAAACATAGTTAATAGGTTAACTAATGTATAATAAGTACAATACAGAAGAGCGGTACTACCCCCTCGTAACGGTATAAAAAAAGTTAATAGGTAAACTAGTGTATCATAAGTATAATACAGAAGAACGATGTTACCAACTCCTAACGGTCAGCAGCAACCTGGTTAACGGCTGAATCCAACCTTGCTCTTCCCTTGTATATATAATATTATGTGGTCTTAACCATAAAGATTATGGCCCTTATTGTTGTGATCTTTCTAATCAGGTGTTGCCAATCCTTTAACCTTGACAATACGATTGTGAAATATGTAAATATGTGAACAAAACAAAACACTATTTCACTTATTGACACGTTTGGCGTTTGTTATTTTCATCCATTAGCAGTAATTGATATTGTTCATGAATAATGCCATGGGCACATTTCTTTGTGTTCACAATTGTGTTTTATCCTGTTCAACCCAACAGTAGGTACACATGATTGGCTTATGAATTGGATTTTCATATTGTTTTGCTGCTTTACTGTTGTTGTTTGTGAAAGCAAGCGCTTTCAACTTCACTTCTGTTCATTTTCATTTGAATATGTAAGCGTTTAATAGCTTCCATTTGACTATTTACTACTGTCATCACAATTGTCACAATCCATGTTACCAAGTATGTTGTTTTTTCTGAAAAATAGGGTTAAAACAGTTATTCAATCGCACATCAAAAGTTAAATCATTGGAACGAATGTAATTTAATTAGCATATAAATAATAATAATAAGTTTTCTATTTTTAAACAAACTTGTTGTAACTAAAGTATACAATCACAATCTTAACCGGAGCAACTTTCTGGCGACAAGACATGTGCAACTGAATATGTTTGATAAGATTTAAAATTATGGTTCATTTGAAATAGTACCTCTTTCCTCTGTTGAGCTAAAGGAAAACATCATTCTAGATTATTTCCAGTTTCTAATGTATTGTTTTCTTTTACTTACAGATATTCGAAATACCTTTACGCAGTGTGAGAGGTGATACAGAGGTAAGCATAGTTTTAATATAGAAAACTCAAGAAAATCGAATTTCCTATTTTCTGTTCTTGGATATACCTTGCACTCCCAATGAAATATTTCAATCTTCATTACAAACAATGGCTGATCATCATAAGCATCAAACTTTTATAATCTATGTAGCTTAGAAGCAAGTATCTACTCCAGTGCCGTAGCTAGAACGTGCCGTGGGAGGTCTAACATAATTCATTTCCACTCATGCACAAATTCACTAAAACCAAGTCGGTTTTTATTCTTTTTGATACCGCAGTGATGGTCTAGTAGTAGAACGCCCGCCTCACATGCGGAAGATCGTTGGTTCAATTCCCGGCCGGGTTATACTAAATATTCAAAACTGGTACTAGAACCTTCTTCGCTTTGCGCTCAGTATTTAGAGGATAGTTCTAGGTCTGTTCGGCAAGTTTCAGTATAATGTGACTGTATAGCGTATCATACTATGTGTTTGCGGCATAATACTCCAGTGTGGTAGCGCCTAGAATACTAGCTCAAGTAGACACCATTGTGATATGACTAAAATATTGGAAACGACGTTTAACACTACACAACAACAACAACAGCAACAACAAAAACAACAATTATTATTTTTCAGACAAGTTCGGTGGTTTGAAATATAGTAATTTCTTACACCGCATACTCGTTCTGTTATCATAATTAGCAAATAAAACTTTACGTATGACAGAAATCTAAATAATCTAATAATTGTTTCATTCTTCTACCAAGAGGCTGGCAATGCATATCAATAATTAGGTTAACCTACAATCACGTGAAGACCTTAACTTGTTGTAGATAAACATGTCACCCCATTTAATAACAAAGTCATCTGACATCGTCTTCCTCTATAAATGTTTAAATATATACTCTGAGATGTAATTAAAAGGCACATAACATAAGCCAAGCGAGATGGCACATTAATTGTATAACTTGTTCAGCATGTCATAAGGTCTGTACGTTGAGATATACTGCTTGCTCTGTAAACATTAATTTCTCATTTAACAGTTTTAATTATACTTGTGATATGGTGAAGAATGGTGTTCGCTAGAAAATGTTAATTTGTAAGGTAGACAGAATAAGATATCAAAGCAGTCCTTTTACGTTCCACTCCAGATCCGTCAGTATTTATGCCGCTTGAATCAGATACGCGCTGCGGTAAAATTACTAAGCAAAACGATATAAATATTAAATATTTTGCAATTTTTTGCATACATCTACTGAAAGGAATTCCAGGCCTTCTTAATTCCGTTCTTAAAATGATAGACACTTTTTATCTGATAATTATTAGATTTCATCAACCATTCATAATACACCTATGTATGTTTATAAAATCAGACTCTGTTTACAGATCTATAGCTGATACGGTTCTGGCTGTATGTTAGAAAATGAGTTGGAATTTAGACCTAGTAACAAACTAAGATAATATATATGCATACACAAGAGTGTGTTCATTGCATGGTCACAGTTAGCCCAGCAGCGTCATCCCTATCTGTATCTCTATAATATAGTTATTATGCTATCCCAGAACTCGGGTCTATTAGCCTCCAATAAAACAGCAGGGAACTGTATGCCAGTTGTATACACGCAGGATACGCAGCATTCAAAGTTAAACAATATAAGCATATTAATCAATATACAAAAAATAATCATAAATATACAATACTGATAAATACAGAAGGGACTGCCGCCTGGCAAAGATTAGTTGTAAAACTAACACTTGGAAACTTGAGCCTGATTACGTATTAGTAATGTATAATGCCATTGTCATGTTAATATAAATTATGTATGCATTGTACTCATTATTATTATCATTATCATCATTATCATTATCACCGTTATTATTATTAGAAGAAGTAGTAATATTAAAATTAGTAGTAGTTGTAGTAGTAGTAGTGGTAGTTGTAGTAGTAGTAGTAGTAGTAGTAGTAGTAGAAGTAGTAGCAGTAGTAGTAGTAGAAGTAGTAGTAGTAGTAGTAGTAGTAGTAGTAGAAGTAGTAGTAGTAGTAGGAGTTGTAGTAGCAGTAGCAGTAGCAGAAGTAGTAGCAGTAGTAGCAGTAGTAGTAGCAGTAGTAGCAGTAGTAGCAGTAGTAGTAGTAGAAGTAGAAGTAGTAGTAGTAGTAGTAGTAGTAGTAGTAGTAGTAGTAGTAGAAGTAGTAGTAGTAGTAGAAGTAGTAGTAGTAGTAGTAGTAGTAGTAGTAGTAGTAGGAGAAGTAGTAGTAGTAGTTGTAGTAGTAGAAGTAGTAGTAGTAGTAGTAGTAGTAGTAGTAGTAGTAGTAGTAGTAGTAGTAGTTGTAGAAGTAGTTGTAGTAGTAGTAAAAGCTAGGCTATGTATTGACTGTGTTTATTGTGCTGTAGTGGACGTAGCTTTTGACTACCACGAACCCAGTTCAATAAATATGATCTTATTCTCGATATATTACAAGCCAGTATACGATCTGCACACCATTTACACACCAGCATACAGTTCAGACATTCGTTACACGTGTAGTATTAATTCACTCATTCTCTTAAAGCTGCTTTAAGCGCAGTTCTGACAAATTTGCATCTGTCATGCAATCTCTTCATTGAAGTTTGCAATGCTTTTCCGTGCAGGTAACACCATCTTACAATTTACTGTGACACTTTATGTGTGCATTCAAAATTGATTTTCCAAATGTGCAAAGATTGTATATTTATGTTCTAGTAACCTTTCTCTGCTTAAGTTGCATCAGTTGCATTATAGTCCTTGTAATCTCAACACTATTGTCTCAGATAGTTTATTTGCTTTTTCTATTTTTCCCGATCGCTTACAGTTATTTGGGAAACCTCACATTTGCTCTTAAAATATAACCACACGTTTTATAGATGAGGTTTTAAATATTTCATTTCGTAACAGATAAAACAGCACTTTTGTAAAATGTAATCTATTTTTCCCCAGAAGTGCAGTATCGGATTAATACTTTATAATTTTAAAACTTAAAGTGGCACCGGTGTTACTCACAGAAAGTGACTTTAACAGCATGAAGTATATTGTCCCCATCAGTACTGTTCTAAACTATTTGTAATGTATAAGTATTTGGAATTAGAAATATTTTTGATGCTCCGATAGCATGTCTGTACCATAGGATGGTCTTGAATGTGTATGAACTGGTGTATACATGCCTGATTTTGCTTTAAGTGGCATGTCTCTAAGATCCTTAAATATGCTTCATATTGATAAAAGCTAGCGTTAACTCGGATTATGTGATGTTACAAGATATGTCAATAATTGTATTATATTAAACATTTCAGAAATGTACATGTGTTATACCAAAATTATCAGAAATGTTTTAGCGCTTTTTATAGTTTGTTTCGTTGCATCATCTTGTGCTCTCATTGTTGTGTGTTTGATCAGAGGGGTCATGCCAAATATGTTTAAAACTAGTTATGCTATAAATAGATTTATTACTTGACGCGAGTGATTTAAAGGATGTTCTACAGTGATTGTCTATATTTGTATTGAGTGCGTCGTCCAGTGGACGAGCATTGGACTCAGCTATGTGTGGAGTCTGTGAGCAACACTACATTTCAGCATATGCTTGGTACTGGTTCTACCAAGGGAGACTTCGAGCGTGTTTAGAACCTGTTTCACAACCAAAGTAAAATAAATAAGTTTAAATTTGGCTAGGTTATCATGGCATGTGCCTGCGGCAATAAACGCCATCTAGCGTTATACAAGACACCAACGTGATATGAATGTGACATGCAGTCACAGGTTTTTTGCTATTAGCATTTTATTGATAAAGAATAATAGTTGCTAATGCTTAACTTTGTTGTGCATTTTTGTGCGTTTGTCGTGGGTTTTTTTTTTTTTCAGTGTCGTACTTATTCTAATATTATAGTGATTTAAGAGATGTGTTGTCTAAATTTGTTGGTGACTCTTTAACAACAAAGGTATCACAAATGACGGGCAACATCTAACTGTAATGTTCTGACTAGGTTAAAATTCCTTAAAAATATGTGGTACGATTGGTTTCGTTTGAAAGTCTATTTTGAACTAAACATTTGAATGTTTCTATTCAGATTTTATGGTGTGTCGTCAAAAAAGTATCTAAAAATAACACTTTTTGTCTTTGCCTGAATGTTATCTATGTATATGTTCACTATTGAGCCAATGCCTTCATATTTTTACAAATGGATTATGATTATTATAATTCTGAATGGGCTAGAAAAAGTGTATGACGTTACAAAATTGTCCTCATGATGATGGTAATTTGTGAGATTCATTAATTATAACTTGCTCAAATTTTCTTTCATTAATTCAGAATAATAAGAGTGAAGAACTGACACCATGTCCTGTAATAGTAACAAGTATGATTACATGCGTTGATTCTGCCACTCTCTGTAATATAATGACACAGTCACATGACTGTTCAACTCCACTAATGCGCGGAATCATTCACGAAGGACTTACCGTCAGCCAAACTTGTATATCCATTTATTTCCCCAGTGATTTCAAGTATACTTAATTACAATTAATAAGATATGTCGGTCGCCTACATGCGATACATGTCTACAACAACGGCATAGCGGCTGTTATTTACGTTAGAATTTGTGTTCAGTGGGTGTTCAGATCAATGATTTCCGGTCTCTAGCTGTATTGTATCATTGATGGAATCATTGCTTCAACATACAGGATAATATTTATTTTACCAATTTCCAACGTGGGAATTAAGCGGTAATGCTCGTAATACTATGGTGTCCCGTTAGGGCCATCGCTCATGTTCATTAAATTAAGTTAAGTCAAAACAATGAAATAACGAAACTACGATTGTGAAACAACGAAACAACAATGGTGAAAAGTGGAAACAACAATGGTGAAAAGGTGAAACAACCATGGTGAGAAATCGATATTACGATGATGAAAAGTCGAAACTTCGATGGTGAAAACACGAAACTACAATGAAGAATGGCCGAAACAATGATGATGGAAAGTAAAACCTATGATGGTGAAAAGTAAAAACAACGATGGTGAAAAGTAAAACCTATGATGTTGAAAAGTAAAAACAACGATGGTGAAATGTCGAAACTACGATGGTGAAAAGTCGAAACAACGAAACTACGAGTGTAACTTTTCACCATCGTAGTTTCGACTTTCACCATCGTAGTTTCGACTTTTCACCATCGTAGTTTCATTGATTCGACTTTACTTAATTTGATGAATATGCCGCGATGGCCAAAACGGGACACCGTATGATACAGTTATCATTTTTATTTTCCCGACTCAGGAAGACGAATGGGCTTCTGATTTATGTCCTACGTATCACCTTTTGCAAAATCGATTATTAGAAAGAAAATGATAACTATGTGGGTTATCTTGATTGGGAAGACAGAAATTTAATCAAGTTATAAGCCTTAAAAGTATCTATAAAAGCCCTAGAAATGAAACTGTTATCACGCTATAACATATGTAATTTGTACAGAGTTGATAAAAAGACCATTGACCAAGATTAAAACACTTTTCAGAATTAAAGGAGAACCGCGGCAACTGCTAGATGATTTGATACATGTGCCGCAGTTTCCAGGTCTGATGTCCTGGGAATTACCTAAAATGCATCAGTGGCTACATCACTTTGTGCTCGGCATTTAAAATTAGTTCCAGGCCTTTTTTGAGGGTTAATGCCAGTTTTAAAACATTATAAGTCATATATTCTGAGCAGTTTGAAAAGCTTATACTCATAACCATGAATATGCATAAACACACCATCCATTCATAGGTTACTAACAAACTGTCTCCCATAAAGTGTTAGAACCGAGCCGAGCCGAGCTTGGCTCGGATTCACGACCTCAACAGTGACATATAAATTAGTATGAGACGGCGCCTTTTGCGCAAACGACCATGACGGATCAGTGGAACCGGTATAAGATAACCTCGCTGAATAAGCTACCGTGTCATGTGTCTATGTGGTCTATTCCAGTCCCTGATATCTCCCGAAACCGCTATGTTCAACACCAAATGTTAAGGCAAGGAATTCTATGCCTGTCCCAAAAGTCATTGCTATTAAACGCTGTCGAAACTGTGGTGGTTTTCAGTTTTTAATTAAACAAAATACCAATCAACGTAGTCAGCTATCATTGCTATTAATTGCTGTCCAAAATGTGACGGATTTCAGTTTTTAATTAAACAAAATACCAATCAACGTAGTCAGCTATCATCGCTATTAAACGCTTTACATACTGTGACGTAATTCAGTATCCCATTAAACAAAAGGCCAATCAGCGTAGTCAGCTATCATTGCTATGTAACGTACCCAGTCGGAAGAAAGGTGTCTGTTCGACAGACTATGTATCTAGGACAAGGTTCTATAGTGTGTCTGGCGGGTTATATAAAGAGAAAACCATGTTAAAGTCTGATACTACCATCTTTATCAGGTGAGGCTTAGAAAAAAACAAAACGAGGCTCTACCGAGTCCTTTTTTTTTGTTCCGAACCTGTTGAAGTTGATAATATTTGACACTACTATGGTATTCTATTGATCATGTCAATATTTCTAATTCGTCTTTTTTATGAAATTGAAAATCAGCATCGTTTGTTACATCTTATAAAGATTCCGTCAAAATTATTCATAATAACTTCATGGGCCTGATAAACTTGTATTGGCCGATAAACCTATGTTTATCAGACAGGTAGTTTATCAACAGAAATGAATTCATTGACATGATAAAATAAAAATCGGTGTCTTTATTCGAGACGTTGTTTGATAAATATTAAATATTATAGTGGTGACACATATACAGTACAATATGTTCATACATCAACAAGCACGTATTTATAATTATTAATTTTAGACAGAATATATCATTTAGTTCATTATAATGATTATAAAATAAATTATTTCATTTACCACTAAATGCCTTTAATCAGATCATGTATGACATGAAATAAGTACTTTCTGCATGTTGTAAATCAACGTGTAACAATACCTCCTATTAACGAATAACATCAAATATAATATATGAGCCTATATATCTTTATTAATTATAAGGACAGTTTTAATAATTAATATAGAGTTAGCACGAACGTTATATATACTAATTAAATAAACAGATGTTGAACGTGTGATCCAGTGGTAAAGTATCGAACCCATGATCGGAGTGTCGCGGGTTCGATCCTCCGACACGGCTTTGTGGTGTGTTATTGAGCATGACAATTTCCCGCATATGCTTAGTACTGGCTCTACCCAGGAAAAAAATGTACGTAATTTGCCTAATTTGTAATAACTTGCTTCACAATCGAAGTAAAATATATAAGTTTAAACTAAAATAATAAACAGATCATTTTTTTTCATTTTCAAGTCTTTACTGTATGCTGCTTCTATTTTGATGCGTGCCGGACCCGATTAGCTCAGTCGGTTACGCGTATGACTATCAATCCAGGGGGTCGTGAGTTCGAATCCTCCGCCCGGCAACAGTCTCCGTGATGATTGATATACCACATTGTGTTTCATTATCATTCGTCTCTCACCACTGATTCAAGTGGGAAAGTTATCAGTTACTTGCGGAGATGGGGTGTGCTTGAGTACTGGTTAATCCCAGGAAACAGTGGTTAGGTTAACTGATCGTCTGTAAGCCCTTGATGGCATAAAAATGACGCTAAATATTCAATCAATCAATCAATATTTTGATGCGCACTGACCTATTGAAGTTTTACTTTTAATATTGACTGTTAAGTTTGCCTTTGGTATTTCCATATTTATATGAATCAAACCAAAAACCTAGATATCATTGGCAAGTTTACCAGCAAGCTAAGTGACAAATTGTTATTACGTTTGTCTCCAAGGTAATATAGTTCAGATTGTAATGCAATACCATTAACATAATGTCCCAGGCAGTGTTTGTGTTATTGTAATGGGATTTCATTGTTGTGTTTCGTTTCAATTGTTCCTGTTTCTATGGATTTAGGGTATGATAAAATAGGAATGTTATGTAGTTGTCAGTGTGGGATATGACCTTGTTTTTGTTGTTGTTTTCGGTAAAATAAACTATTTTATGTAGTTTAAAACACTTATTTTTTGTTGGTTGTTTTAAAAGGTTTTGCGTCATTTTCAACTACATTTCAGATTACATATAACGTATCCAGTTTTATGATGTTGTAAGACATCAGTGTGACTCTGAATGGCACTACCGTCCTGACAAATGAACCCATGACCTCAGCGGTGAAAGGTTTATAACCTTTAGAATGTGCCTTAAACCACTCAGCCAGAGAAAACCTATACTTATTTTAATTATATTTTCTTAATATATCCCTATTTCTCATCGTAAAAGTGTTTGATAAATGAAAAATGACTTGGACTTTCACCAGAAACAATTAACTTCATAACTATATGTTTAATCACATATATGATATCACGTCAAAGTAGCAACGGACATAATTAACACAATTAATATTATATTGTTTCATAAATGTAAACACTGTAATGATTGAAATTGATCAAGAAGTGCATCTTAGATGTTTTAACAATTAGGTATGGTAAATAAAGTTCCTCTCTGATGTAAGTGTGTGCATTTTTTGCCAACTGAACAGTTGTTTTTGTATCGTATTGTATCGTTTCAAGTGTTTCAGTCGCATCAAGATGATGTATACTTAAACCAGCGAAGTTTTCTGTTGGGATATCACTTCAAAATCATGCTGCAGGCACGTGTCATAATATACCCGATTAAGTCATAATATTCAGACACGAGACCGGCTAGAATTATTTTTCCTTCCAATGCTATGCCGTGCATCTAGCCAGACACGAGACCGGCTAGAATTATCCTTCCTTCCAAGGCTATGCCATGCATCTAGCCAGATTTCGGAAGCTAATTGACAACTATTCAGCATGTACCACATCGGGTTGCAAAGGCGGTGCCTCCTGTTTTTGTTTTTGCGGTTGTTTTGTGATGATGATTGTTCCATATAGTGTTTACGTCTCTGTGGTTTTGTATGCTTCAAATACCAAATCTGTTATTTTATTTAACATCCATGATTTCACACGGATCCCATTCTACTAGCCGAACGTTTTGGCATTGTTAGTACATTTTAAAAAGCATGTATTTCACTAAACCTCAAACTTCATAAAAGTAATACTTTAATTATTTAAAACAAACCACACACGGCGGTAATTGGCTAGTAATTAGTTACTTGTTAACATTTATGTAGTTAAGCTAGTAACCAGTTAGAACAAAAAAAATCATGTCCTTTTAACTAAATATTTCATCATCCAATTTTACATTTCTTTTGCCACAGATGGATATCAGTCTGTATGTCACCCAGCTTGCCACGTTGACATTACTAATTGGGTCAATACTTACAAAGATTATTACTTGATGCTCCGACGGCCTTCTTGATTTAATATACTTCTCCGGAAATTGGTAAACTCTCTGAAAAGATAGGCTTAACATACTGAAATATTTACGAGACACCGCGTGGAGCGTTTGAAGGACGGCGATCGTTTGTTCTGTTCCTCGCCAGTTTGATTGATTTGCGATGTTTTATATTGAGACAGATGCTTTTCACGTTTTTATATTGGTCAATCAAGATATTGAAAGGTTGTCTAGTAATTACTGAGCAGATGGTTGTAAAAGATCATCTTCGTCTGATTCTTGACAGCAGACGATGATTTCGGTCTGGCATATTGCCAACATAAGTGGCCGTCCGTCGCGATTAAATTGGGTAGCGCATGAAACAACACAATTCATTTTCGCGTTTGTTGTTTATACTGTTATATCTGTCTGCAGAAGATCTCTAATAGACTGTTCGGTTATCTGTCTTAGTTTACGTTATTTATGACCCAGTGAGAATATAAGTAATTGCCGGCTATACGTTAAGCGGTTATAAAACTTCCTATAATGATTACGGATGAGGTCATTAACGAATTTAATATTCTTTATATGATTCTGGCAAAACAAATCCAACGTAAAACACGTGAACGACTTAATTGAACTAAAAAGGGAAGGCATTGTAACAAGTAGAATAAATCCCCCACATTTTACCGCCAGGGTAGCAATTTTTATTAAAAGTAGACTATCAATTACACTGCAACACTAGGCTATTTTCTGATGGTGAATTAACACATATCAATGTACATAGAGTGCATCTACCTCGAATTTTTGGCAATTGGAGTTAAATTTTTATTTCAAATTACACATAACACACACATTTCGGAAATTATTTTTCGCAAATTAATGTATTAACAATTATCTAGTATTATACAACATTATAACAACAACAAATGCATTGATGACAGTGATAATATCTGATTTGAATTCGTGTACTTAATTATATAAAACCTGCCCTAGAGCCATCTTGCGGCTTGTATATGGCAGTTGGGGCTTCAGCTTTACATCGACTGTGTGTTACAGTTATTACGTTTATATTGATTGTATATTGTATAGTTTATGATGGTGTACTTTGAACAAATCCAAACAAAATATAATATCTGTTCTGTTCTATAACACTCAATCTGCATTATCAAGTACCAAAATGTGGGGTAAGGTATCTAATTAGCATAACAATGATATTTACAAAGATATATACATTCTTCACAGCTAATGATCACAAAATATATTCTTGAAAAGAAAGTAATGTTAAAACCACTAAGGTCGACACAGTGTCGGATATTTGTATACATTATATAACAAGTTTAACTACGCGTAAATGTAAAAAAACAGTCAACATCAAACAAATGTAAAAGCGGTATTGTAAACGTATATAGCTGTTCGCATGATAGCACATAACTTAAAGTAGATTGTTCCAAACTTTCGAGACTAATATAGACTAACGGTAGTTTGTTGAAAACATAAAATTAATTATTTAAGAATACTTAAAATAGTGCGTACTTTACCATTGATCCTCCAAAGGGAAATATTATAGTATCAATGCCTAATGTTTTTACGTTACGTTATACCTGTTAGTTATTGTCAAAATGGAAGGAATTTACAAATTTGATATGACTTACATTAGATAATTGTTGCTGATTTCCTGATGAAGACATTGAAAAAAAAGAGTGAAATATATTAAAATAGTGGCTGTTAAATGTCGTTTTTTACCCACTCTCTTCAAGTGAAAATTAAAAGTACATATGCCGAAGAGATGACGTAGCATTAAAAACAGCTGCTACAAAGAATAGATAGAATAGAGTATAGGACCTGGTTAATCCATCGTCGCTCTTCTGTCATCGTCACATCACAATAGGCGGCAGTGTAAATAACGGTAACCCCATCAGACTACTGTCTCACAAATGCAAATACAATTTAAGGGTATATAATACATTTTTTGATGTGACGATTGGGAAAGAGTGAGGTTGGGAAAATGGGTTGGTGGTTGGTAGGTAGGTAGGTAGGTAGGTAGGTAGGTAGGTAGGTAGGTAGGTAGGTGGATGGTGGTGGGTGGGATGGTGTGTGGGTTGGTCTTGTGTGGGTTTGGGTAGGTTGATAGGTAGGAAGGTAGGTAGGTAGGTAGGTAGGTAGGTAGGTAGGTAGGTAGGTAGGTAGGTAGGCAGGCAGGCAGGCAGGCAGGCAGGCAGGTAGGAAGATGGATAGGTAGTTATAGTTAATACATCGATAATGCTGAAGCAGAAGCAATCAAATAAGGTGATCATCTGAAATAGAATTGCCTGAATAGCTTAATGTCAACATTACACAAAATATGCCAATGTGATTCAAATGGAAGGACTGATCACTAATCTGTTCGATCCCCACGCTTACTTGTCGGCATATGGTGTAATCCTTAAGCACTGTCCTCAATCTGTACGTATATTGTGCTGATCTGTACAGGCAGATAATAGCTTGTGAGCACTTGTTTCACAATTGATTTAAAACAAAAAGAGTACATAAAACATTAGAGATGCGCTAAAATTTGGTTTATACTCCTGGGTATGCTTGATTAATGATACCTTGCAGTAACGTTGTGTGATTCTGTCACGCTTATATGGCAACCGGTATTCAATTATTGATATACATATTATAATAACCTATTTTTGCGTAAATACAGTTAGATTTGTGATAAATGTCGTAGTATACATTCGTTATTGTCTAATGTCTAATAAAACATGGACATCAGTGCCGGCTCATTAAGCAATGACGTCATAATGTAATGTCCCTGACGAAGAGAATAATAATTACTACAATCATCTTTTAAATAATAAAATGCTTTATTCAATTTCAATTTCATTGACTGCCACACAACGTATATAATGTGAAAACAGCACGCACGTGCGTGCGTGCGTGCGTGCGTGCGTGCGTGCCTGCCTGCCTGCCTGCCTGCCTGCCTGCCTGTCTGTCTGTCTGTCTGTCTGTCTGTCTGTCTGTCTGTCTGTCTGTCTGTCCGGACGTACGTCCGTCCGTCCGGACGTACGTCTGGAGCAGCAGTTGTAGGTTGCGTTGCCAGTACAGAATGGCATTGTGGGGTTTTTTGGTACTTGTGGGGTGCAATGTTCACCCCACAAGTGCGAAAACCTGTAAAAATGGCATTGTGGGGTTAATTTCATTTTTTTCACATTTTTTCTTTTACTTTTTTTTTCACCTTTTTTCATTCTTTTTTAGTGTCATTAGGGTTGGATCTCAAGGTTTGTGACATTAGGGTTAGAAAGAAAATAGGTTAAGGTTTTGTTTTATGAAAAAAAAGATGTTTTATAACATATAAAAACCGCACCCCACAACATCACTTCCACCAGAACGTCCGTCCGTCCGTCCGTCCGTCCGTCTGTCTGTGGTACGTCATGTGTCGTGTTTATACCTGTTGCTGACATTGTGACAATATTTCATTGTATTGAATATCAATATCTGGTTGTGTGTATACAAATCTGATAAACTAATAGTATCGATTCATTCTGAAGGAATCTAGTCTCAAGTGTAAGTCACAAATGTGTCAAACTAGATCTGATTATAACAAAATTTGTGAACGAGTCCAGGAAAATGTTGATAGTTTTGCTAATATGTTTTGTAAGCTTTTAATTCTCAACAGAAACATGTGTATTAATAAAACCATATGTTTTAAAATTAAAATTGACAACGTTAAAATATTTGAAATAAAAATTAAACAATGATTTGTTCTATAGTTTTCCGATCTCGAATTTTTTTTTTTCGAATTAAATCAAATATATTATCAGAAAGCTAATGTAGATATACAGTTTTTAATGATACTGTAAGCAACAGAGCACGCTTGCAAATTATTTGAACTATCATTAATATCTTAAACAATTTCACATCTTTGAAAATTAATGTTACATGTAGTATGTATGCTCCGTTTGGTAATATACTGCCCCGTCAGTCAAAGAAAATATTGGTTGGTATTTGATAATGGATCTGTATAGTTTTATTATATTGCCATTAAGCACAAAGCGTACAGAAAAACATGTTATGCTATATTGCAATAAATAAAGCTATTAAGTGTCAAACGTACACTATTTACATACTTTTACTTGTTTGGAAACATATTAAATTACTTCTTTAAGGCAAGAAAGAGTCTCACTGTTACAAGTTTTTAGATAAAATTGATACAAACACGTTATGAATCTGGATGCAATACAATTCAGCACACGCAAGACCTCCCAGGAGCCTTAATATAAGCGTTTCAATGATAGAATCGGCAATGTTAGATGTTCGGGTAATATTTTATATCTTTTCGGAATATTTTGTAAACTTTTTCTGGTCGTATGAATGAATTTAGCTAATTCATTTTTTTCTATGAGTTTTATATTGTTTTCTTTGGTCGGTGTCCTTCGTGTTCGAGTGGTCAAAGACGTTGTCGACTAGCGAGCACTAACCTTT
This sequence comes from Panopea generosa, assembly GCA_029582155.1. Lineage (NCBI taxonomy): Eukaryota > Metazoa > Mollusca > Bivalvia > Adapedonta > Hiatellidae > Panopea > Panopea generosa. Next base: position 54,827,166 of record CM055895.1, read on the forward strand.
CACCGCTGAAGGTTGTCATTTGAGCCTTCGCTCGGTCCAAAACCTTTATGTGAGACAGATTGTCAGCTACTTACGTTCTGATTCTGAGGACTACCTCTACCGATATAACGGGACATGCGACATATAACATGTTATGCCTCAATAATGGTATGCATTATCCTGACATGAAACTAACTAATTGAAAAATTACAAACATTAATAAGATTAGCAAGCAAAGTCAAATATAATAATAACATGATAAGCACTGGTATTCAAATCGATCAGTGTAAAAAAGTTATAGCATTTAAAAACAATCTCAATTAGTTACGAATATTTAATGAAACTGGGGTCTGGTATTTCCGAATGTGATAACAGGACAAAATTTAATGTTTCGGTACTTGTCTGTAACTATCAACACAGAATAACTATTATAAGACAACTTTTATTTTTCCCTTGTACACATATTTAAGTGTTTACTTAACGTGGCCATCATGAAATCATCAAGAGCCAACCCAACGTGCTTTAAATCCAGATAAATGTTTATACATGATTTTTTGCCTACATCCGGATATAAAGCCGAAGTATAAATAATCTCTGAAAATAGCTAGAAAATGTTTAATTGGGTCACATTAAAGACTTGTAGTGAAACTGTTACTTATATAATGAGCTTTTTTTTGCAAGAGTTCACTTAGTGTCTAAGAACATATTCATACCTATTTTAAAGTGTCCGTTCAATAAATACGACTTTTGAAGACAATGGCTTGCAGATAATGATACAAAGACTAAATTGCAATAATATTTGTCTTTTTTTTTTAACAAAATACATTAAGTAAGTGCAAGCGTATTGCAAAGCAGGTATTGTTTGTGGTAGAGGTCACACTGGAGGTCATATTGCATTGTAAATTGGAGCATACATACATAATAATTATGTCAAACACGGAATTGACATGTTTTTAAAGCTTGTGGAACAATAAAAATAAGACGATAGTGCATGCGTGCGTGCCTGCCTGCCTGCCAGCGCGCGCGCGTGCGTGCGTGCGTATAATTAGTGAACATATGTAATCGCTATTGGTGGAATTTAAACCTATCAACCTGGATTATGAACTTGAAATATGGCCACGGGTCAATCAGATAGCAACTGTTTCATATACTTCCTCATGTCTTGCAGTTTTGACAATACTATCATGATGTAAACAGAATTACAACAATTCTAAATTCAAACGATCATGTTGAATTCAAAGTTGTATGAGCTCATACAAACGTTCTCTTTGATATTATTGCTATTATTGTTGTGAATTCATGTGGATATAAATGTATGACTTGCACGGTGTTCCATTATCACATTGTATCCACCGGACAATTGCTGTGTATATGGTTAGAAAATACTCATAGAATGCGTAAGGAAATGCTATGACAGTAGTTAAATAGCAATTTTCGGCTTGGTCGTTTTCAGTTTATTATGTTGATGTGTCTATAAAAAGATATACAAATCTTAAAATAATACTACTTTCGATTTGTGACGCACGTTCTGTGTTTAACAACGACGACGGCGAATCCACTGTTTAACAAAAATGTATTAATTTTGTGATATATTTCTAGACTTTTACAAGAATGCGTTTTAAACAAATGCAGTCATATTGATTTGTCTTTCACCAAATATTCGAAACTATTCAGAGATCTGTAAGTGCACATTGGTTGATGGTATCGCTCTATCACGTCTCGCCGGTCCTCTGTATATTGATCACTGATGCGGTTTGTGTCGTGGGTTTGGTAAACGATACTGTAAAAGTCATCCATGACTGCCAATCGTGGTATTTAGCGTAGTTTATTTCAGATCGGGATTCTTAAACCATGATCACCGGCTACAAACATATCAACAAAATCGTTAAACTATCTTGGGCTATCAAATGATAAGCATATAGTATTAAATCTATTTTATTGAGGCTGGCTATCATCAAGACAGTGATTACAGTATCTAACCATGCTGCCAAAACGTTGAACTTTTACAGGATGTCTAATCAGAATATGCAAACTGTTTTATTTGCATTCAGGCTGTCTGTTTACTTCTTTATTTTCGTATTTATCAGTTATTGACATTAAGAATATGTCATTAACACCATCTAAAAGTTTGTTGTCAATCAAACAACATACTATGCACATTAATTAACATTTTTTTGATTTGCGAAACCGGTGGCGATGTGAAAGAAGCCTATATACAGCAACTAACATTTTATGAAAACATCAAAACATCTACAAAAACGAAAGTGGAATATAATCAGTCTGTATATGGTAACAGCTGTTATTATGCTTATAAAGGATGATAGGGACTACACATGTGGCTTGTTTTCATGTACTTATCACCAACCATCGATCTGGTTCAGGTAAACTATCGTATTGTCGTGCACCAAACATAAATAATCATCATACATATTAACTTACATTATAGTAGACACTGTATACGGGACCCCCTCGAGATTAAGACATAAGTATTAGACACATTGGAATATTTAACAGTATTACATATAACAGTTTAACAGCTGCGTGCATTATAGCCTTAAATAAAAACAAATTATCAGTTTACATTTTTGTTTTGTAATGCTTGGCAGATATGCATCTACTCCATGTTTTTTTTAAATGGCGGGCAACATAATATGGGCCATATTGAAAGCAAACTGATATTATTACATGTATTAAAGCGGTGTTTATTATCTACCATATCAAGACTATTATATTCGGTATATAATTTTGATTTCTAAAACTAATGATCGGTTAGCTCAGTCGGTAGCGCGTCTGACTATCAATCCAGGGGCCGCGAGTCCGAATCTCCGCCCGTGATATTGAATAAATAACATTGCATCTACTGTCATTCGTCTCACAACTGATATAAGTGGGGAAAATGTCCAGTTATTTACGGAAATGTGTGTTCTTGAGTACTAGTTAACCTTCCAGGATCCCTGAAAAAAGTTGTTAGGTTAACTGATCCTATGTTAGACGTTGATGTAATACCATGAGGTTAGATATTCAAACAAAAAACACCGCATTTATATCGCCAAACAGTCGTTTTTAAAGGTTTATGACTAGTCAATCCACATTTTATGATTTAGTGTTATATTTTGACGTCGTCATGCTTTTCAGAAACTTAAAAACAGAAATGCAGACATTAATAAAATATATGTTTAAAATTCGGGAAATTTTTTTTTTCATTAATTTTTTTCATATATATGTGCCAACACTAACACACAGAACAATTTAGTGGTTGTTAAGATCGACAGCATTTAAAAAATTCTTGACAAGCAATTTGGCAGTTCCAGACATTATCGCGTTAAAAAAACGTGCATGCTTTTAAAAGTTAAGAATGAGTAAACAAGATACCGTCTGCAATTTACCTGACATATATAAAACATAGTATTAGTTTGATTCCTGTAATCTGATGGTGAACTTTCACTCATCAAAGCAGCCGACATTTCACGTCAGTCTGATGTGAGTACATTTGTGATAACGGTTTCTCAAATGGTGGCGGTATGCTCTCATGGCAATTTGATTAGTGATTGACACCCCAAGACATTGTAGAAAAATATCGCTTAACACCAATTAGTGTTCGTAAGTTCTTTAATTAAAATGATACACACAACAGTGTAAAGCGGTTTTTCATTCAAGCACATACTCAAAATGGAAGTACAATATCTTGTTCTAAATCCGTTTGACTAATTGTGTTATAAGTGCATAATTGATGAAGTCAGAATTCATGATTAAATTTGTTTAATTTTTGATATATTATATCCTATGTGTACATTAATGACGCATAATTAATGTAATGACGCATAATTAGAATTTTGATTATGGCAAGGGACAATATCGATACAAATTCAATTTGGTTTTCGTAGATGGTTTCTGGACAGGACCAGTGTTATTGAATTTGAATGCAGGCGATAGACTCGTCGCTGTGTGGTGGGAGAGAAGTTGAGTAGATTGGCGCACATTTGTGCTATCGGTCTATTTGCGAATACGCCGACCTGGAGTTGTTTTAATTCACTCGGATGGAGATGTAATGAAAAAAAATGGAATGATGCGAAAAATGTGAGGATTGGATGTATTAAAGAAATGATTAAGTGATGAAGAATTTTGTGTTTTAGGTAAAAGGTTTATATTTAGATAGTGTAGTTTTTCGGCCAGATTTCATAATTTACTTTCACAATACATATTATATAATTGATATTTACTTCGAATTATAAAAGTATATTTTATACACTAGTAAGCATAATTATATTCATATTTGTATTCTGTTCATATATTCATTTATTTTCTCCATTTATTCATTTTTTTATTTTTTTATTTATCTATCAATTTTAGATTAAAAAATAAATGAAGACAAACGCGAGAATATAAACACTCAAGTTGTTTATCATCTACTCTGAAACAGTGTAAATCAGAGCGGTCAGTGTTTGTTTATTCAACATTAAACAGGCCACTCGGTCTTATCAGTTATCAAAATTTGTGTTTATATTTCGCTTCCTCTCTTGCCAATATAAACATGCGTTCAGATTGATGAAGAGGTCGATTTACAGTGGTTTTAGCCAATTTGATACGACCGTATAGATTATAGTTCCATGCATGTTTATTTATAATTACGCCGACGTCCGAAAAGGCCGAAAAGCGTATTTCTTACCAAACGGATTATAACTGTGTAGTTGTATGTTTGAAAACGGATTATGGTGTTTCTTATTAACGAAAACAATAACATATGTGCAAGTGAGTGTTTCAGATATTCACTGTTTTAGTAAACCGATCTGTCAATATGTTTTTAATATAGGGATATTATATATTTAACTTTAATACTGGTATGTAGAAATCCAAATAGTATAGTATCTTAACATAGAGACCAGGCTCAATCTCAAATTGAGAATTTTCTCAATTCAATTTTTTTTAAATGTTATATATCTTCATTTACATTGATCATTTTTGCACGTTATACTTTGCCATTGAGTAAAAATGATTGCGTATGATCATTTTTAACGTGTAATAGGTTCTAGAAATGATTTAGAGAAATTGAGAATTTTGAAAATCTTAGCTTGTGATGTTTGGCGAAACCGGCCCCAGGCCCAAATTTCACTTACCATCTAAACTTGAAATGATCATCAACTCACTTTTTTTTAAATGTGTTTTTTTTAAATAATTTGATTTATATTGATATGTTTGCATGTGCAATTATTAACCGGTCCGGTTCTCGTAAGAGGATGAGATATAAAGAAGACTCAAAGTGAAAGGTTTTTAAGTAGATTTATGGCCAACTGCTGATAGCAAAACAAATCTTTCAAAGAAACGCACTCAAACATTCAGCGTCAGATATTTACACCTGTTTGTTACATAGAAACATTGAAGTGTGTTAATGCGTTGCCAATGAAAGTGATGGCCTATTGCATAGCATTTTCTGTATATGTAGTCTATCCTAGTGACCTGTTCTGTTCTATGTTTATCTGTTCTATTCCTTATGTTCATGATATGTTTCATGTATTGTGTTATGATATTTTTGTTACATTACATTTTCAATTAAATATAATTATATTAACTCTCGATAGTCTTAAACTTGACCAGGAAGAAACCAAAAAACATTACTACAAAATTTGAAATGTATTTTACTGCATTAATCATTAACACACCATACACGTATATTTCTTTAAAATTATGTATACTTATACCATTATCAAATAAACAAAATCATATTTCAAACATATGTCTGTGATCAATCCATTTATGTACACGTTTTATTTTAGTAGAACTAAGTATACATTTAAACAATGAATAAAAAAATAAGTTTAAAATGATCAATACTAGCGATAATGGAATAGCAAACAATACCTCCTATAATCAAACAATACTCCTATAATCGAACAATACCTCCTATAATCAAGCAATACCTCCTATAATCGAACAATATCTCCTATAATCAAACACATGCTTTATATTTCAGTTTTAACAATGGTTATAATGATAATACTAATAATAGCAATAATAATAACAATAATAGCAATAATAATAACAATAATAGCAATGATAATATAATCGTCGTTTTGCCTTTATCATGTTAATGATCTTTATTATAATCAGTTACAACTTAGCCATGATTATTGGCCAAAAGTACCAATGGTCAGTTTAATTTTGGATTGTGTCAGATAAAAAGCAAGAGAGGGTCTCCGCTGTGGCCGAGTGACCGAGCGGTCTAAGGCGCTGTCACAGCCAAGGTCGTAGTCTCGAGTCCCGCTTTATGTGAGAAGAAAATTTGCCATTTACTTGCAGAAGAACAGTGGTTCTCCTTAGATTCCTTATGAAGTCTTTATCCACCAGTAACACTGACTATTCCATATATAACTTAAAATGTTTTGAAAATGACATTAACCCCCTTTTATGAAAGGCAGGATACGTAGCATTAAAGGAACAAAACCACCTCAATATATACAATACATGTATACTGAAGATTCACGCATTTTTCATTCCTTACTCTCTGTTCGATATTTAGCAGTGGAATTTCTGCAATACAAACGTTTAGCTTTGATGTTGAACTTTATATCTTGGAATGTCTGTTTGTCATGACTGGCATTGACAGATGGTTACAGATCAAATTGGTATGCTTAGAAAAGACAAATCGCTGTAGATAGGGTTTATATACAATGAGCCAAGTTTTATGTGACCTTGGGCTGTTGGGTTTTTTTTTTCTCGAATTTATATATAGGTCATGTTCGTTATGTACTCTTAGTCTACAGTCGTTTTCTTTTTCTAAACAATGCAAAGCACGGGTATTTTGTGAAAGCATCATGTAAATATAAATGGAAGGTGTGAAAATTGTCAGCATAATCAGATGTAGAGAGTTGGCTGATGTCTCTTTTGTAATTACTGTCAATGGTGTTATTGCTGACATCAAGTTTGATATTATATTACATGTATATGTTGTTTTTCGATTTGGCAGTTAAGATATTCTTGAAGCTGTTAGTTATTCAAGTATATTAATACATTTACACCCTATCGTTATATGTTCCTAGCTAATAAATACAAAGAATAAAGCCGCCGGCTTCAGGACATAGCCGGTTTCTGGTGTAGAGGTCTTATCTCCTATCGCTCTCCGTTGGCGGTCCTGGTTATGTTAGATAGAGAAGCAGTGATAAGTTTAATTTCAGTTACATATGTGCATAATATTGATCGAGAGCATCAAATACTTATCTGAACATCTCTCTTAAGCACGTGCACACATCGATGTGTAAGAACGCATCTAGAATGTATTCATATATAAGTATCTCTCTTCTGCACAGGCCGGGCCCGATTAGCTCAGTCGGTTATGCGTCTGACTATCAATCCAGGGGTCCTGAGTTCGAATCCCCGTCCGGCAACAATCTCCGTGATGATTGATATACGACATTGTGTCTCATTATCATTCGTTTCTCACCACTGATTCAAGTGGGAAAGTTATCAGTTACTTGCGGAGATGGGGTGTGCTCGAGTACTGATTAATCCCAGGAAACTGTGGTTAGGTTAACTGATCGTCTGTTAGCCCTCGATGGCATAAAATGACGCTAAATATTCAATCAATATTCTGCACAGTCATAGAACTCATCTGCGTATATAGCGGTATTGTTTAATTGTTGTCTATATTTATCTGAGAATCTTGTGTTTCACAATATACAAATTCATAAACTGCCGTATTTGTAAATGAATAATGTGACGGGGAAAGTTCCAGTTACAATGTCTCGTCTCATTATATAATGACTGTGAAAGAGCGAGGTTTGGTGTTCCCAGTGGCCCTTGTCAGGCGGTGATTCAAGTGGTCACTCCGTATATCATATGTAGAACGGACCCAGCTCTCCTAGTTGCCGCTCACGCTAGAGGTTGCAGGTTTGATCTTCTGCTTGATCCGATGCCTCTCAAATAACCGCAATCAATACTCGTTCTATCCGGGAAGCAGACTCGAGAGCGTTTCATATTAGCTTTAAGCTTTCTTTGCAATCGTGCTAAAATAAATTAGTATCGATTGAAAGGGAAGAAAATTAGGTAAGTTATTTCGAATCGCCATTTATAAATCCGATATAATTATGGAATTCATAAAAATATATATTCAGATGATGTAAAACACATGTTATACGATGTTGACTGCAACTTGTCTGGCAACATTGATATCATCATGTGTCAATTCAACAATTGAATAATAAACTTTCAGTATACCGAAAGTATAGCAGAGGCATATGATTGGTGTTGTCGTTCGCAACCTTGAACATCGCAAACGACGTTGACCACATTTTCATTTTAAAGACCGCTAAACACCATACAACAACAACAACTGAGGGGTGCTCAGAATGTTATTTAAACTGAACGAGGACTTTAACATTTGGGTTCATTCATTCTGCTTGCATAACTATTGTATCGTTTTTGAGTGTTGTATTATAAACCAGTTACTAATTCAGATTTGAAACCATGAAGGTTTATCATAAGAGTAATGCAAAATGGTATACCGTGGTGCTTGTTTTTAATATTAAATAAATTATCATCTTTAAATATGATAATGATTTACACGTGTATCACGTGAAATGTCTGCTACAAGTAATAAAATATGAGTGTTCATCACGTGCATTGCTTGATAATAATCCGGCAATAAATTTGCATACAAATGCACCAAATGTTAAACAACGTTGTAATAACGCAGAATTGATGAGACCTATGACTGATAGCGCTTCTCATCATGGGAGTCAAAATAATTGCACATAATGCAGATTATCGGCCGAGTTCTTGCCGCTGGCATTATGTAATCTTGTATCATCCCTCCCATCAGAGGCGCTTCTCCGCCAATATACAGATAATCGCATCAGATTTTCTCTTATCTGCAACGTTGCACGTTACTTTAGTCATTGCTGGTTGCAACATCTCACAACATAGGTAATAAACAAAATAATAATTGTTAAGCACGTGCATATTAAATGGATAGTTAACGTTTAAAGTTAAAACATTATTTTATATATCTACTTGTCATAAATTTGTTATTTTATTAAATTTGATGTCTTGAAGATTGAAAAGTTGGTATTAATGACGGTGAATCATCAATAAATTTCAACTTTTATAGACGATGCTGCTTCAAAAATTGTGCATTTATGAAATATTTAATCATAAACTGCTAACATATAACTATACTCAAATTGTCATTAAATGATTATTTTGAGTTTATGTCATAAAAAGGCAAATTCAGGGAACCATAAACTGTGATGTAACTAATTAGATGAAACATGGACTCCATTAGATCAAAGGGCCGTGGGTAGTCCAGGGTAAGATATATGTACTAATCAGCATCACGTTTTGATTTGTTTCTCATATATGAATATATTTATATTTATAAATATTAAATAAATAACCATTTTAGTATATTAATCTTACAGTTATCTTATTTTTTTAACATATTTTCTTTAATCATCAGTAACTGTGATATATGTCTCTGCTTTAATAATTGATTAAATATATTACATCCTTATTTGCGTACATTATAACTATCAGGTTAATTTAATACGAAACAGTTTTATAGCTTATATATAAAGAGACACTTTGAAGCCTTACTCGGCATTATGTAATACTCTCTTATCGGCGTTATCAGATATGTCGAAACTTACACTTTGTCATCAGTTTGTATGTGTGTAAGTATATACGAGCCACAGTCGTACGTCCTGAAGCAATTAAACTGTAGTTGAACGACTTACCGTTTATATAAGTGGTGCTTGTGGGTAAACGCGCGTGGTGAATCATATGTTGCAACACTGTACAGAACATATTTTGGAGCACTTTTGGACTTTTGTATTCAGAGAAACTCATATATTGTTTTAATCTAAATTTATTAAACACTATCTTAGTGGGTAAACGCGAGTGGTAAATCATAGTTTTATAACAATGTATGGAGTATATTTTGGAGCATATCTTTACTTTTATATTCGGAGAAACGTATGTATTATTTCAATCGAAATTTATTTTAACACTAACAGACTTTATTAAATAATGTGGTCCATTTTGCTTCTATTTAAGCAAGCAATAATGAACCTCACCAAGGCAGAGCTGTAATATTACATGTAATCTAAATGTGATTCTGTTGGGCAGATATGTGTTTATATTCTGACACAAATTCATGACGCTTGCTTGTACTTTGGGGAAATGGGGTCGGGACTCTTATCTTAAGGAAAATTTGCGTAAGTTTTAAAGAAATTTTGGGAAATTACATTGCCCATGGTCCTTTCAAAATTGTTCAATAAATAAAACATATTTATTTTATATAAAAGAAGGAGTGAGAGAGTCTAAATTTGCTTTTGTATTGTGTGATGTCCGTGTAAACAGAAGTGGTCAACTCAACACTGATAGGTATCAGTACTTGAAGACGTAATCAAAAATTCAACAACGTTATGTTTAATTCAGTAGCAGTTGATAGCGGTATTACTTAGCGTGATGACTTACACTTTTTTAACTAGTTACATACACTCTAGCATACTTGTGAAATTAGGGTAAGAATGTGTTGCCTATGATGAGGTTGATATACTACACTCGCGAATAATTACATTATATATGTCAAATACGCACCGCCACACCAAAAACATTGTTGCAAATCGATAACAGTGTTATAGCAGGGTTCTTCACAGGAAGGAATGCAATCGCTGGGGTAGGAGTACGTACACTTTTCAACACATTTTCAAGCGCTGTGTAAGGCACTCATTGAATATATTTCACTACATGTAGTAAAATTTGTATTAATCAGTTCAAGCAATTATATTTAGTATGTTTCATTTTAGGCATTAAAATTGGAAAACATATATAAAGAAAACTAATGATTTAAAGGAAAGAACGCTTTTACAAACTTTTGTTAAAGAATTCAAGTGCTAGGGGAATACAATAGTGCGGGGGTGCCGCATGTGCTTAAATGGCCTGTGGAGAAGCCTGTATAGTATATCGTATAAAATATATTACTAAATTTCTAAAACATTTATTTAAGACGATCAGCGTTTGTTTAAGGCTAAATGGGTGGATAACTTTTTATTTTAAGAGAGTTTGGTATATAAGTATTTTAGACATATAAAATGATATTTTTGATATAATTCTTATTAATAACATTATTCACGGACAGTTGAGGGAATAGTCGTCGGCCTCTTGTCAGTATAATGTAATTGGGTGTAATATCATGAGTCTGCAGTATCATATGCCTTTTTTGGCGGTGATGAGAATATTGTTTCAATAAGACACTGTCCTGATATTTCTGAAGAACTGGCTGAAAACGATGTTATATACCGTACACTTCTATAAAACAACATTGACTGGTCACCACAATCTTGTCATACAACCATTATTTATCATCCTCAATAACAAAGATTGTTCATGAATAGTTTATTGAAGCTTTTATATTTAAACAGTGACTTAGTTTATATATAATCTCTGATTTAAAGGCATCGATTTATGATGCAAGAGTTTATAGTTTTATATTTTGTCACTGAATTCTGCGTGGGAGGTTTTTATCCTGGTATAACAATTACGATATAAATCAACGTTAACCATTGCGGATGTAATTGTAAAAATAGTTTTCTTTTAACTTCAGAATACATCCTATCTAACAATTTTCCTCGACTACTTGACTTCATAATTATAATATAATAATTATATGTTTAAACGCGCATATCGACTGTAACGTAATAATTTATGTGAGCAATATTTTATAGAATACAGACGAATATTATGTTATACGTTAACATAATGTTTGTAAACCACATTTTGTCGGCAAATGATATTCTAATTACATGTTAATAGGATACGTGTGTCTTTATATTATATTAGTTTCCCCCCTATAGGCGTTTTATATATGATGCACCGTTACCGCTTATACCATATATTAAACAGCACACAATGCAGAAATAAACATTATTTTAGACTTAATGTCTATATCAATATATTTTATTAAACCGTTTCATCAACGGTTGGTCTTCAGTATGATTATTGTTATATGAGCGATAAATAAATACCTGTATCATGCACTATATGATCACGTATGTAAAAATAACGGCAATAAAGGATTTAATTCCCTTTCTTCATGCGTAAAACAGAAAATTGTATTTAATCCTTGTAATTCCAGTCCTGACGATAAAAAAAACGTTTTGTTTTGTTTAAGACTCAAATGAAGCATATGCATGACTATATACACTATAGTGAACGCGTAGGAAAACATAACAGCTGGGAACGTTAAAAGAATAGCCCGGCTCGAGGGGTTATATCATAACAAGGGCTTATATCATAACAAGGGGTTATATCATAACAAGGGGTTATATCATAACAGGTTATATCATAGCAAGGGGTTATATCAAAACAAGGGGTTATATAAAAAATGAAAGTCGTAAAATAATGGCGTTATCCAATGAAAACGCTTTAAACTAATACAGATTAAAAGCTAGTATATTAAATACAAACATAAAATTATTGGTAACCAAAAAGTATAGAAATTTTGCTTTAAACCATGTATTATTATCACGCATAAAGATGTATAAATATTAACATATAGTTATCCAGTGCTACTTATCTAATTGAGGTCAACCTTACTTCTTTCGTTCTTTGCTGAAGGAATCATTTTTGATAAAATATCACTTATGATCTGTTTGATGTAAGCCCCTTTCTTATTTTTTACCTACCAGTTGGAATTAAAATTCCAAATTTCAAACATGTTTTCTTAAATATAATTGTTTCATTTATTTATACCACACAAAATGATTATATATAATTGAATCATGGAGGTTTTATGCTATTGTAAAGTTTAGTGTATTTATAATTTAACGTTGCATTGAATATTTATAAAAGTTATGTGCGTGTGTATAATTCACAACACCGTTAAGGACATACATTTATGTATATAAACTTTTTTTTTCTGGATGTCATTTCCAAATAAATGAACATATTTAAATAAACGGGTAATAGAGTAATTTCAGTACATTAAACCTGGCACATGTAAACTTTTTTGACACCGTTAATTTACAAATTATGTAATTTAATGCCGACCTTTGTAACGATTGGTTCACATGACTGAGAAAACGAATATATTATTATAATGCCATAACGTTAAACTGATGATTTCGTTGCGGCTCTGTGTTCATTGCGATAAACTGACGCTTGATGTTGAAAATATAACAACATAATATCATGTAGCTATCACCGAATAACGAACCATGATGTAACGTGTACACGTACCTTGTTTTTCAATGAATTTATTGCCAATTTGGCAATCTAATGGAATGGCGGACACACCTCTTTATATCAGATATCTGCTGCTGAGCGTTCCAATGCGGTGGCCCCTGTACTCATTTTATATGTATGTACCAGCCGGGCTCAGTACGCTTAGTCGGCAATGTGTCTGACTATCAATCCAGGGACGTGAGTTCGAATTCCCGTTCCGCCATAGACTCCGTGATGATTAATATACGGCATCGCTGTCTTTCGTCTCTCATCATTAATTTGAATAGGAAAACTCAGTTACTAACGGAGATAGGTGTGCCAGAGTATTGGTTAGCCTTCCTTGACCCCAGGAAAGTGTGATTAGGTTAACTAATCGTCTGTTAGCCTCCGATGTCACAAGATGTCGCTAAATACTGTAACAAACAAACATGCTATTTTTGTTCTCTACCTGGCATCATTATGTTATATATTGATCATGTTGTTTGCGATGTTGAGATGACTGTGTTCTTTGAATGTCGCATCTCCGGATTGACATTTTATTTAGGAGACATCCGCAGTTATGTATCGGTGAAAAACTCGCGCACAAACAGACGCACGCACACACATGGGCATATATACACGCATAAACCAAACACACTCTTGGTAAAACTTATGTTTAGACAAAACATTAATAGCACATAAAATCATACTATCCATTAAATGATTATGAATGTATTTACTTTATTTAGTTATTTTCATAATGGAAATTTCGTGTTTTGATCTAAACTGGTTAGAGTTGTAAAATATATATTTTTTAATAAACGAAGTGTTCTTGTAATTGATTTAATTTATATAATGCTTTCTTAAGTAAGGACAAATGCTAGTGGCTATAATAACGGATAAAGTCGGTTACACGAAGCAATTACACGTGGTACATGACAAGGTGATTGTATGTGATCATGCATTTATTAAGATATCAAATGAAATGTTGTTTTTTTTGTATTTTATACTGCAGTGGTACAAATATAATTACATAATTGAACGTATCAGTTTTATAGTAAAGTAAAATGACAGTTTAAAACGAAGTGTGATTAATGCTGTTTCACATGATAATTGTATATTTAAGTTTTATAATAAAATAGGTATACTTTGGTAATATTTGTTGTAAAGCCAGCTCTACATTGATTGATGTGATCCAATGGGTAATTGACGTCATTGTAATTATATCTGATGGCAAGCTGTGGTTGTTTGTTACGCCTGACCGTCGTGTACGTCCTGTTTGACAAGGTCAGCTATAGTCGTGATCATATGCGACGGTTGCTTTTCTAAGAGACAAACGTCTTAACAAGCTGTGCAGAAGAAGCAATTGGATATGGAAGTAAGATCTGACAAACACGCCTCTGCAATGGTTATGTTATTATAAAAACATTTTTCGGACGGAATACAAGGCAGTTAACTTGTACACGATCTGTGTCATAGAATATATTGAATAATATAAAAACAATGAATATAGAAATAAACATCCAATCAATGCTCTTTTTAAATACTATGGAAATCTCCGAGGTAGTCCGATTGCTTGAATTAACCAATCAAAAAGGTTATTCGATTTTCTCTAAATAAAAATTTGTTATTCTCGGTCGAACTTGTCAAGACGTTTAAAAGCAAGCGTCGTATATAATAAAGACAATGTCAGATATGGTTTACATGTTACTAAGGCATAAACAGTGAATTGTTTGAAGTGATTTTTTTTATTTTAATCGGATGCCCAAAGAACATAACGAGAGGCGATCATTATTTATATGATGCCATTTGACTTATATCTTTGTATACACACACACGAGATACTCGTGGTAAATCACGTTATACCGGTCTACAATGTTTAATCTACCGATTGATACCGATACCGATTTATATCGAATGAATTAAGAAAATGCCGTGTTTTTGTGTACTGTATTTCAAATTATTTGAAAATATCCGCTAATCTATATCATGTGTAAAGATGTAGGATAAACGGAATAAAATTCAGTTCTCAAATCCGTAAAGTCAGTTTAACAATATGTTCATTTAAAGTTTTCATTTCATTTAAATTTAAAGTTCTCATAAAAACATTTTACATTAAACAGGTTTTGACACTCAGAGAGAGATAACAGGTAACGGTTTTGGAACTTTCATATTTCATCAACATTCATGGTTTTTACCCTCTCAAGTACACTTGGTTTATTTCATGGCTTCGCGTATTTCATATCAGACGGGAATTCAACAGTTTTTGTCTAACAAAAAACACATACTTATCAATAGGATGTGAAAACAAAGTCAGTCGCAATAACCCGTCAAGGTTTAGTGTTTTAATCGTAGCTATCACTGTTTTGATAGGAACTTTGAAACTTTAACTGTTTTCGTTAAAAACACAGTGCAATTTTAGGTTAAAATAACGCTCGTTGTACCGGAAGCTTGTGAAAGGCACGTGTACTGTGCAGCCGAAAATAACACTAATGTCACAATGAAACACAATACGCCTGTTTCATTCATCATTCAGATATTTATGAGAAGTCAAACGCCTTAGAACAATATATTTCAAATTACATTTTCTTGATAATTCAACAAGATACGTAGTACTGCACAGTCTTATTGTGTGACCCCATACCGTGTATATAAGAGATGATGAACTTAAATGCATGCTCGCTTTCAATCTATATTATCAATGTTTTATAATTATACTAAGGTAATTACGCTATTGATAATCCAAATCAACGGAGCACAAACAATTGGTTATATGTACTAGACGACGAACAGGGTCTGCTACGTCCGCCATTTTTTCTTGGAATCATTTCTATTTTTATTTTTATCATTAATATATATATAATATCTGATCTTACTCATAAAAAGCTATCAGCTCATGTAAGTAAATTTGTCTGTCCAGTCCAGATGTGTTGAATTTAAATCCATAGTATATAAGTCATGGTCAACACCAAGTTTATTGGTTTGGCAAAGACCTTGATATTGTATTGTAGCTAGGCGCACTCGCCGTAGTCTGGTCTGTACATTTATGTTTGGTAATTCACAAGTATTTATCTCTATATATATATATCATGCATTTTGAATGAGCATCTGAAAAGATTCCAAAAATTGTAAATTCCGTTTTTGTGAATTTAATTACCTCCCTTTATGAAATTAAATATATATGAATTCACCGTAACTGTATGATCCAACGGGTTTATAAATCTGTCCTTTATATAGCATGTGAGTCGTCATGAATCCTTATCTGGATTTTACTCATATAAAGCTATCAGTTCATGTATGTAAATTTGTCCGTCCAGTCCAGATGTTTTGCATGTAAATCCATAGTATATAAGTCATGGTTGACATCAAATTTATTGGTTTGGCAGATACCTTGATATTGTGTCTATGGTTTTCATTGTAGCTTATCGCACTTGCCGTAGTCTGGTGTGTACATTTATGTCTAAGTTATCCACAAACAATTATCTTCATATATATAAATATATATATATATATATATATATTTATATATACATATATACGGTATGTTTTCGGATCTCATAGTATACTGAAGTGTTCAAATGAGTTCTTTCGGTAAATAAAGCATACCAATGATAATAAAAATGATAATAATAACACAAATGATAAAATAATAATAGTTATAATAATAAAAACAATGAAGCTTATTTATATTTTATTATTGTTATTATTATAACTATTACTACATTACTATTATTGTAATTGTATTAATTGTATTATTATTATCATCATAATCATTATCATTATTATCAACAGCATTATCATTGATATTTGCAGGCAATATAATAACATTATAAGGACATTTGCATTTCTTTTTCCCTCCAGTATATGTCGATAAAAGTCGGCCACTATAGCGATGCTACAGGTCGTCACATGAGATTATTGAATGATCATAGTACATCATGTTGATCCACTCTCCACCACAAGGACCACTTCATTACTGTAGCGACAGATCATATCAAGTCGTGCAAAGATGTGTCAATTTGACATCATCTCAGCCTTTTATCCACAGTTGGGTCATTGATTCTTCATATCTCGCCGAACGTTATCTTATTTGTTAGCTTTTACTTTGTTTGACAGAAGGATAGAATAGATAGAATAGAAGACACATATATTCTTTGCATTAAATGAGTATCTGTCATTGATGCGAAAATATCAATTCAAATAATGTTTCCTTTTCTAAAGATAGATCAAATTATATAAAAACTGAATCTGAATCGACTGCCGGGAAAATAATTATGTATGTGTCAGCAAAGTATTTTTAGTGTTATACACACTTATACTGTATTAAATACTGGTTAGAATATTCTGTAATATGAAACTGGTTTGGGTGTTTGCTTGTTTACTAAATGTTTTGCTTTAGGACATTAAATGTAGTTAACTACCTTTATTTTATCACGAATTCGCGTCAGTGTCTTTGATATACACGCGGGTTAAACGTGGTGTTGATAATATTGCATTTGAAGAGTCAAAGGTGGGAAATAAAAGATAATTAAATGAACCCGTCGCAACTATGTCGCAGATAATGGGCAGCCTGCCTGGGTGAAAGAAAGATTATATGACCACGTGCCGATATATCTGGTGGTCTCTTGAATCGGACGTTATTTACTGATTAGTGTTAATATGATGTATGTTTTCGATAAGAAGTTTTGAGCATAGTTTCCTGGTTGGTTTAAGTAGCTGTCACTCTGTTGTATTAAAAGAGAAACTACATTAATTGTGTTTGATCGAGTGGTGAAATACTTTTAAGATGGTGTTGTTTTTTTTCGGACAATGTAAATGTACATGGGAAACAGTACAGTGGATATACCCCGGACTTATTGGCCTGTCTGTGAGTTGAGTTTTGGTTTAAACTTTAATTTACTTCGATTGCGAAACAAGTTATTTCACAAATCACGCTTGAAGTCTTCT
The DNA here is from genome assembly GCA_029582155.1 of Panopea generosa. Classification (NCBI taxonomy): domain Eukaryota; kingdom Metazoa; phylum Mollusca; class Bivalvia; order Adapedonta; family Hiatellidae; genus Panopea; species Panopea generosa. The sequence goes on from CM055895.1 coordinate 54,845,286, forward strand.
CGAGTAGAACCAGTTCTAAGCATATGCGGAATAATTGTCTTGCTCAAGGACACCACACATAGCCATGGAGGGAGGGAATCGAACTCGCGACCCCCCGATCCTTTGTTCGATGCTCTGTCACTAGACTACGCGCTCTACAAGTTTCATTCATATCCCAATATTATTATGATATAGTCCATTGGAAGCACAGAGCACAATCAAATTATAGCACCACAGAGCACAATCAAATTATAGCATCATAGAGCACAATCAAATTATAGCACCACATAGCACAATCAAATTAAAGCACCACAGAGCACAATCAAATTATAGCATCATAGAGCACAATCAAATTATAGCATCATAGAGCACAATCAAATTATAGTATCATAGAGCACAATCAAATTATAGCATCATAGAGCACAATCAAATTATAGCATCATAGAGTCAAGTATAGGGGCACTTTTAACGGCCGTCAAGCAGCATGTAAAACTGTTGCTGTGAGAGTCAAGGTATATGACAACAGCACAGAACGCAACCGAAATAAGAAAACAGCAAACTCGATCTTTTGATTCTGTCTACCCAGTTGCTTATTCATATATAACGATCGTATATAACAATTTTCCAAATCGCGCTTGGGATTGTACAGAAAATAGTCAGTAAATAAACAGAAATAAAACCGAGCACTTGAATAATTAAACAGTATAATGCATTATCTATGTTACTTAGCTAGGACTTTCTTTTCTACAAATTGATAGTCTAGTCACTCATTCCCATCGACTTCAGATAATTAGTGATTTTCTGTTAACACCTTATTAATCAATCGATAATGTGGATAGTTTATTGTTTAAGATCAGTCTAGTCTATCACAGAACGCTTTCTTAGTCTGTAAAATGGATCCAGCTCTCTGATTGGGTACACTAAATAGCAATCATGGGAAAGCCCTATTTGAGCACGTTGATTGGTCTGTTGCTTCAACTGAAAGTTTGAATGACGTTACAGTTTAGTAAGCGTTTATTTGCTAGTAACCGTTTGACAGGCATACATTTCCCAGCTTTTTCATTGGAGGTTAAAAGATTCGGAATATATCAGGTTCTCGGATAGACTAACGCTTACTAAATTGTGACGTCATCAAACTTAAAATTGAAGTAACTGACCAATCAACGTACTCAAAAGATTGCTATTTACAGACTAAATCGGCACAGATGGCTCCGTTCTACAGCTTAAAATAAACCTGACATCAATCACCTGCAACCCGTTTTACTAACCTCGGTAAGTCTTAAGAATTTCTTATGAACTAATTGTGACATCTAAGAACATTTCATTTCCACAGAATCTTCGCAAAGTTTAGATTAAGAAAGAATACGTTTTAAACAAGATCGAAAAATAAGTAAACGCCGTACTCAATGAATTTCCCGACTTGTTTTCATAAATTTCATAACAAATTTTACACTAAGAATTCATAAACTTACGAACGTTAGTGACATGAACCCCTGGTCATATAAATATATATATTTCGTATCTTTAAATTCATTTTTTGGGGGATAGGTGTTAGTATACTTTGGAGGATAAATCGATTTTTGGGAAACATCACTTTGTCTTCCATATTTATATAAGTGCATATTAATGCCACAATAATCATTCTTAATTCTGCTGCCTATAAAGGGTAACTATCAATATAATTATAAAGGTTATGTATTTATCGAAGTTATATGATAGTAATGGTGCATATTATAATTACCTTCTTAGTTAGGCTTGCTTTGTATTGAACCTTAGATATATCGTTAGGATTACATAAATATTATTTTTGTTTGTTAGAATTTTATCACAAACACAAAAGTATTGAAAAAAGAAAACAATATATATATATATATATATATATAATGTCATGTTTTACATATAAACCTTACTAACATATATTGTGTAGACAAATAATCTAACGTATCATACGTGCTAGCCATGTGTGAAAGATACTGATAAAAGAAGCATCATTTCTATTGACTTTAAAGTTAGACTAAGTAAAATGTCTGGGTTGCCGGCGATGTTATCTAGCAGAATATCTGGTTGATATATAGCAGCAATGGCTATACTATATAACATAAATGACTCTTTATATTTTAGATAAAAGAAACAAGAACGTTTGTAAATAACCAATGTCCTCATGATTCGAATATCACGTTTGTTGATCTAAACATTATTTCGCTACATTAAATTCGATTATATATTTTTAAAGTGAAAATGAGCACTATTCCTAATTCAATAACTAAAGTCTAAAAAAAAGAAAAGTATGCCCAGCAAAAGAGTAAAACAATCCTAACAGTAAAACATAGTCAATACACGTTCAGTCAAGGACTAAGTGTCCCGCAGTGGTATTTTTCAATATTTGTGTTGAAGTGTTGAAGTGTCTTAGTTATTATGATTGACAACTCGACTCTCGCCATTAGGGTTGTAGGTTTGAGTCTAACTCGATTTTTATTGAGATTACGAAGACTATGCCATGCCTATGTAGCCTTTAAACGTTAAATTTAATGCAAATACTGATCATTCTCAACAAATGAAGTTATATACTTGGGTAGTACATGCAGTAAATAATAACGTTGATATTTTGATTGTTTACAAATGCATCGTTTTGCCCTTGATTAGATTGTTAACAACATGATGACATTATAAGATCGCTGACTGATAAACATTGTTTGGTGACTACATTTTGGTTTGTGACACATAAATATGCAGAGACATATTTGCTGATTACCACATCGTATGATAAAGGTGAGAGATAACTTGAAAGCTATAGATACTAACTGCTCGTTATCTGCCCTTGTCCTCAGGTAGGGTCAACTCTATATAGGTGCATTGCTCTCTCCTTGTTTTGTTTTCCTATACATACTCTCTCTCGGTATGATTCGGGATGAACTTTTTGTGTAATGCTGGATGTTTAAAATCTAACATGGGTAATGGATATTTAAACATATAGTTGAAAGTAAGTCGAACTTAATCCGATTAATTGTTTTCACTCCTAAATTAAATGTTTATTAGCTATGTGTATATTTCTTTGCTTATGATATTCTGTGACTAGTATTTCTACTAATAGGACGGGTTTCATCAAATTAAAATTTCTTAACGAATAATCTACCAATCATCTGTTCATGTATTTAAATTTTTCTTCATATAATGAATGGAACAAAACAATTTAAAGCATAAATCTTTATTTTACACTAAGCAATGGTATTGATATTAAGGCCCTTGGTATGGTCCTCCGTGGCTGAGTGAGGCTCCGTCTCATAATCATTTACCTCTCACCTCTAAGGTCGTAGGTTCAGGTCCTACTCGCTCTAAGAACTTTAAGTGGGAAAGTTTGCTAGTTACTTGCAGAAGGACGGTTGTTCTACTCAGATTCATTCTGAGATCTTCCTCAACCAATAAAATTGAACCATATATAACCTGAAATGTTTTGAAAATGGCGTTAAATCATATTACAAAAGGTCACTAGGTATATGGAATGATGGGCAATTATACGATAATTGATAAATATCGTCACATCCTTCTCGCAAGTATCTACTTAGATTTGTCGTTGATTCGTTGGTAAACGTGAAGGTGACATAACTATAAGTACTTTTAACATTTATGTAACATTTATATAACAACATAGTAAGTACTACATGTATACAGTGGCGAACAGTTATATGATCTTTGTAAGATGTATATTGATAACACAAGATAAATTAGGCATGCCGTTGAATAAATGCATACTGATAATGGTTTATTTGCTTGAGTGTTGTTCTTATATTTTCCGTTATATTTCAATTTTGTAAGAATTATTACTATTTTGATTCAGTTATTGTGATTAGAGGGTATTTTTGGAAAGAAAAACATGTCACTACCATTGCACATGTTTTTGTAAATAATGACAAATTTGTTACTATACTCTACAGAAACAATCGCCCAATTCAACATTGTTGCAAGAAAATGCCACCATTTGAAAATATGCTCCTCCCATTTCTTTTTGAAAAAATTAATGGCATTAGTGTTGTTAATAACATCTACAAAGTTATTCAAGTAATTTTCGTTATCTTCTAATACAAAACCTTTATTCATTTTCAAATTACTCAGAGCACAAGTCAAATCCGTCACATTTGTTGTTTATTTATTTATCTTTGAATTCCTTTACTAAAAATTTATATCTGGCAGTTTTGCTAAACTATTATCGTTTTGTTCCCCTGGGAAAACTAATTATGAAATGCCAATGTCAACTTTGGTTTACGAATATATGCATTGATTTCTGCGGCAGAAAACTTTAAACCTCTTATATTCCTTCTTACATAGTATTACAATTCCAACGTTTAACATGGAAAAGTGGTTAGTCTAATGATTAAATGAATGAATAAGCAGACTATTTTACGATTTGCAAGGCATTTAGGAACAATTGAAAGTTATTACTGCTTTTAAACAAATTTTCTTTACTTTTAACTGTTGGTAATTTTCAAGAAATTGTCGTTTAAAAGTATGCCATCTCCTTACACATTATGGTAGGCCCCAGATGCACTTAACATCTAGATTTGGAATTTGCCTCAGCTCATGTTTTTATAATGTTAAAACTTCATTAACATTGATCATATTTTACCAATAACTAAATATTTGTGATGGCTTAGACTGAGTGTGGTAATTTAATCTGTAATGACAAGTTATCATTTAGGGAAATTGAGAATTTTGAGTCGAGGAAAATCGTACATAGCTTGATAGTTTTAGTGCAGCCGATCCTTCGAAGCCAAGGTTAATACGCTGTGCTGTAGGATACTGTTTACATATTATAACAGTACCGCCAATCTGTCACTGACAATTAGGAATGAGTTTTTCAACAGACAATAAGGATAATATTAATGTTAGCGTATATCTAGCTATAAACAGATAATATTTTTAGGCAGATATTAAATCTTAACACATTTTTATTTTAATCATAAAAAACATGGTATAACACTATCAGTTATTTTAAAACACAACTATCTATCAAATTTTCGTACACTGTAATCAGATGTTTACTTTTAAAAATATACATGCATGTTCATGTGTAATCGTCATGTGACTCAGTTATCTCAAAACTATAACAGTCTTTTTACTTTTACTGTCCGTGGGGCTTTACCGGGCACTCATGAATATTCACCAACATGTCAGGTCGTTTAAACGTCTTCTCCGTACAGCTATTCGTGTGTGCGATATAATGCCGATTTAATAATATATTGATATAGGTGTATTAATAGTAATATTACTATTTACGTTCGGACACCGATACTAAATTTACGGATATACAGGAGTGCCAAGTAAATCCTAACGCATATAATTAATATCGAATATGAAAATGAAAATGCAAATTGAGTGGTTGTAACATAGATATTAACATCATAATTGATATTTCGTATACTATTTATAAATCATTTAACAATATAAATAAACCTTGTATAACACTATGGTTGTTCTATTATCATCATCGTATTCAAAAATTAATGTATATAATAAAATCATCTTAAAAAAATTACTTAGATACTTAACTTAGTTTTGACTGATGTGTTATCAATTATATAATCAATATAAATGAAACAAGATGCAGAAAAAAAAGTCCGACCGGGCATAATGCCTTCAAAGGTCACAGTCAACACAACACAAATACATTCATTGCGAAGAATAATTATGTTAAATTCTAAATAATAAGAAATAGCAACCATAAATAATCAACATCAATATGGATCTTATATTGTTCTCTCTCTCTCTCTCTCTCTCTCTCTCTCTCTCTCTCTCTCTCTCTGTTTTCGTTTTATATACTTATAACTAATGACTTAGGAAATCAATATAGGGTTTGTCAGTTTTAATTTTGCTGTTTGACTTATTTAAACATAAATGCCTTATGTCAATTTTCTAATTGAAAGAAATAAGTTGTTCTTTCAATTTTGTTGTGTGCTTTAAATAAAATCACATTGAATCGGTAATAAAATAAAACAGCATTAACTTAAAATACTTAAATGGAAGAATTATGTCTAGGGTGAATAGATTCATAAATATATAAAGTGTTCGGATAAAGTGATGTTTTATATTATTTCATTTCACGATTGACTTAAACACGTTTTCAAAAGTATTTTATTAATGCAAGACTAAATTATGATTACTCATACACACATATATATATATGAATATAAGTAGAAATGATGTATGCAAGCAATGGATTCAGTGAAACTATACCTTATTCAATTCGTTTACAGAGTGGTGTAGTTATATCATTTAACTACATAAATATCTGATTCCTTGAATCTTTTTTAGATTTTTCAAAAATGTTAAACTTTCCAAACATCTCTAAATTTACATCTTCTTCGCCATCATCAGCTAGCTTCAGTTTAAATGAACATACAAACAACATTTATTTCTTTGAAATTTTGTTATAATTTTAGGGAAGGGTCGTATCTAACATTGTAAGTACTGGTGACCCGACCCAATTGTATATTTATGGCAATAATATATATTTAAATTGAAATCTTTTTGTTAACTTGAAGTCAAATGATATCACCAAGGAACAATCGTGTCATTTCAATTCATAACCAGTTACGCATTCTTTCGTATATATTTTCAGGTGATGTACTTGTAATATTGGCGATCCCGAGGTATTCAATTCTTACAAGGAAATCTAACCGCTAAAACACCAAGATGCCTATTCACGAGCTGAACTTGAAGGTCAACATCACTTACGGAGAGGACTATCTTCAGGATGATAACGATCGTGCCAATCAGCTTATGTTCATATTTTGGGGGATTTTAATTCCAATACTAGGTGTAATAGGATTCATAGGAAATATATTAACAATAATTGTGCTCTTCAGGCGAGAAATGAAATCCACCACGATATACTTTTTACGAACGCTCGTAGTTACAGATACGGCAATTATAGTCGGTGTCATTCTGGGATTAACTGTAATTTCCATTACACAGTTAAACCCTAACATGTGGCTTTTTACTGACGTTATTTACCCACACATCTACACACCAACAAATTACATAGTAATGACACTGCAAATGATAAACGTGTGGGTAACGGTGGCAGTGGCTGTAGAGCGGTACATTGCAATATGCCATCCGTTTAGATCTGTGAAAATATGCAACAAAAGGAATGCTTACATTTTGATAGGAGTGATTGTGGTTGTTTCAATGTTGTACAACATCCCGAGATGCTTTGGGACTTCATACAGTAAATGTGGCCCTTCGCAAGATAACTGTTTTACTATCATTACAACTTCAATCGGACAGTCGGATATTTATTCTAAGGTTTATGCTGTGTGGCTTTACATGTTCCTTATTTATATTGTGCCGTTAGTTGTCCTGGCTGTCCTAAATACTCTCCTTATTATGGAACTAATGCGCATGCGTAAGAGAAGAACTGTGTCAAATATTCAAGAAAACAGTGAAGCAAACATGAGTCTCGTACTAATATTGATTGTTGTTGTGTTTATTTTTTGTCAGACGCCAGGTCTTGTGGCGCAGTTTACATTCTTGGAATCCGTAACTATGCTTAAATGGCTGTGTGTGAGCAACACACTTTTTGTTCTTAATTCATCGGTGAACTTTCTAATTTATACAGCCGTTGGCCGAAAATTCAGAAAAGTTCTTCTAAAAACGTTCCATGTGCTTATCAAGCGTCCAGTGATCGAATTAAAGTCAACCTATTCGCAAAACGGTACTGAACTAACCAAGCTTACACAAAACAAAGTGATAACCAATGATTCTGACGAGCTGTCAGATGAAACTTGCACACTGAAAGGTTGTAGATAATATCCAGATAATATTCAATGAGTTTGAACTCGAAAACGCGGACCAAATATTCAAGTTAAATGATCACACGAGTACTAAATACGAATGAACACATTCGATTTACTGTTAAGTGCGAATAATCATATTTGGTTTATTATTCAAGCACATAGTTATATGGTGTTTTAGTGCATGTTTACTATCCAAGTGAAAGTACCTATAGAAACTTAGAACATTACATACGATTGGTATCTCGATTTGCAAAGAATGGGCAAATAAACTGTAGTAAATCATTTTTTGACATATATACTGCAATGATGTCGTAACACTATTTAATGTTGGAGCAATAACTGTTGAAATGACAATCTATGCAAGGGTTACCAAAATAACCGCCAAATACTAACACAGCGTGTGTTAAGAAGAAACCCTTTGTGTTCTTCCTGGACAATCGGACCATTAGTTATTACCACTTAAAAACTTCGAGGAGTTTTTTGTAGTTGTTTAAAGATGTATTTAAAAAACAATGGCAATGAGCCAAGACAAATGGAGCATATGTTGTTTTTAAAACAAAGATCTGTGTGTACAGCTGATGCGTATCGATGAGTTAGTACATTGTATTAGTAAGTATATGCGTTAAATAGTAAAATGACTTGCCAGTGTGAAATGGTGTGAAGAGAAAACAGTACATAAATTAAGATAAATGTCTAAAACCAGTTGCGAAACTTAAATATGTATGCATATACATGTATGCACCGGTGATGTGTCTCTGACACATATGTGATAAAGGAATATATCAATACGGCACATCTGCCGTAACGTGACTTGCATGTCCCCCGCACAGAATAATTAATTATACTGAAATGCTTTTGATTCACAAAACAGCCCAAAGTGTTGTTGGAACTGTAACAAGATTATAACATTAGTGTTACTTAAATAATGAAATGTATTAGCTTGATAGTATGTATACTGTTTTAAATTAATGTTGATCATATTAAGAACTTAGTCACATATGAAAGACATTATTTAGAACGCAAAATACAGCACTTTATGGTCATCTGCACGATTTAATTATTGACTAAGCAAGAGACCTACCGTTAAAATAGCTTAGACTATCATGTCAGAAGAGCCAAAAAAAACGCATGTGTGATGTGAATAAAACTAGTATTTTTTTTAGAAATATTCAACCTGCATTCAACCTGCTTCATCCACTTTCCTTCCATTAACTTGGTAAACACTCTATTTGCACTAGTTTAAGTGACCTATGACAACATCTGTAATATATATATAACTTCAGTACTAACTCGAAATACGTATTTATTAAATCGCGCATTCCATGTTAACAAATTATTGTTAATTTAAACTTAAATTTCACAATCAGTGTTTTTGATTCTATGTCGGTGTGTGTACATGTATTAAACTCATTTGTGCAGATATAAACTTTCTTATGTCGTAAAACCATTATACCTCATCTCTCGTAAAATTGGGTCAATCATTAAAGTTAAGTCGTGTGTCATGGTTGTTTGAAAGTATGCCAACGTCATTCATTTACTGAGTCGCCTGCGGTATGCGTTGGTGGTGTTCTTTTCTTACAACAGGCGATTAAATAAATATTGTTCCTATGTCGACTCGCGTTAAACTATAAAAGATCAATATTCATTTAGGGATGCTATGTGACAAAATATAATCACTTATATTGCTTTTCAATATATGTTTTTTTAAACGGTTTATGGTTCCATAATAACGCCTGTTCCACGTATTTATTTATAATTGGTCGTGACTTTAACAATATACAACTTGCACATGTCCAGCATGTATTCATCAGTGTGGCTGTAACGCCTGGATTCTGTCTCACCAACACATTTAAATATATATATTTATACTTAAAAATGTGAATCTAAGAAAGGCAGCCAAGTGATCAAGATTTCGGACTGGTCCCAGTTAAATTTCATAATGTTTCAGTGATATTAATGATATAATGAATAGATAACCAATCCAAACTGAGTTAAATTTTTAATTATTTAATTGCAGCTTAAGAAAATGTGTGTGAAGCAGAAGTCTGGTCTAAAGCATTTTCCAGTTTGTCGCAGTAAAACAAACGTCCAAATATTATGGTATAATGAGACAAACAATGCTTTCAGGCATGTTTAAAAATATGAGTATTAGACGAAACCGATATAACGCAGTGACGTCATGACGTTTAACTGTATATCAATCAATTTATTTCTAAAATAATGAGCACTATGGGCACGGCTATACATTTGATTACTCCCCATAGTATAAGATCTAAAGTAATCAAAGCTAGAGCTGAGCAATTTGCATTTGATTTTATGTAAAGAAATAAAAGAGTCAAATACTCATTTAAGTATTATCACAATTTTACCAAGACAAATTGTTATGTTTACCGCCCTGCAATTTGAAGAATGGCGGACGAGCAACAAGTGCTACCATGTTCGTTCATTCGTGTTTGCGTCCGTGCACCCGTCCGTCAAAAAACTTATGTAAGAGTATATTTATTAAATATTATGTATATCTGTATAATTATAACATACATGTAAATATACATTTTTTGGTAGAATTTAATTACGTATAGCGGAGACATTTGTGTCCAAGGATACGTTTCAAGATGTATTGATTAGATTATAATACGACTACGTGGCGCTTGTAGTGTACTTCTCCTTTTAAAAAATATAAAAAATGGTTTCATTGTCCAACGACGTAGAAATCCTTAGCAAGAATTTTTTTAGCATTTCGTCAGACCGTTAAAGTCATAATGCAAATGTTGATCGGCACGTAACAAAACAAAAGTTTCAATCGGAATTTCTGACCGAGATAATACCTTTTTTTTTTAGTAAGTCCAAAAGAATTGAAATTCACGCTGCTCAATTTGGAACCTGTTACGTCAAACGTTGTGCTATGGAAAGAAATTCTAATAATGACACTGCTTTTTTAAGATGACATTGACCATTGCCAATAATTAACTTAACCTATAATATTATGTGATTTTTACTTAGCTCCGTTTCTTTTATACTATTGGGCCCAGAGCCACTTGACTTTGTCCATATTGGTTTGATACAAAATTTAGGATTATGTGTCAAGCTACGTCTCTTTAAAACTGTTTACTCCAGAGTCACTGAATTTTTATTGTACCTAGTTGTGTTATTGGCAAAACCACTAGGCGTCTTCCTAATCTCACAAAGCGACGATACAGGCGAAAAAGTCAATCCCATGGAATAAACATGTGCTAACTATATTTGTTTAAACATCATTTCAAATATCATTTTCATATATGTGATTAAAAATGGTTAGTAACTGTACTCACGTTGTCACTGGCATATGTATCATTGTTGTCTATATATGCGGAATAAGTTTACATATTAATATTAATCAAGGATGTGTTTTTGTTATTTATTTTTTGGGGAGGGGGGCTGTATCAAACATTTATCTTAGTTATCAAATATGTCAAGCTAAAGCAGTTATTACCCGCACCTAATGTAAATGACTGCTACATACGTTTGCCCGGGACCATATATGAAACATGAGATGAAAACGACATGATAAGAACTGCTATATAACAATTTCATTGGATTAAGGATTTATTTTGTTTTTAACTGTATAGTTTATACTATGTATACCATCATTATCCTTAGCTGTGTCACTACCCTTACCATTGATTCAAAACATTCGCTAATTGGCTCAATTGAATTTCCACACATGTATATATGTTATGCATTGGCATGTTTCGTTTTATTAAATATATTGTATGTAGTTTTTGTGTGTATAATGCAATAAATGTGTCTTCGATGGAATAATCGCGCGAAAATGTTAATCAAGTGAACATATTAACAAGTAGGTGTTCGTTTTCTGATACACTGCGGTTAGGTATTGATTAGAATTACTCAAATCCTGAAACTTATTATATATGAGATAACCTTCATTAAACTGTGACATTGCCATACTTTCAATTAAACTTAGTTGCACTGATATCAGTGAATGGTATTGAGTGTCGAAGTAATAGATATGGGTTTGATGATCGTCACTGTCTACGCCAGTAAACATTTCTTCCTCAAGGCCAGTATTTACTGACAACACAGTTATTCTCTGTAATGAAGCATCTTTCCCATGAATTGATAGATCATCTGTATGAATTTTTTCCCCCTTAATCAGAAATTACCCAACATGTAATATTTTTCTGTAAAATTTGTTTATGTTAATTATATGGTTTTTTTGAAAGCATGTCTCACATTTTCTGCCTGTATTTCCCGTAGATTGTACTTTACATTTTTTAAATATTAAAAGAAAATTGATATTAAGTATATAGCTGAATCGGATTACTGAATAGGAAATATATGTTAAAAAGTTAATACATTGACATCTTGAATGTTGGCAGGAGATTTTAGATTTTTAATGAATATGTGTATTTTTTGTTTTTTGTTATCCGCATAAAACTGGTTTGAAAATGGTCAGTTAAGTTTTACCTATTTTCAAGTTAAAAAACTATAAATACATTATAATTCAAATTAAAATAACAGAGCTCTAATTTTGAATAAATTACAAGAAACACGTTTCTTTTGGCATGTGCCCATTATCACAGCGATTACAATAACAATCACAAGCGGTGCGTAAGGTCAAACAGTAACTCGAATTTTATGTCACGGTCACATCGCCCTATATAGGGCAATATAAGTCGTTGGTAAATCGTTTTACATTCAGTTTCTTTGTCTATATTGGAGTATAGAGGAATAATAAGACTAAAAGCGGCGTGGTGATGTTGTGCATATAATGATGGCCGCTTCCACTAGAGGTTGTGGGTTCGAGCTCATGCCTTTAAAATAAAACACTTAGTACTGGTTCTACCCAGGAAGCGGAATGAAGCGTCCATCTTTGCAATCGAAATCGAATGAAATAGTATAAGAATATTTACATTTGGTGAGTATTTACATGGCATATTCACGAAAACAAAACAAGCATAAACAATTTATTGAATACTAGTGAAAAAAAAAGACACAACAATGTACAGAAGTAAATACTATGGCTACATCCTGGCTTAGAACAATATGGGACAAGCAAGATCACCACTGCTTGGGAGATTAAACATGCATACGCAAACCTTAAGAATAGCTAATTTAACCGTCAAATTCAAATTATATGCAATTCAATTTTGTCTGTTTTCAAATGTTATACTTATAATAACCAGTCTGAATGTTCTATTTGATACTTTTATACTTTCAGAAAGCTGTGTACTCGTACCTTTGATTCATCTTATAAATATTATGTCGACAAACAAGACTATTTTCGTCAGAATATTTAAATTCGGCCGCGAGATAAATAACATCTCCGTTATATGATACTGCGGGCTGTAAAGTTATATTTAATCGAGTTAGATACACTTTTCTTTTATTACTCGAAAATAGGTTTTATTTAATAACATGGGAATATGCAGAATATAATTTTACAGGCCTATAAAACGTTTTATATTTCACATCCTAGTTGAATCTATACCACTCTTTTAAAGTTTGGATAATCAAAAGAATTGAAGTTTACATTCAGAAACAAACTTATATTTACTTGTTTGCCATATTCTCTTTTTTTTTTGCTTCAGAAATATGAACATAAAATATCTGCTATCACCATTGAAATGTGATACACTAATTGTATATAGCACATAGAAATATGCAAGCTATAATGTCTCTTGAAAACAACATGCTCTGTAAATTATGATTTTAATCTATTCTGGTTTATTTTTTATTACATTGTGTATTGCATGGTGAGAATGTAACAAGGAAGCAAGACAGAATCATAAACCTTACAGAAAAAACTGTCATTATTTTGTCCCAAATATATATATATTTATATATATCCTAGTCGTCCCTTTGTTTTATCAGGTGTACAGCGAGCGATGTTTTGCATCTGTGTAAATTTTAACTATATTATAAATATTTGAATACGGAAGTATTTGAGATAGAACTGACTCATCATAAGAGGGGCGTTCTATAAGTAATGTTATTAGTCCCATAAACTACGAACCGTGAACATGTAAATCGTAAAACTTCTCAGTCAGATTGATTTACCTGTTGTCCACCCGATGTTACAAACAAACAAATAATGCGAGTTCCAGAATTTTTTTTTCTGAATATATCATTTGTTTATTACCGATATAACAATATTTATTGAACGCCCATCATATTCCTGTGTGTTTTCACGACTCTAAACAGTGCTTAATATTTTAAAGCAGTTTTAGTGCTTATGCTTAAATTTATTTAATTATTTATTTCATGAATACGATTTGAAAAATTTTTTTTATTTTTTCTCAACAATCTTATGCTAATAAGTTAAACATTTTATTTGATACTGGTCACTTTTTGCAATTACTACTGCTGTAAAATGCATAAATCATTTACCCGTGAGATCTGAATAGATCCTGAGTTTTATATAATTTGGTTAATATAACTCTTCTTGCAGTAAAAGTTTTCACTTAATGCCAACATAGAACTTTGATTCCACTAATTAGAAAACTTTCCACTTTTTCAGCAGTGTATACGATTGTACATTTTATCAACTCAGTAATGTCGATGCATTTTTTCTGAAAGCAATTTTCTGTGATTATATGTTACAAACTCAATAATGTATACGTGCTGAAGACGATAATAAAGTTGTTATGTTACTACATACAATAGTGCTCTGTTTTATGTTGTTTTACCAGTCATTTCGTGCTTGACATCTAGATGAATGTATGATAATGTACCAATAGTTTTTGGTATATAATAATTTATTTTAGCTGTATTCCAAGGAAAGCCCAAAGCTTATATGAACCTCTCGAGTTCGCTTCCTGGGTAGAACTAATCCTGGGTGTTGTTTTTAAAAGGGCATAGGGTCAAGATGTGGATCGGACACGCAACCTCTGGCGTGAGCGATCAATATTCTAGATATAATACTACCACCCCGTCGGTAACAAACTTTTATAAAAAAAGAATGCATTGAAAAATAACGACAGTCCTTTAACAAGACACCTTTTCCGCATATGCTTAGTAATGGTTCTACAGAAGAAGACTTCGAGCAAGATTTGTCAAAGCTGCAAACTAAATCGCATTATCAAAATAAAGTACAAAGTAAAGTCATTTTAACATATGCTTTTGATAATCATTTGTTTCTACGTTCAGATATATGCGGCTTGTACGACAAGGCTTATGTTTCAACAACATTTTACTTAAATATTTAATTTAGTTTTTGGCCGGTGCGTAAGCACTGGTTATAACCGTTATTTTGAAGTCACTCGTCGCTTTTACTAAAAACCTAACAACTCAGCTGAGAGAAATTCAATCTACTCATCCGATAAAAAAAGTAGTTCTATCGAATATGTTTGAAAAATGAATTTAATTTAAGCGTATTTAGCTATAAATCAATTGAATCATAGATTAAATGATAAACTTCGTCAATTAAGTTATATATGCTCACAGCAGTAATTTTAAAAACATTTTTTTCGTAAATTTGTGGGTTATTTGGTAGTCTATCCCAGTCCTGATATCTCCCGAATCCGGTCTATGAATCCCCATTGAAAAGTCAGGGAAATCCATGCCCACAATTCATAGATTCAACGCTTACCAAACTGTGACGTCATTCAACTGACCAATCAAAGTGCTCAAATCCCATTCCTAGTTTACGGCCCGCTCGGGAGAGCTGGTCCGCTCTACAGACTAGTTATTTGGCGCGTAATGTAGTTATACGTTTATATAACTGCGACGTGACTGATGCTGAAGACGCCTTTTTTCTTGATACTGATAGGACAATTGACAATTGAGGACAAGCGTGAAAAGTGAGGGGGGGATGCGGGGGGGGGGGGGGTTGGTTTCAGTGTTATTATTACGGCATACCTTTCAGTTCTTCGTATCATAGGAAGCACTCAGAAACAAATTGTGAGCATAATTATGGACACGTTTGGGTTCTTGATAAAAAATTGTAAATTTCATGCCCCTGGGTCTCACGGTTTGGCCCTGGGGTGGGGCTTACTTTATTAAATCTATATAAGAGAAAATGACAAAAAAAAACATTGTTTCTTAAGACTGAATAGACTTATGTGAATGTTTTTTGGTGTGATTTGTTGTTGCTGACATGACAGTTAATGTGAATGTCATGGTCCCCATTCCCATGAGGTCTTAGGGACTGGACCAAAACAGTCAAATTCAAGGTAAACTTTAAAAATTCTTCTTATTATAGGAAGCACTTGGAAACAATTGGTGAGCATGATAATGGACGCCTATGGGTCCTTTATAAATATTACGAATTGCATGCGCCTGGGTCTCAAAGTTTGACCCTTGGGGTGGGGCCTACTTGACTAAATATATGTAAGTGAAAATGACAAAACTGTTATTTTTAATGACTAAATAGACTTATTTGAATGTTTTCTGGTGTGATTTGTTGTTGCTGACATGACGGTTAATACCTATGTGAATTTCATGGTCCCAACACCCATTAGGTATTAGGGGCGGGGCAAAAACAGTCAAATTCAAGATAAACTTCAAAAATCTTCTTCTTATTATAGGAAGCACTCAGAAACGAATTGTAAGCATGGTTATGGACGCCTACGGGTCCTTTATAAAAATTGTGGTTTGGCTCCGGGGATTGGGCCTACTCTACTAAATCTATAACTGTAAACATAATTAATGAGGCCTTTGAGTCTGTCATAAAAATTGTGTATTTCGTACCCCTGGGTCTCACGATTTGACCCTTGGGTTGGGTACTACTTTACTATATCTATATAAGAGAAAATGATCTGATTTGTTGAATCAGATATGACATTCAAAATCCATGTTTGAAATTTTGCAGCTTCCCGAATAACAGAAGTTGGAAAACAGATTCCTATAGCTTTATGTCATTTAGGATAATCAGGTGACCGTTAAGGTCCATGGGCCTCTTGTTAGATCTACTGGCCAAAGGCCAGAAGGACTCATGCGATGGCGCGTTGTCCGTCGTCTGTCTACCGTTAACAGCACTTTCACTGAAACCACTTGGCCAGTTAAACTCAAACTTAACATGGATGTTTCTTATGAATAGGAGATTATACAGAAGATTTTTTTATTAATATTATTTAAAATTCAAGATAGCCACCGTTACTAAAGTAGTATAAACTTAATACTATGTGGTTTAATAAGCAGGACTTAATTTCCAGAAGGGGCCAGGTGAGATCTCAAAAGGATTAAAACTGAATATTTTCAAAAATCTTCTTCTCAACAACTGGCCAGTCTAATCAGTTTATATTTTATATAAAATTATTCCTATGGGAAGGGGGGTTTGAGGTTTGTACACATCAAGGGGCTTGAATGGATAAAGGCTTTGAATGGAGACAACTATTTTTACATAGGAGTTCTATGGGAGAACAGAAAATTCTCATTTTCTCTAGCATTTTTGTAAAAAAACAATTTTGAATTTGAGATTTAGTCGGAGGGACCCAAAAAGAGTTGATTTTGTGAAATATCAAAAACTGATTAGTCGAATTTGTTACATAAAACAGTGTCCACAGAACCTGTTGGGCCTCTTTTTTTTTTTTTTTAATTTCAAAAATCTCCGACGACAGTACATGGTCAAGATAGTTGGGGTGTAGCATCATCTCATGATATGTCCTCTGTGGTCATATTTTGAGTCGCCAGAGAAACTGATATTTAAATGCATTGTGACAAAACTTTTACTGTAGTAGAGATATCACAATCTGAAATGACTGGAGTTGTTAGACAAAACAGTGTTTGTGCCTAGAAAACAAATTGTTCAACCATTTCTTGTTGCTGTATTGTGAGAAATAAATTCAATTGTTGGGAAAAAAAAGGGAAAAATTAAAAACACTCTTCCTTATGATACTTTCTTCGTTAACCTTCCATAAATGTTTCCCTCTGAAAACATGCACCGGCCACAAGTACTTTGAGTACTTTGATCTTTTTATATTATCAGTTATATATGTGTATACTTTATATCAATGAAACAATATGCAGTTTTACTGGAACCAGATTTAAATCATGGTCTTCTGACTATTTAAGATTTTTTTGAGACAGAAATCTGGTGAGAGGTTTGTAGTACTTTGCGTGGCTCGAGTCAATCTTAATAAGAAGAAAAATAAATGTCAAACATGGCATAAAGTATTGAATAACACAGTCAACACCACACAAATCATTGCATAGAATACTTATGATAAAATTCTAAATAATCAGAAATAGAAACCTTAAATAATCAATATCAATATGTTTTGATTTAATATTGTAATTAATTGATGAAATTAAATCTCTCTCTCTCTCTCTCTCTCTCTCTCTCTCTCTCTCTCTCTCTATTTCTCTCTCTCAGTTTTCGTTTGATATACTTCCAACCAATTACGTTGATAAATCAATATTGTGATACACGCCTTATCATTTGTGAGTTTGTCAGTTTTAACTTTACTTAATTAAACATAAATGTCTTTTGTCCTTTTTCGTACCGAACGATAGAAACTGTTCTTTCAACTCTTGTTAAGTGCTTTGAATTAAACCACATGGTTTGGTTATAAAATGAAATAGCAAAAATCTAAAATACTTTTATAAATTATGCCTAGGGTTAATAGACACATACATATATAAAGTGTTCGAATAGTGTGATATTTTATATCGTTTTATTTCACGATTGACCTCAAACGTATTCAAATATAATTTATTCATGCAAGACTAAATATACGGATATATGTATGTAAGCAGACCAGATGTATGCCCGCCATTGATTCCATAAAACTATATAGCTTATTCAATCCGTTTACAGAGTGGTGTAGTTTAGGCATTTATCTACATAAATATCTGATTCACTGAATCTCTTTCAGAATATTGTCTTCAGTAACCATTTATATTCACTATAAGACAAAAATGTTAAAATTTCCTAACGTCTTTAATTCTACAACTTCTCCGCCATCATCAGTTAGCTTTAGTTAAAGTGGCCATGCCAAAACCATTTATTAGAGTTGCGTACTTACTTTTGTAAACTTATGTCGAATGAGATCACAATGAAACAATCGTGCAATTTCAATTCATTCCCAGTTACGCATTATTTCGTATATAATTTCAGATTATGTCCTTGTGATATTGGCGATCAAGAGGTACTCAATTCTTTCAAAGAATTCTACCCGCTAAAACACCAAGATGCTTATTCACGAGCTAAACTTGAAGGTCAACATCACTTACGGAGAGGACTATCTTCAGGATGACAACGATAGTGCCAATCAGCTTATGTTCATATTTTGGGGGATTTTAATTCCAATACTAGGTGTTATAGGATTCATAGGAAATATACTAACACTAATTGTGCTCTTCAGGCGAGAAATGAAATCCATCACGATATACTTTTTACGAACGCTCGTAGTAACAGATACGGCAATTATAGTCGGTGTCATTCTGGGATTAACTGTAATTTCCATTACACAACTAAACCCTGACATGTGGCTATTTACTGACGTTATATACCCTCACATCTACACAACAATAAACTACATAGTAATGACACTGCAAATGATAAACGTGTGGGTAACGGTGGCAGTGGCTGTAGAGCGGTACATTGCAATATGTCACCCATTTAGAGTAGTAATGATATGTAAAAAAAGGGATGCTTACATATTGATAGGTATGTTGGTGGTTGTTTCAATGTTGTACAACATCCCAAGATGCTTTGGGACTTCATACAGTAAATGTGGCCCTAAGCAAGATAACTGTTTTACTATCATTACAACCGCAATCGGAAAGACGGATATTTATTCCAAGGTTTATGCTGTGTGGCTTTACATGTTCCTTATTTATATTGTGCCGTTAGTTGTCCTGGCTGTCCTAAATACTCTCCTTATTATGGAACTTATGCGCATGCGTAAGAGAAGAACTGTGTCAAATATTCAAGAAAACAGTGAAGCAAACATGAGTCTTGTACTAATATTGATTGTTGTTGTGTTTATTTTTTGTCAGACGCCAGGTCTTGTGGCGCAGTTTACATTCTTGGAATCTGTAACTATGCTTAAATGGCTGTGTGTGAGCAACACACTCTTTATTCTTAATTCATCGGTGAACTTTCTAATTTATACAGCCGTTGGCCGAAAATTCAGAAAAGTTCTTTTAAAGACGTTTCATATGCTTATCAATCGCAGCCAGTGACCAAATTTAACTCACCAAATTAGCAAAAGGGTACTGAACTAAACAAGCTTACAAAAAACAAAGTGATTATCAATGATTCTGACGAGCTGTCAGATGAAACTTGCACACTGAAAGGTTGTAGATAATATTCAGATAATATTCAATAAGTTTGAACTCGAAAACGCGGACCAAATATTCAAGTTAAATGATCATTTGAGTACTAAATACAAATGGATACATTCGATTTACTGTTAAGTGCGAATAATCATATTTTGTTCATTACTCAAGCACATGGTAATATGTCATTTAAGTGCATGTTTATTATCCAATTGAAAGTAACTATAGAAACTTAGAACTTTACATAGGATTGGTATCTCGATTTGTAAAGAATGGGCAAATGAACTGTAGTAAATCATTATTTGACATATATACTACAATGATGTCGTAACACTATTTAATGTTGGAGCAATAACTGTTGAAATGACAATCTATACAAGGGTTACCAAAATAACCGCCAAAGACAAACAACACAGCGTGTGCAAAGAAGAAACCCTTTATGTTCTTCCTGGACAATCGGACCATGAGTTATTACCACTTATTAATAACTTATTAACCACTTCAAGGAATTTGTTGTAGTTCTTCAAGTTGTTTAAAGAATTATTTAAAACGATGACAATGAGCCAAGGCAAATGGAGCATGTGTTGTTTTTTATAACAAAGATATGTGTGCACAGCTGATGCGTATCAATTAGTTAGTACATTGAGTTACGAAATATATGCGTCAAATTGTAAAATGAATTGCTAGTGAGAAATGGTATGATACAGACGTGAACAAGTTTGTTTTCACTATGTCCATTTTTCAATTTACATTAACCTTGACAAACAAGTGTGTTTACGAATATCAATTTCAAATACGTCTGCTGAAAACTGATGCAATACAGGTCAAGACCAAAAGTTTTAAAAGAGTTCGCCTATGCATGTCAGAAATTATAGAGTTCCGGATGAGTGATCTTATAGATTTTTTATTAAAAAATGATCACAAGATCAATGTAGAATGAAAATAAGCAAACAGTTGAAAAGGTTTATTATTATAAGAAGAGGTGGATATATTAAGATGCATTAATAAAGTATAAAATAAATATATGTATATATATGTATATAGTTTTTTTAAATCAGTGTTTTAATTTGGTTACTAATATATTTTTTTTATTAAATAAATAAGAAGCATTAAAAAATCACATGCTGTTCAGTGTATTGATATTGTTATGGAATAAACCGATTGAGAAATATTCGTTCATGTGAAAGGTAAGCGCAGTTTTATTTGCTTTCATCTAGTTGCGCTTTTGCAGCCCCATGTCATTTTAGTTTGACAAATTGCGTCATCCAGTCATGGATCAAACTCAGGTGCCGCCAATTTGTAAGACGAATATTAGGGTCACAGTGATCTAACGTGAATATGAAGGCAACGGAAATATGTGAGTTATAGTTTTGGTAGAAAAATATTACTTGATAGTTATTAAAATGTTATATACAAGCATTCAGTAAAAGCATACGTTGGCATTTAACTATTTAACAGCGATTCTTAAGTGATCGAAAACCGGTAACTCCATCATATTGAAATGCTTTTGATTCACAAAATAGCCCAGTGTTGTTGGAACTGTAAGAAGATTGTAACATTATTGTAACTAACATAATGAAAATGATAAATGTTATGGTACCTATACTGTCATTATTAACGGACACGTTTCAAAATTTACTAATTAGATTCTTATACGATTATGTGCCGATTGTAAGTACTTCTCCTTTTTAAAGATTTAAAAAAATTTGTAATTATTCAACGACGTAGAAATTCTTATAAAGAAATATTGATCGGCACGTAACAAAACAAAAGTTTCAAGAGCAATTACTGACCGAGATAATAACTTTCTTCTAAATAAATCCGTAAGAATGGAACTCCACACTGCTCAATTTTGGCTCGCCTATTCGTATGCAGGAAGAGACAGGTTTCATTGTTCTGTCGGCGTCGGCATCAGCATGAACAATTCAATTTTTAGAGTTAAGCTCCGATTCTCAGAAACTGATTGACTAAATTTAGTCACTAAATTTAGTCCATAGTTGCGTTATAGGTAGCACTACTAAAATCATTTAACAATTTCTTGGATAAACCTGACATTTATCTCCTTGGATGAATAAATTAGACTACACAACGCTTAGGTCTTGCAAAATCTGTTTGATTTTAACTGGAGTCACGAAATGGATTATAGTTGTTTTATATTACTACTCAAAACAATGAAGACTTTAACTTCTTCGAACAATTACGAAATGTTTTTTTATTGTTTTTTTTTTCCCCCAGAAAATTGTGCTATGGAGAGAAGTTCTAAAAATGACACTGAGTGTTTAAGATGACATTGACCGTTACGAATAATTAACTTAGCCTAAAAATGTAATGTTTTTTTTTGCTTAACTCCGTTACTATATGGCACAGATCCACTTCACTTAATCTATACTTATTTTATATAAAATTAAAAATAAGTTGTCAAGCTCCGTCTCTTTGAAACTATTTACCCAAGAATCACCAAATTTATTTGGTTCCTAGCTGAGTTATTGGTAGAACTACTAGGCATCTACTTAATCTCACAAAGCGATACAGGGGAAACAGTCAATTCCATGGAATAAACGTGTGCTAATTTTAATTGTTTATACATCATTTCAAATATCGTTTTCATATATTTGGTTAAAAAAGCGAGTAACTGTACCAACGTGGTTGCTGGCATATGTATCTATGCGGAATAAGTTTATATTTACATTAGTCACGGATGTGTTGTTTTGGGGAATGGGTTTATACCAAACATCCTCTTAGTTATCAAATATGTCAAGCTAAAGGAGTTTTTTCTGCACGCACCTAATGTGAATGACTGCTACATACGTTTACCCGGGACCATACATAGAGCATATGATAAAAAAAACATTAATGCCATTAAAATGATAATTCCAATGTAACATTTCTATTGGATGAACGATTTATTTTGTTTTTAACTGTATAGTTTATATTATTAATACCATGATTACTCTTACCATTTATTTCAAACAATTATCTTATTGGCTCAATTGAAATTCCACACATGTATTTATATTATGCATTGGCGTGTATCGTTTTATTTGATATATTGTATGCAGTTTTTGTATGAATAATGCAATAAATGTGTCTTTGATAGAATAAAGGTGCGAAAATATTGCTCAATTAAATATATATTAAGTCATAACAAGTTAGTGTTCGTTTCTCTAGTATACTGTGGCTTGAAATTGATAATTACTAAAATCCTGAAAATAATTACATATGAGATAACATATATTAAACTGTGCCATTGCCATACTTTCAATTTAAGCTAGCTGCACTGATATCAGTGAATGGTATTGGATGTCCGCGTAATAGATGTGTGTTTGATGATCGTCATTGTCTACGTCAGTAAATATTTCTTCCTCAAGGCCAGTATTTACTGACTACACAGTTATTCTCTGTAATGGAGTGTCTTTCCCATTAATTGATAGATTATTTGTATGAAACTTACCCATCAATAAAGTATGTAGCATATATGCTGCCTGTATTTTTCGTAAATTGCATTTTCCATTTTTTAGATATTAAAAGAAAATTAGTATTAAGTGAAATAACTTAATTTGATTACTGAATAGGAAATGTCTGTTAAATCGTTAAGTAATTGACATATTGTACGTTAGCAAGAGATGTTTTAATGATGTTGTTTTTCTATTTTTCGTAATCCGCACTAAACTGGTTTGGAAAATGGTTAGTTAACTTTAACCTATTTTATTCTCTTCACGATAAAAACTATAAATACAACATAATTCAAATTGAAATAACAGCTTTAATTTTGAAATAAATTATAAGAAACACGTTTCTTCTGACATGTCCCCATTACCACAGCGGTAACTATAACAATCACAAGCGGTGCGTAAGGTCAAAAAGCAACTCGAATTTTATGTCACTGTCACATAGCCATATAAAGGGCACTAAAGGTCGTTGGTAAATGCTTTTACATTCAGTTTTGTCTGCCTATATTGGAGTACAGAGGGATAATAAGAATATAAACGGGGCAGTGGTGTAGTGCATATAATGATGGCCGCTCGCGCCAGAAGTTGTGGGTTCGATCCTATGCCTCTAAAATAACAACACTTATTACTGAAAATAAAAGATTTGTAATCACCAAATGAAATGTATTGCATGGTGAGAATGTAACAAGGAAGCAAGACAGAATCATAAATCTTACATAAAAAACTGTCATTATCTTAACATATATATTTATCGTAGTCGTCTCTATGTTTTATCAGGTGTACAGCGAGTGATGTTTTTGTATCTGTGTAAATTTTATCTCGATTATAAATATTTGAATACGCAAGTACTTGAGATAGAACTGACTCATCATATGAGGGGCGTTCTTTAAGTAATGTTATTAGTCCCAAAAGCTTTGAACCGTGAACATGTAAATCGTTAAACTTCACAGTCAGATTGATTTATTTGTTGTCCATCCGATGATACCAACAAACAAATCGTGCGAGATCCCGAAAACTCTTTATCGTAGTCTTGATCACGCACAGTCTTATATACTGGAGTCAAATATATTTGGAAACAGAGTTGCTAAATGAGCTATATTGGTTGTGTGAACAAATGGAGTGCAAATTGTTGCATGGCTATGGTCATAGCAAGTAAATTAGATATCGAGTCCCTCAGAAAGAATGGCCGCAAAAGACAGATGAATGTCTTGCATTGCCATCAGAAATGTAGTATTTCAATGTCTGATGGGTATACACAAAAATGCCATGAATACATATTTCAGAAGTTGTTAAAGGTATTTCTGTTTAATGAGATTACTTTGAAGGTATGAACCAAATATTACCAAGATATTATTTGTTGATCTTTCTTATTTTATACCAACATTTATTGAACTTCCTTCGTATTCATGTTTGTTTTCATGACTTAAAAAGTACTTTCTATCTTAAAGCAAATTTAGTGCCGATGCGTAAAGCTCTTTTATTATTATTTTTTTAATTACAGTACTATTTGAAAAAAAAGTTTATTTTTGTTTTGTTTACCTATGGGATCTGAATAGACGAATGAGTTTTATATAATTTGATTAATATAACTCTTCTTGGAGAAAAAGTGCTTACTAAAAGTCAACATTGAAGTATGATTCACTAACTAGAAAACGTTCCACTTTTATTTTCAGCAGTGTATATGAATGTATCAGAATATATTTTCTGAAAGCAACTTTCTGTAATTATATGTTATAAACTCAATAACGTATGCGTGCTGAAGACGATAATAAAGTTGTTATAATACTACACACACTCAAGTTTTGTTTTATGTTGTTTTACCAGTTATTTTGTGCTTGACATTTAGATAAATGTATAAAACCAATAGTTTTCAGTATATATTAATTTATTTAGCTGCATTCATAGGAAAGCCCCAAGCTTATATGAACCCCTCTGAGTGTTGTGTTTATAAGGACATAGGGTCAAGCTGTGAATCGAACCCACAACCTCTGGCGTGAGCAACAAACATTCTATACACTACCGCCCGTCTTTTATAAAAATGAATGCATTTGAACAAACGGCTGTATTTACCACTAAAATTTAGTAATACATATTTACAATAGTCTTACTTTCCAGAAATATAAGGAAACATGTCAATGCCTTCTAGTTTTGAAAACATCATTCCCATCGGTGCTTTTATGTTTGTATTAATATAATTTTACCTTGCAGCTTAAAAGGAGTCACAATGCTTCTCGAATTAAGTTTGAATAAACGCTTATAATAAAACTTGCTTAACTGAGGAATTATAATATGTAAATAATAATTTAGTGACAGTGACATAAATACATACCATATTTTCATTTATATTTTTGATCTGTGTATATTGTGATCGAGTTTTCAACATTGAATTTGATATTTTGAAACATTCATGATCAATATCAGGGCCGTGCATGAACCTACAGTATTACTATGAAATACGATATATGAAATATTTGAGCTTATTTATTTATGATACCTTGTTTTACGATGCACAACGTAATGAAGTGTTTGAAAGGGAAAGCATGTGTGCATTTGTTTTAAGCATGATAACTCACTCATAATATATGGATAACGTCGAATGAACTGCACCAGAAATGATAAGTTATTCATCTTAACAGTATAAATAAAAAATATCAAATTATGTGTCGCTACTGAACATTATACCTACATACCTCAAGAAAGTGACTTATTTTATGGATAGAAAAAACAATTTACAATTTACACTGCAATCGGCTAGCCATAAATGCTATTTATAGTTTTTTTAAGTCAGTAACCGCCATTTCATTTCCCATAGACTTACATTTTAGCGTTTGTGCTTAAAACCTATTTTTAAAACATTTGTTCATGAAAATGACCTACCTTGCATTCAAGTATTAACCTAGATACATAAAAAAAAAAAAATAGGTCAAAAGTACCACTTTTAACTACTTTCGGTTCACTGAAGTTCATGACCCCCAGTCTTGCACTGAATTCATTTGCATTTCCAATAGATTTACCACTAGTGCCATTTGTTACATTAAATAGTCAAAATGAGCAAATATGTTATTATTATTTTTTTCATAATAAAAAAAATCCTATTTTAACAAATTGAGAAGAAAAGCATTCATTGTGACATTTATATCTAGCCAAAAACAAGCTTACAAACATGATATATGCCCTTAACATCCCTATACTTTTTTCAGCCAATCAGAATCCCGGTCTCAATGGTGGTAGCTGACCTAAAGTGGCACCTTAACTAACTTTTTCATACTTTTTTATGTTTCACTTGATTCAATACATATTTTCAAACAAACTAATACCTTTGTTTTCTGTTTACTCCCAAAATGGACATTTTTAAAGCATTTTCCATGTTTGCTTGCTAAACATGTATATCAGCATCTGTTGCAGCATGAAAATAAGTGAAATAGTCTAAAATATGTGATCTTAAAAACTGAATATCTCCTGTATTACTCAATATTTTCATACAATAATTTTTTGCCATGTTTGACAATATGTTTCTTCAATATTGGACAGTAGACATGTCCTTTTGTCTAAAGATAGGAGTGTGTATATGTATAATTTGTACCTCACCCCACTAATTTACATGGATTTTTTTTAAATAACTAATAATGATTTTTTTCATTTTTTTTAATTTCAGTCATTTTTTCACCTAATTGCACTCTCAGTTCTATCATCCCTTGCTATTAGACTAATTAACACAAGTCATTTGATTTTTTTATGTTATTTCTGGGGAGAAATACAGAGATGGACAGATATGGTGCAGAGGCTACATGGGCAGTTTATTTATAACATGTGTTCTATTATCAAACTTGTTGCATACTTTCTGTGGTTTTGAAGTATCATATTACGGCCAAAATGTCCAAGGTTACACACAAACAAGCATTTTATCTCATTCGGATGCTTACATATACACCAGTTAGTCACATTTTAAAAAGAAAAATCATGAAAGGCAAATATAGAAAAAGTAAATGTGGATTTAAAATTGGACATAAATTCCATCCAATCACAGGAAAAGTAAACCCTAAAGTGGAGGGAAAAGCCCGAGAAATAGTAAAATATATCCGTGCTTCAACTGAAGTGGAGAATCTTATCCAGGATCCACCGATTCCACCAGAGGCGTTGCCACCAGCACTCATCTCTGATGAACCCGTTGTCAGATTCAAGATGCTGCAGCTGAACAGAGTACCGTCTTATAACCAAATAAAACAGTCTACTGAAGGGAAGAAACAGTAAGTGCACTATACATATCATCTAATACTTTATTTTTCAGAGTGTCTCAGGCACCTTTAAAGCATTTATCATTAAAAAAAACATAAATAAAAAAAATATATATTTGTTTTTTAATAATTCATAAATTTTATCAATTTTGAGCCTATTTTAATGTTTAAAGTGTCCTTTCCTACGTACAAACACTAAATTATCTTATAATATTGTGTTTCATACACATTTCATTGTCCATATTTCATAAACATCACTCAGAGAAGATATATTGAATTTACCCTGATAAATAAAGGGAGGTAATAAAATTCTAAGAAAACATACAACTGTCCTTAACCTGTTATTTTCTTAAAAAATGGCTCTAAAAAAAATAAATAAGAAATTGATTTCCTAAATGCAAATTAGTATTTAGGACCAACTGGATATATTTGCAGGGATCATTTGAGCTGTTACAAGTTGGTCCATACTTGAAAATTATGGGAAATGATAAATGCAGTCACCAAAAAATATATCACAAGATCACAAAACTGTACAGGCAATTTGAACTTTGATAGAGCCAATGAAGAAAAGCATGGTCTCGTCTGGCGTGAACGAGCTGTTTGTGATGCCTGTCAATATCGATCAGATAAATTTAAACTCTACGAAGAAATCGAAACAGGCAAACCAGGAAGAAAATCAGCCCCCGCCAATGTGGGATTTAACATTGGAATGACACAATCTCCAGTTGCCTCATCAAGTGCTATTAAAATGCTGTTGAGTGCTAATATCCCAGCTCCAAAAATGTGCAACAAAAGTGTGCACTCTAATAAAGGGAGAAAATATAGCTGACATGAAGAAGAGAAGGCAAGAATTAAAAACAATTAACAACTGGAGAAACATACCTGAGAAAGAAGTTGCCGTACAGTCCGATGGCATGTACAACAGCAGTCTCTATTCAGGAGTGGGGCGAACACCATTTTAGCCTGCAACTGTCAAAATGAGCAAATATGTTTGGGGGGTTTTCATGATAAAAACATCCTATTCTAACAAATTAAGAAGAAACACATTCATTGTTACATTTATATCTAGCCAAAAACTAGCTGACCTTATAAGGGCCCACATGTAAATTCTACGAAATAAAGCGTTTCTAAAACAAGTGTTCGATAAAAGGGAAATAACTTATCTATTCTTAATCATACGTGTTTGCCAATACGGTGATATATGGAAACAGACGGAAGAATAAGACATGTTCTATTTAAACCGCAATTTAAAACGGACGTACATAAGTGTATTGTTCTTGATAAAGAAGTATTTGAGGATGTGGGCGTTAATGTCAATATATAGAAATTCACAAAGATTCATTGAAAAATGAATGAATAATTCAGTAAATAATCAATGATTCTGCCAGGCAAACACACGTTAACTACAGCAGTAGTTACTGTATATAACGATATTGTCCAACGATCTCCATTAATCTAATTAAAAAGAAAGATTTGGGGACTCAGAGCTATATTTAATGAGACATTCGTAAAGATTCGGAAGATTATTGGCAAAGTATAATAAATAAAAGCATTGATATGTAATCAAAACACATAATGTGGTAATATACGTAGTCGTTTAAATCCTTTACTTTAGATTTAGTTGCCTAACATCCTTATGGGGAGGGTGACAATAGTAGGTATTATTTTAGAGCTATAATGTAGGTATGGAAATTGACGTTATTTCTAAAAAAATCCAATGAGAGTGTTATGAAAATAAAAATTATGTAGCTGTCCACTCCATGTAGATAATAAGTCCTAAATAGGAAACTATATCCCTAACAGGATAAGAATCATTCTAAAGATACATCAATATCATATGTTTAGAGGGTTTCTATGACGATTGACTTTGTCAATTGAGTCACGCTCTATAAATAAAGAATTTTAACACTGAGGCGATAAGTTACAAGAAATTCGAAAACAGCAATCCATTATCTGTTGATGGTCTTATTGATTTGTCAACAATCGTATATACTGTACTTCCAAATCTTTAATTAATAACATAAAACTGTCTCAATATATTGTGTAGATAGTTTAAGTAATGCAATTTATCGCGCACTATTCACATATTTATGAAGAGATTTGTTCATTGCTAACCAATAACGTCTTAAAATAAGACGGAGTGTAAAGTATTTTTTGTAGATAAATGGCTTTATGTAAATACGTATTAATTGCGCAATGTTACGAATTAAAATAACGCTAACTAGTAAAATAGAATGAGGGTTGATCCTTAAATACAATGATATATTTCTAAATTTGTCTAAAGTATGGATTTAACATATGTTATTGTAACGGATAAGCCAATTAGTACAATTAAATCCATGTTAAAAGAATATAATTCCAATCTCATTATCATATATGTATTTAAAGCATTTTCATTTGACAACGTCAATTTTTTAAAGACTTTTATTTTTCGATAAAACCCTGGAACCGGACTACTTTTACGTTTATCGAATAAACAGAGAAGCATCGACATTTTGATGGTCGGTTTAACAATATACGAACTTAAATGACTTTCACAACAGTTCCACGCGTTTTTTATTAATACAATACAACGAAAACAAATGTAAGATCTGATCCTAGCTGTTTTCTTCGGTTTATTGTTTTATAGATTTCTTTTGTTCAGCGATCAGCGATTTAACCAGGCGTCACAATCAGACCATAAGTTGTTTTGAGAAACAATGAAGTAGGTCATAAAATGTTCAGATTTGAGATGTATAGTGTACCATTGAACACAACCCTGGTTTACCGAACGTGAATGCTAGTCGTTGACAAAAATTTTCACAGGAAAAAATAAATAAAAACCTGTAAATGTAGATCTAGTCGAAGTTCAGAAGAAGATGGTCGTGAGACTATGTAAATATATAAACCTTGCACGTAAAAGTCGTTTAAAACGTTCCAAATTCGGGTTCTCCATCAATGAGCGTGAATTTATATGACCTTCGTAAATATTGACACATTTTTTTAAAAACAAGCGTGTAGACAAAAACTAAACAATTACGTCAGCGTCTACGTATATACACACACACTGCGTGAGTATTTTCTGGAATTATTGATTTTTTATTTGTCTAAATCGAGAGATAAAAGGCGGGTGTTTAATTTTTCACCGCAATATATTTCGTCATTTTACCATAAACCAACTAATGTTACACAGTTCATGTGATAATGGAAACAATAGCCGTTACGATATTATTGGATATTAGATCTAGAGAATTTGATGTCAACCAGGACAGAGGTGATGTATTCTTACGTGTTTGCTTTGTAGCGTATAGTTATTATTTATTTTTTTTATTCACTTGAGGAGTCTCAAGTTAAATAAAATCATCAGGTTTGGAAATATAAGGATTAAATTCACTTTTTCTGGTTTTTCCTTCGGACTTTATTTGATTTGTGCGTGATTCGACATTCTTTACACATGCATAAAAGACAGAAAAAATGAATTTAATCCTATAACAAACTGTAGTGACGGAACGATATGCCACTTAAATTAAATAAAATCACGTTTAGTAATGCCACATGAAATTTCAGAACGATATCCTCTAATATCAAATAGAACAAACAACGTTAAACAATACCAAATGGGATCACAGAACTATAAGTCACTTACATTAAACAGAACCACGTTAAACAATATCAAATGAAACTACAGATTAATATACCTTTTCGTTAAAAGAAACAATACTAAAAGAGGTCACAGAACGATATGCCTATTAGATCAAATAAAACAATATTTAACGATACTAAAAAAGAATCAGAGAACAATATGCCACTTGGATCAAATAAAACCACGTTAAACAAAACTAAAAGTGTCTTAGAACGATTTGTCACTTACATCAAAGTATACCGCGTTAAACAATACCAAAAAAGAAAAGAACGATAATGCCATTTTAATAAATTAAAACCATGTTAAACAATACCAAACGCGGTCACAGAACCATATGCGATTTAGTGTATATAAAACAACGTTAAGCAATATCAGAAAAATGTTATGTGTTTCGTTAATTTTATTATTAATCATACTTTAATATTCAAAAACAAATAATATTTTGTTTTTCAATTTTACATTCGTCGCTTAATACAATACCATTTAAGTATTCTTGCACAGCCAAAATAAGCAAATTTTCTTAAATGTTCAGCCATTTTATGCAAAAATGTCCTGTTTTTAAACAGTGAAGGCACTTTTGCCACAAGAAAGTATTAACACATATTACTCAGTGTGTACTAGATAATGTTCAGAATAAATATTTGTGTGTGGCAGGAATGCCTTCAAAATAAAAAATATGTATTTAAATGCGAAAACAGGACGCAATTGGAGGAGAAATAAGCCTTATTATAACCTTAATTGTATTCATCTCTGGAACCATTCTATGAAGAAAAAAATATGAAATTAAAAATGAAATATACACATGTTAAAAGAATAAATAATATTTATACAAAGCTTTGCTGAAAAGTAAGTATTTAAGAAAAACGAATTTTTGGGACTTTGTGAACCTTGTCCTTTACAAAATCGGATCCAATATTGCATATGCTTAGTACCGGTTACACCCAGGACTATTTCTAGCGTGATTTGTCTAAGTTGTATGAATATGTTCGCAATCGATGTTAAATAAATAAGGTTTAAACATGCCATGAAATCATCATATATGTAAAACATAAGTAGATTTAAGTTTTAAGTTACATGTGATAAGAAGTAAGATATTAAATTTCGGCTAATCACAGTGATAGAGGGTATGGATCCTGATAACTAGTGTGATATATGACTGCTCTGTCTAAGTCATATTGATTATGAAACTCGATCTTTTACATTAGATCCAAAACATGATTTCAAAGAATAACAATAATTGTATACCATGTTTTGAGTCGACTGGAACATAATAAATTATCAATCAAGTCAATCTTATTCAGCAATTGGCCATTTACTAAGTTTTACAAAGAAATATGGCAAAGACAATTACTTATATTTATGTATTAGAATGTTCAACCGTTTATCTCAATTAGCGGTGTTTCTCACAAAAGTTACATTTAAATTGTACTTGTAGTCTAATTCCTTTTTTGTGAATGCTTTATAAAACATTTATATAATATATAAAATGGAGTGAACAAGGAAAACAATAACAACAATATATCTTATCAACACAATTCAGCAAGAGTGTTTCTGGATCTTGAGTATATGTCTTTAAAATTATATACGGGTAGTTGAATAAATCTCTCTGTCATGTATTTATCTAAGCCTTTGTCATCATGATGATGGTACCTCGATTTCTATGTCCTTATTTATAACCCTTTGATTATATATTACATGTACGTTTTTCGCTTATAAGTATTTCAGAAAGCGTGTTTCAAAAGTTATTTAACATGCTGATCATGTTTTGTATAATATACAAAACCCATACATTGAATTTGCGATGTGACGCCAAAGGAAGAGTGAGGACATGTGCTCCTGTATATCGGGGATATATTCACCAACCATTCTAAACATTATGCTTAGACTAAAGCTTTAAAATCCAAAGTTCAATCTTAAATATCTAGTTGACAAGATAGAAATACTGATTGTCAGTGTTTGTATATTAGGTGTCCCTACATGCTGCACATTTGGTTGGTCTCAAAACATGGTTTCTTAGTTTGTTTTTTTTTCTCTAAATTCATTCTTAAGTCCAAATCTAAGAATTCTTGCTCCTAATCTTACTTATTCTGTGTATCATTCGATCTATATGATACAGTGTGGCTGTGTCTCTTCAACTTGAAAATCCATGGACGTCTCATAATTTTAATTCCGACTGTCACGTGAAACTGTTACTAAAAACCCCTGCCTAGTTTACAATCTATATTCATTATGTTGTTTACTTTAATCTGTGGGAAACAGTAGAAAATAAGTTCGAAGAACAGGGTCATATCTCTTATCTTGATTTAGAAAGCAGCCTTTTACACGCCTATCCATCATGTACTGCGCAAAACTTCCAACACCCATTTTGAAGGTTAGTAGTATCAAAAGTGTTGATTATCGCTTTTTATAATTTTAACTATATCATGATAGTTGTACTTCTCAAGACAGCAAAAAACTATATTTTAACCTGCCTAGGCACTGAATCGACCGGTTCTACAACCATTATTTGATACGCTAAATTTTAGGAGATCTCTATGGATATCGTACCAGTTACCTTGCCATTAGTGATGGCGGTAGCACGATTCTTGCGCCCATGAAATTAAAGCAAGGTAAATCGGTTGGCCAATTATTTTTGTTGCAAATGGTTAAAATGGTCAATGGTACACATGAGAACAGTGGAACATGTTCATGAGTTCTGATACGTTTGGCCTATATTGCGTATTACTGGACTTACAGTTTAAAGATGAGTTATGATACACTGCAATAAATGTAAAGAAAAACCATCGAACCATCGAAATTGTTAAAAAGCATACTTGTCAATCCCATGTTATTGCTGCATATTTAGACTTTCAATGACTATCTATGGAAACAAGGCACTTCTAGAACCATTGGGTATATGTCCAGTGTTACAAAAGTGAATTTCTTTATATGTAGATCACTCCATCATGTATTGGTGTATAAAGCTAATATGATACAATTTGTAATAATGTTGGGATGCCATGGCAAGTGATCTGTGCAAACGTTATCGACTTTGAATAAACTGTTATTTGCCAAAAGCAGTATTTTAAAGAGAAAAAAAAATCTCTAAAATCTTCGGGATAAATAAATGGTCCGAAGTCGCCTCTTCAAACGGTGATAAGGCGATGCAAAAGGGAAACTTATAAATGCATATATTAGAGATGCTGAACTTTTAACACCAAGCGCGTTATGGTTAGTAATTAAGTGCAGTGTATCATTTCAAAGTAAGGCACTACTGGTAGTGTAATCACTTTGGGTGGGGCTACAAACATGTTTTTAATGTTGCTGATTTCGTTTTTGTTTTTTATTATATAAATAGTGTTATCAAACAAATAATATTTTTCCATTAGACGGTAAATGCGTATTTATATTGTGTTGTTTATTGCAAATAATTATAAGATTTACACAACTGATAGAAGTAAATAATAATAGCCAGGGTGTGCGTTTTACATATAATCTGGTTTCCAAATGGTCTGAAGCGGGCTGTAAGTCAAACAAGTCGAAAATTCAATCAGTGATCGATATTTGATGCTAGTTCACTGTTTCCCTTAGATAAACAATGTCTACGTTAACACTACATGTATTTACTCGGGAAAAAATGTCAGGTGGCCAGTGGCCGGAGAGAAACAGGTCAGTTGTGTGTGGTCATTTTATTATTATTTTTGTTATAAATTAAGACCAATCAGCATTAAAGTTCTAACGTATGAAAATCAAACTAATAGAGATATATGCTTACGTTTGTATAATGTGTTGGTACATTAGTCTTAAAGTTAAGCACTTTGACACAATTTATTCCATGAAATTTTGTTTATAACCTATGAAAAGAATTAATATAACGTATTTTATCTGTAACTAACAAACAAATATATTATCTTATTTCTGTGGATATTGATGGCATGCCATAGAAAGTCATATAATTGTTATGTTATTATTTATCAACTAATAAGCTAACAATTGTATCACATTTAAATAATTTATTGACTTTGAGTATAGTATTAAATATCACAGACACATTCATTATTATTTCATATTTAATACCATATTAATGTTATCTCACCGGTATTACATATTATATAATATTATTAAAACAATAATTAAGTTTATATGCCATGAAATAACTTTTATGTAAAGAATTAATTATTTAGTTCTTATCAAACGAATTCTAGCTTCAAGTAAATTTTATTTATATCAAAGATGCTTATACAAAGTATATTATATTGCACAAGTTTATCAATGGTAAACAAATACATTCAAGTATCATTGAAAAATATTGTGACAATATCCATGTATTAGAATCAAGTATTTTGACTTTGTATTTGCCTGGCACGAATGAATATTCTGTGTATATCCGTAAATTTATTTTTTGATGGCCGAACGTAAATTGTGCTATAAGTGTTATTGTAAAC
The DNA here is from genome assembly GCA_029582155.1 of Panopea generosa. NCBI lineage: Eukaryota > Metazoa > Mollusca > Bivalvia > Adapedonta > Hiatellidae > Panopea > Panopea generosa. Next base: position 54,881,010 of record CM055895.1, read on the forward strand.
AGATAAAAATACGTTTATAAATCGGCATCATTTTGCATTCAAGAATAGCTGTACAGAGGTGGCATTTAAACGCCCGAACATATTGACGAAGAGTAATGACTGCCACAAAAATACTTTGCGCAATATTCGAGTTATCTCATACATATCCTGTTGTTAAACATTTAATCACAATTCTAGTTTATATGCTTTCAATTCATGACAGGAAAAAGTTCAAACTAAAATATACACGGCAAACAAACTAAATAAAAATTATTGTTACTGATATTCTGTGATCAATGCTATGATAACAGCTCCAATAATTTCCCCTAAAACACATTGGTATGAGAAAGATTTCTTCCCGAAACTGCCAACATGTATCGAAGCAAACCACACTGTATCGATGAAAGTAAAACCAAAAGGGCACTCATGGAGGGAACGACCAGTAATGCTTGATTGGACACAGCAAGCGTGCACTGAGTTCAGCGGCACAAATTGTTAACGAATATAACCCGGAGCAGTACCCAACTCAGTGTTTCCAACATTACTATGAGCAATAATTTTGAGACTGGTAACCATTTTTAAAAATTAAAAATGTTCCGATTCAATATATGACATTATATCTAAATTGAAAACAGAGCGTATAAGTTTATTTTGCGTAGTATAAATTCTAAACTTCAAGTTTTAAGTCAAATTTGGAAACCAGAAAGAACATTAAGTGCAGCTTGATAATTTTCTAGCATTTACCTTCTTAATCACTGATCTAGCTATTTCATCACATGATAGATGCTGGTACAGTACAGCACCAAGATATTTAGATAAATTAACTGTTTGAAAATTAGTCTTTTTGCATGTAATATCAAGGATCAACTAATTTGATAGCATAGTTTTAGAACCAAAAAGAATAGATTCTGATTTCCCTAGATACAAGGAAAGTTGTTGCCAACTAACCATACTCTTACATGTTCAAGCTCCCTTGATAAAATAATTGGGAATTTACATTTCGAAGTTACGAGTATATCAGAATGATCAACTAACAAAATATTTTTTTCAACGACATATATAACATTGATACAAATTAAAGATCAAAGGAGACTTATCACAGACACTTCGGGGACCCCACGTGAGACAATGGCCTGGGTAAAATGGAAAGCTAAAATATCACCAATTCGTATCTATCAGACAGATCTAGCAGATTGTGAGCTGAGACCACTAGCTTCTAGTTTTATTGACAGAATGATATGGTCCACAGTGACGAAGGCCTTCTGTAGATCAAGTAAACCATTCCTGCCATGTTGCCTTTATCAGTCCGGAATCTGATGAAAACAGGTGAGTATGATACGTATATGTACCAAGGTTGAAAACAATATAAAACTTTCTGTTATCTAAGTAACATGCAGCTTGATCATAATGACCTTTTAACTTACCTCGGATATCATGATGCTAGATATTCACACAGGAAGATTGTTTCTAACCTCAGTCGTATTATTTGTCTTGTACAAGGGAATGACTCGGGCTTATATATATGTATGTATGAACATGTACATACCACTATTATTTATCATTTATATATCGATTAATACTTGTCATTTAGATATAGTTTATAACAATATATTTGTTTCTAAGTTAACAAATATTGCAATTGTGTTATTTATTGTATCATCATTGGCCAATGCATGTTTGACCAATCGATTTTCTATTATGGTTTCTTTAAGTCATTTTACATTTCATTTTGTAAAAGCCTGTGTGCTGCTAGAAATGTAGTTGACCGTAGTATACTACATAAATTGTTGAATCTTGTGATTTGTGAAATAGAGTAGCAACCCAACAAGAGAGTGTTGTATTTTATGCATATAAGTTCCAAACACAAACTTGACTGATGCGAGAACGACTATCGCTCCTCCCACAGGCCACGTGGCGTTGTTTGTCCAAGTAAATACAATGTAGTCTTTAATAAAATGCCGTAAGCTTGTCTTATGAAGATGGCGGCGCTGAAACCAATAACGATCGCTAATTTGATTGCCAACTTGTTTAATTGACAGCCCGCGTCAGGTTAATTGTTTTACTGAGCATTTCTTGTTGGCAACAATACAATATATGTAACCAAATTTGATGTATTTCTGTTCAAATACTTGATAATAAAACAACATACATTGTACTTAAGGGTGTATATACGATGTCATGTGATCGGTGTAATCACATATGGCAAACATAAAAATTATCTGGCTCTAAGATCATTGTAGTTTCTAAACTGTGTTTCCAATATGTACTAATTTATAAAAAAAAACTTCCCTGCTAATTCAGAAAAGATGTTTGTACCAGCATATCGACATCTCTTCCATTATCATTTTATTTTTTTCTCGTGTTAAACTCACACATGGCTCCACGTCAGAGACCACGAATCTACTAATTAGGTCAAGTTGCCATGTCTAATTAGACTTAGTGTTACGGCGACATTATCATTGTTTTTATCATTTTTTTATTCTTTTGATCAACATATATTTCGCCCCATTGGTGCAATAAAGTACCAAGTGCCTTTCTTATTTCATATACACTTGGTACCTTATTGCACCAATAGGACAATTTAATCGTGATCTTCTGCTTAAAATCAATATAACACTGTTATGGATTTCTATCGAAATGTTTATAGTCGTCATTTTAAGCAGGTATATTTACATGTATTCAATCCATAACTTATTTGTGACTCAAATTTTCGAGACAAAGTGTTTATCTAGGTACCAACACACACACATAATTAAGTATATGAGGTCTTGAAATGAGGTTCATGTGTTGTGTGGCAACCGTAAAAAGTCACCACAGGCGTTGAATTTTATATATTCATTCTTGGATGCGTAATGTGCTCCCAAAAAGGGATTTTGTATTCAGATAGTATAACATAATTTGGTAATGCAATTATATACTCTATAAATAGTGAATACTAGTGCCTTTCCCTACAAAGTTAAGTAGGTTAGGCTCAGAAAACGCAAAAATGGCCAGGCCTACCCATTGATCTTTTTTCGAACATTTTGAAGATCCGTAGTGATACACTGCAAGAAATGAACATTGTCAAACAGAAGGGGTGCCATCAAACAATCGTTATTGTGAGAAAGCATCTGATCAACCCAATGTATTTACTGCATTTTTAGAGCAACAGGGGCCTATCTTTGGAAACACGATGATTTTAGAACCTTTGGTGATGTGTTCAGTGATCCAGAAGTGTATGTCTCTGTATGAAGTTTAAGTGGGCGGTGAATAGCACTTTATTTATAATTGATTATTTTTACTCTTTAATTATGTAAACTCAATGAACACACAAGGGCTTAACCTAAACCATCTTGTTGGCTAAACATGAATATACCATGAACTTTCAAATAATAAAGTGTTTTTTTTTTCATATCTATAATATTGAATTATAAATATATATTATGTTGTAGATATGCTCCATTTATGAAGTATCAAGTACGTACATGCCGGCAAGTGAAGTGTTTGATGTTTTTATCTGTGGCTGGGACATCTTCCTTTACAACTTTGTATATGTGTCGCATTTCTGGCATCAATATATTTCGCAATATCTCGGAAACACAGGTGAATTTAATAAAACATAAGATTGATCGTATGATATGAAGAGAAAACGAATTTATATGAGGGCCAAACGAATAAGAGGTTTAACTTTTTGGCTAATATTGTCGGCTCATTACATGTCTTAAACTTTAACATTGTTAATATGTCACAGAATTTTTATGCAGTTTTCTATACTTTTCTTATGTAAGCTTTTGGCTTGCCTCCACGGATGCCAACCAAAGTATTAAGATAGGTTTTGATTTCCTGTGAGATACTCTGTTCAAAATAAAACAAGTAGATACTATGCAAAATGACGCAGAGTATCATCAAAATCGGATACATTCTGTATTCTACCCTTTATTTTACAATAAAATGTTTAGTTTTGACAATCTTCTAAAATTTCATTTCTTGCCACAGTTCATCAAATCATTAAATTAGGCCATTATACTGTCTCTAAACATTACAGCGATATCAGTTGGCCCAAGTGTCGGAGATTATCAAGGCTATAAAAGATGCGGACTGGTCTATTTTGATATACAGGTTATCAACGTTTTGCAGGTATAAGTATCTTCCATATAAATAGATATAAGCAACCCTGATATCACCCGTTTGTTTCTCTTTTTATTTGGTTTGTAGGTGCCCACATTACGTTGTTGTTTATTTCAAAATACAATTTAATATGCCATGACTGGTAGAAATTAAATCCTTACCTTTATGGTCTCGTCTTGCTATTTTCCCGCCAAACTGCCAATGAGGTAAGTCCATCTTTATATAGGTTGGATACCGTTACTCCAATCTTGTTTATATGGTAACGGATTAGTTGGTCTTTGGTTATTATATAACATTGTTTCGGTGAAACGTTTAAAAGATACCCTGATATTTAGTATATACGATATTAGAACGAGTCATTATAAAAATGATTTACCTCCGATGAAAGTGAGACACACCGTTAATAAACACAGTAGAGCAAAAGTGTAGCTCAGTAAGTGCGGGATGACCCCTACCACAATGATCAGGTTGGGTGAGGCGAGTGGGGTCAGCATATACGTTGTCCCAACAAGTATTTTGTTAAAAAAAAGACTTACCGTGGTAGCTACAAGATACATAAAACACTATATATAGCACTTATCATTCCTGGCGGCAGCGAATCCAGTGCTAGTTTTATGGCAGTGGAACACCGGCGTAGCTACAGGTAGGCAATGCATACCATGGTCTGCCCTTTTCCCAAAAATATAAAAGTCCTTAACTAATTGATAAATGTTTTGCATAGAAAACATACACACAAAACCACTTATAATGCATCATTGGTCATATACAGTTAAACAATATATGTCGGAGTATCCTATAGCCTCATCAAAATGTCTAGGCCTGCAGGTTTACATTGGTCAATCTTCGCCTCTGCCATACACACACCACGTACTCATATTTGCATGAGGGATGGGGTACTCTCTCCACTATGTTTTGGCTCGTAGTACTGGAAGTGAAACTCGACTGAGATTCAATATTTTTATACATCTTATGGTTTAGTCTGTAGTTGTGTGTGTGTGTGTTTCTAAATAAAAGCGTTTTAAAGTCACAAACTATTGGAGTAAATAATATTTATACCCTCTCCCCTTCTCAGTAATATCAATTAAATGTACGCTTTGAACCCCTACGTCTTGACTCGCAAAACTGAGTTTGATACTAGTTGGAGATTCGCGTGTGTGTGTGTATGATTAAAAAATAACGCATAAAATGTCTGATTCTTACGGTCAAAAAAAGGACTTTGTGATTTGGTTTTGAAATATTTTTAAAATGGTTCATAGGGTTGTGATTTCTTTTTGCAGATGAGTAGAGCAAACGTTGGCACAGCATATGCTGCAATAAGACATCACTGGTGCAAAAAAGTGAATTTTATAGGATTTCAACATATGCATGTATTTATGAGCATTTTCGGACTTCTTTTTTTAAAAAAAATCTCAGGGTGTCACTGCACCCTCTTTTAAAAAAAAACAACCTGGTCAACCTAACAGTTATTGAGCATTTTTATGTGGGTATACATTCCTGCTGTGAAAAAGAAATACTATGTGGAATTCTTTTTTTACCATGGAAATCCTGGACCTTATTTTATAAAGAACAAAGAACAAAATTCAACTGTGTAGTGAGACCTAAAAGTAAAACAAACAAAACAATGGCGTAAATAACAACCAGATTTTCTAACAAAAAATGAGTAGAATTCAGCAGTTAGTGTTTAAGATATCAAACACTTTTCGGACCGGTTCTCCATATCCCAATAACGAATAGCGGGAGTAGCGTAGAATTATCATCACCAGCGGGAGAGGGACACCCTTCACACACACACACACCACACACACACACACACACACACACACACACACACTACCCCTAGGTTGCCTTTCCCAAATAACTGAAGTGCTCTTACGCCCATTTAAGTATTGTTTACCTACAAAATACTTATAATTACTCTTAATTGCTCAAAAAGGCTAGCCATTCCTTTTAGAAGGAAAATTTATATAATATAGTACATTTTCCCTATATATCAGGTCACGTGTACACATGACAGTTTATGAATATCAATTAATATATAATAAGACTGTTTTAAAATGATCGTGTCGGTTCTTAAAAAGATATTTGCAATCAGTTAGGCATAATTCTTTAAAGGTGAAACACCGGCTAATTATCTTCACACAAAGGTATGAAATTAGGAAAAAGCGCTAAAAATACCTTTAAATACAAAATTATTTTATAAATGGATACAAAGCATCTTATCATAAGTAAATAAAGTCGGAGTAGTTTCGTACATTAACTCAACCACATCGTGAAAAAAACTACGTTATCAATATTGACAAATCAAATCGAAATAAAAATTAAATCACGTGACTCATGTGATAAGTTACAAAATACATTTAAGCAGGAAATGTATTTTAATCGATCCTGGGCGCGCAGGCCAATTTGTAAATTCCCTTTCAAGACATTTTTTAATGGTTCACTTGATAATATTATACTTGTAGCCATACCCGGTCAGTGAGTATATATAGGCATGATATATTAAGGGAAGGAAATGTTTTTAGGCAATTTGAATTTTTTTTTAAAAATCATGATTTTTTTTCTTAAACGAACGGTTTTCTATAAATGATACCACCATGTTAACTATCCCATAACCTAATATCACCCGACAGGTATATTAACTCCAATAAAAAGCAGGACATTCTATGCCTGTCCCACAATTCATAGCAATTGAACGCTTACTAAACTGTGACGTCATTCAAACATACAGTAAAAGCAACTGACCAATTTGTCTTTCTAAGCATTGCTATTAAATGGACCTAACCATGTGAGCTGGGTATGTTCTACAGACTAATTTTCACTAGAACACGAACTGCTACATGTATCGAATGACAAAAACATTTTTCTTTTATATTGTGTGATATGGAGATGTCGTAAGTGTAATTAGTTTGATTACACCAATCCCTGTGCACTTAATTATATAAAGTGATATTTTAGTTTAGTTGTTTCTATGCTCAAGAGAATGTGACTAATAACATCATTATTTATTTATGTCCTTAAATGTATTCCCGACGGTGTTCTCTGTACCCATGTCTATATATACCGTATCCCATTGTTATCTGTATAGACGTTTCAGTAACATTTCATCAAGAATGTCGCAGGAATATGATGTGATAGAGAAATTCATGCATTCGGTTATATAAATGCAAATTCAATTTCCATTTTCTTAATTAGCATTTAGTGTGTAAAACAATCTGATATAATAAATGTTACAAAAGCATTTAACCAAGACCAATTGATCTGATATCGATACAAAAATATTCTTATGGTGTTGCTATACATGTTATATATCGACTAAAGCATTTTGTTCACTTTACAAATTAAGAAATATAAATAAAACTTAAGACATAGCATTTAAGCATTAAACGGACACAACCACCACTCGCTGTTTAATCAATGATGGTTTAATAACTCCGTCGTCCTATCGTGGTTCACAAGAGCGTCAAACATCGCTCGTTCATCAGTAGCTATATAATCAAACTCAAAAGTATAAATGAAAGCACCTCTTTAGATATTTTACAAAATTTGGCTTTTAACTTGTCTTTATCGGAACAAAATGTTTAACCAAATACTTTTAAATGACAGTTTTAGCAAGTCCATACTCAACATCGCCAAGAACAACTGTGATGAACCATGGATATGCATAAACTGCAGCACAGAGTCTTTTTTCGAAGACCTGAGCTCTTCTGATACTTCTCTAAATACCAGTCTCGCAGAAAATGAACCAACACTTTCCTTTTGAGGAAATTCGTGATGTTAGACGAAAACACCCAAATAGATTCTTTGTAGCTCACCTGAACATAAACAATTTAAAACATGAACACATCGAAATTTGTGATTTACTATGTGATAATAACAGTTTAGACCGTTTATACATTTCAAAAACAAAAATTGACAAATCATTTAGGGATAGTGTATTTAAAATTTCAGGGTACAAGCTAGAGAGACGAGACAGAAACATTCATGGTGGTGATATTGCACCGTACATAAGAACAGATATTTCAGCACGACGAAGAAAAGACTTGAAAATCTACGAGGTAACTCTGAAGTAAACACTGAATGGTCTCATGGAGATCTTCGATTTAAAAATATTATTAAAGAAGCCACTTGTTTAATAAAAAAAAAATAATCCATCACTCCTTGATGTTATTTTAATAAAAAACAGCAGGACATATATAAAACATTTAATTTTCCAACAGGTGTTAGTGACTGTCACAATATGATTAGTACAATTATTAACAATGCTGTTCCTGAATATGAAAAGCAGAAAATGCAGTACAGAAGTTTTAAGATATTTGAATGTAGATGATTTAAATGATGATATTCCAGAAATTAAAATATATAAATATGAAATGAGATGTGATCAAGACATAAATATGGTTTATAACAAATTTGAAACAAATATGAGAAAGGTAATTGATAAACACATACCTACTAAAAAGACGTATAGAAGAATCAACCAGTTTCCTTACATGAACAAACAATTAAGAAAAGCAATTGACAACAAAAAAATGACCTATCACAAAAAAAATTAAAATAAAAACGCTTAAACATGGGATAAATATAGAATAGCAAGAAACAATGTAAATAAATTAAAAAAGAAGTCCATCAACAATTATTTTCAAGATAGATGCTTAAGGATGTAAGTCGACTGACTTTTGGAATACCATAAAACCTTATTTATCGAAAAACTCTAAAACCTCATAAATAAAAATCATTCTTAGTGAAATGATAATATAATTTCACAAAATGAATAAGTAGCTGATGTATTCAGCACATTTTTCGTTAATGTAGCAGACGATATTGGTAAAGAATATGTTTTTAACCCAAATGATCACCCAAGTATAAATAAAATCAATGAAAAACAACTGGATTAAGATTATTTTATTAATGAAAAGTCCGTATCAAAAATAAAATTATGTAAACCATCAATTGTAAAACCTCTTACTAAATAATACATTTCTTCATATCGGAAGAAGTTTTTCAAAATAGAGTAAAGGAAGCCCAGGTAACCCCACTTTTAAAAAAAATTGACCCAATGTCAAAATGTAACTATAGACCAGTAAGAAGTCTTCCAATCCTTTCAAAAATATTTTGAAAAAGTTTTGGATTTATTTATGGTGTTTAGCCAATTAAAAGGTAAAAGCTCTAAATACTCTTAATAACGGACGGAGGCACTAGATACATGTGTATGTACTTATCTTCGTCCAGTGGAATGTAGTATCACCAATTCTTATTATCTTACTTATATATTTTGATGTCGCTCTGTTCTCCATAGAGTCAAAGTAAGTGCATTTAGAACACGCTGTAGTCAAACTGGATTAACTAGTCATATAGTCTCGAGTTTTTTTTTTATTTTGCACTTAACCATCCAATTGTACATACTCGGTGATTCCGTCATATTTCGGTATTAGGATAATTGGGGAGGTGGTCCGAATGTTAGTCTAATCTTCTTTGTATGTGTATGTGTACCTCATATATTTGTCTGTATATTTGACTTTTAGTACTATCATGTAAAAGTGTTATCTGAGCATAAAACATCTAAAACATATAACATTATGAGTTCACTTGATTGCTCGGCAACTGAAAGCAATACTCTCTTTAAAAAATACTGATTAAATTATTTCAAACTATATAACATTTCTATAAATAAATCATGTTTTATACGCCACACCATAATTTGGTTTACAGAAAATATATATATGTACATGTATATATTAAATGAATATCTCCCCTTCCATATATTTCTCTCTCTCTCTCTCTCTCTCTCTCTCTCTCTCTCTCTCTCTCTCTCTCTCTCTCTCTCTCAGCTATATTTCAATAAAAACAAATATATCTTCAATATAAAATCTTAATTTCTTTAACATGAGCCATTTGAGAAAGTTTAAAAAAGTAAAAAGTAAAAAGTAAAATATTTTTTTGACGTCGTAAATCATATTTCTCTGGCACGTTATTTTTATTTGTTTAGTTTAATCGGATATATTGAATCATAAGATCGCAATTTCAACAAGTTGAACACTTTTTATCGGTAAACCAACGTCATAGAATAGCGGCAGTTAGGACGCAACATTTTTTTAAATAAAACGTCAAAAGTATGAGTAGGATAATGGGATACATAATATTGGGGTTGAACTGACATGGCATATGTCTGGCTTAATAAAATAAAAACTTGGCATGCTATACTCAAAGTCACTGTATAGTACATTGCAACTGCTTATCTGTAAAACACAGATTATAAACCGCACGTCTATGGAAAAGTTTAGATCGATGTTGGGCAGAAACTCAAAATAACTATATTTTACCGAAATTATATAAGGTTTATGAAATATTGTAAAAATTGTGAATCTTATTTTTTATTTTATTTTTAAAGTTTTATTAAAAACGAAGAGCTCGTTTTTGTTTTTGTATTTTATGGGCTGAATCGCCCCTTAACGCAACATAATTCTTTAAAATATTAAAAAATGAACATATAAATCGATCCAGAATTACGTTTGTATTTGAAGCATACAAACTGCAATCTAAGATAACGATAAACAGGAAAGGTGCTTTGAAAACTGTCTGCTTGTAAAGTGTGCAAAACAACGATGTTGAGAACCACCGTGCGTGTCATCGCTTTTGTCAACAGGCAATCGCTAGTCATTATAGAACGGTGGTACGATATAAATATGATGATAGAGCGATGACAGGACGGTGATAGAACGAAGGTAGGATGATTAAGACGCGATAACACAGTGACACGCTGGTGATGGAACGATGCCACGGTAGCATGGGGACGAAGACGCGATAACACAGTGGCACGCTGGTGATGGAACGATGCCACGGTAGTATGAGGACGAAGACGTGATATTACCTACTTCTTGTTCTTCCAATAATGTACAGTGCCCACTCTGGAGCATTGTCGTACATATACATTTACCTGCGTGCCATTGCTCCATCCATCACCATTGTTGCAGCATACCATTACCATCGTGCTGTCATGTCACCGCACGAGAATATATAAATAATATATAATTTGATATCAAAGTGCCGCCTGAAAGCATCGTGAGTGACACAGTTTGGTTTGTACGCTAGAGGTTTGCAACTATGATTACCATTGGCATTTTTATCATTTTATCTTAATATTTTTACTTTATTTTGATTGGATCATTGCTGTAACGTCTAACGTCTAGCTTAAGTATTGGAATTATGTAAATCAAATATTTATATAACATAATTTGAGTAAGATTTTTTGTAAGTCGAACTACAATGAAAAATACTCCCGAAAAAACAATGTTAAAGTAATGGATGTGGCAGAAAAGGCCAATGAGACTCAACTAGACCTGAAAAACACTGTGACAGACTTGTTCAAAAAGAAGAATGTAAACATTGAGCCAAGTAAGATCATGGCAATTCACAGAATCCCGGGGAAGGATGGTCACAGCAAGCCAATCCTTATAAAATTTCTCAACAACAATGAGAAAACGAAAATTATGGTTCATCGCACTGCATTTAAAAAGATGAGTAATCGCCTTATCGATGATGTCACAAAACTTAACGCTCAACTACTTGAGCGCCTGGGCAAGCATGAACGTATAGTACAGGCCTGGTTCTTTAACGGAACCGTGTATGGCAGGACCAATAACAACCACCGCCACAATTTGACATGTTTGACAACATCAGGGACATCGGAGCCTAACCATGGAGACCAGACAGTCAACAGATTAACAAAGACTTTAAGTCACAGTGATCATAGAAAGACAGTATTAATAAAATGTATTTTCATTGTTACGGATTATAATATAAGTTTTGAAACGATTATTTATTTGGTATGTGTTACTTTACAAAAACTATATAACTCATTGTCTTTTAAGATGTGAAGTTAAACTGGCATTGTAAGCACCTAAACACTGAATTTTATAATTGTGATGAGACTTATCTTACCTTGACCTAGTGAACATAGACAATTATAAAGACTATACTCTCTTTTATGTTTTGTGATGGATATTCATTTTTGAAATGAACTATAATTGGATAACCATATTAGGAGAGAGTTATATACTGTGTTGATAATATAACAGAACTGGATAATTGAAAATAGACAGTTATAATCATTGCTTACAGTTTATAATAGGATATTTATAGTGTATTGTGTAATATGTCCAGAGTGTGAGTGTGTGTTTGCATATCCCCATTTATTTGTTGTTGTTTCTATCCATTTACTGACTTCCCCCTCTTGTTTTGACCGCGGCGTGGTCTAGTGGTAGAGCGTCCGCCTCGCATGCGGAAGGTCGTGGGTTCAATCCCTGGCCGGGTCATACCAAAGACTTTAAAAATGGTCTTAGAAGCTTCCTCGCATGACGCTCAGCATTTAGAGGAGAGTTCTAGGTCTGTCGGCCCGGTGTCAGTATAATGTGACTGGGTGGGGAATCATACCATGTGTCTGCGGCATGATACTCCAGTATGACAGCGCTTAGAATATTGTCTCAAGTAGACACCGTCGCGATATGACTGACAAATTGTTGAAAGCAACGCCATACAACAACCCTCTTGTTTTATAGTTATAATTTATGAGACTATAGAGGACAGCGGAGGACCTTTTGTTTATTTGTATATGTAGGTGTGAATATATGTGTGTTTGGATATATATATGTGTGTATATGTATTAATACATGAACAGGTTATCACAATCTCATCATGAGAGCAACTCTACTTAAATCCTTTTAATAGTGTTAACGTTTACCTGGTTTGACGATATCATTTGGTCAAATATTAATTGTATTACAACTAATATAGAAATTGGTTTTGCCAAAATTGAGTTTTTTATATTGGTCCAAAGTAAAATGGCTTGCTTTGATTTTCATTTTTTTTGCGTGTGTATTTTGTTATGTTTCTATCGATTCGCTCTCTACATCTGGTCATACTACTTTCCAAGAAAATCTGCAGGATGTCCATTTTAATAAAAGTATGGAAAAAATAGTACGTACTGAATGGCAGCATGATTGCATATATCTGACCCTGAGGGAAACTATATAATTGTTGACATTACACTGGATTATAATAGGTTGATACTAACTACGTTATATGCCCCAAATCAGGACTCACCCATTTTTTTATAATATAATGTGCATTGCAGACACTATAAATAATAAGAACATAATTATTTGCGGGGATTACAATTTAGTTGAAGATCAAAATGTATTAATAATAGAAAAAGCTAGAAAAAAAGTTTTTAGAAATCAAATCCATTTACAATCAAGTTGACCCATAAAGAGAATATTATCCATCCACTAGGCGTTATACATGGAGAAAAAAACACACCCCTACAGCAAGCAAGATAAGACTTTTTTCCTCGTTTCTGAAAACCTACTTGCATCAATAAGCAAAAGTACTATTGAAGCCAGCTATAGGTCAGACCACTCAATTATCATATTAAAATGTAATTTTAACCTATTTATTAAGGGTAAACCTCTATGGAAACTTAATTATTGTCTACTCAGTGATGTAAATTATTTCACTGCGCAAAAAGAAAGTAAAGGGTCATTTTATAAGATCACGGACACAATTCAAAAAGAAGGAGAAAAACCTACAAAATATTTTGCGGCCTAGAACATCATAACTTCACAAGTAAAATTATACCCAAAATAGAAATGTCTGATCATTACAAAACAAGACGATATTTTAAAACAAGCTAAACATTTTTATGAAAGCCTATATGCAAATAAAGATAAACAACTTATAGACATAGATTTGAATAACGAATTTTTAAATTTTAACATACCAAATTTATCTGATACAGAGTCCATGACATTGGAATGTTTAATTACATATGACCAAGCTTCATCTTCACCTCGTAAGATAGTAAATAATCGATCACTGGGTACGGATGTTTTTGGTTCTGACTTTTTTAAAGTTTTTTGGGGGTAAAATAGGGCTTTTGTTGTTAGGGCTATAAATTATGGGGAGTTATCAGTTACACAAAAACAGGGAATTATTACACTAATCCCCAAAAAATAAACCTAGACGTTTTTTTGTTTTTTAAATTATAGACCAATATTTCTTTTAAATTGTGTTTACAAGATAGCCTCGGGGCAATAGCAAATAGAATAAAATCAGTTCTTAATAAACTTATCCATGATAATCAAACAGGTTTTATCCAAGGCAGATTTATGGGGGAAAACACTAGAGCAATATACGATATAATGCAATCTGCAAAAGATAATAATATCCCAGGACTAATACTTCTAGTAGTTTTTGAAAAAGTGTTCGACTCCATGTCTTGGTCTTTTATCCAAAAAGTACTCATTCTTTTTAACTTTGGTGACAGTTTTAAAAAGTAGATTGAAGTTTTATACAAAAATTTAAATCTTTCTGTCAATCAGGAGGTTCACCTGTCAGATTGTTTCTATATAGGTAGAGGCTGCCGACAAGGCGATTCTTTGTCACCGTATATTTTTATTCTCTGTGTAGAAACCTTGGCTAATAAAATGCGTAATAACAAAATATAAATGTTTTAACCATTAACAATCATGAATTTAAATTATCACAGTTTGCGGAAGATACATTAGTTGTTTAAGACGGAGCTTCTTCTTCATTCAAACATACATTTGAAGAACTCTCTTTTTATGCTAGAATTTCAGGATTGAATGTAAATTTTGGATAGGGGCAAAGAAATATAGTTCAGACTCAATGTAAACCAAATGGAAACTGTCTTGGGGAAGTCAACAATTTAAACTGTTGGGTATAACCTTTGATGTAGATTTGAATAAAATCCAAGATATAAATTACCAACAAAAAATTACAAAAATAGCAAACTTTACTAAATTGTGGAAGGGAAGATATTTAACTCCCTTAGGTAAAATAGCAGTAATAAAAACCTTATTATTACCTATCTTCAATCACCTCTTCCTTTTTCTATCTAATCCAAGTGAGCATATATTAAAACAAGTTAATGACCTATTATTTTAATTTTTATGGCATGGTCAAACAAAAATAATAAAAGATGTAGTAATTAAGAAATATTGTGATAAATATGATAAATTTAAAAGCATTTATCGCAGCATTGAAATCCACATGGATAAGGAGACTCATTGTTATAGATGGGTAATGGCAACTTCTAATAAACCATAAAATTAACACTAAAAACATTTCAAATCTGGGTATAAGATATTCTGAAGCTTTAGTTAATGATATTAAAATTCAGTTCTGGAAAGATGTTTATAAAATCTTATATAAATGTTTTAACACACACTACGGCCACAGAAAACAACTCACTGCAATCATCTATTTCAACCCAAACATAAGAATTAGTGGCAAAGATATATTTTATAAAATATACTATAATAATGGTTTAACTCTAGTAAATGATTTTATAAGAGAAGACGGAAAGTTTTACACTTGTGAGGAACTGAACACACTATACAATATTAAAATGATTTTTTACAATATCATAGTGTGAAGAAAGCAATTGAAGTATACCTAAAATAATATAATAGAACTGAATCTCATCAAAGTTGAATTACCAAATTGTACCATCTAACATTCAAATATTTTTAAAAAGTAGAAATTGATCAATAAAAAAATGAATGAATAGGGTTTTACGGCGTACCAACACATTATAGGTTATTCGACGCCAACAGCAACAAATTAACATACAGATAAAAAAAATACATCAACAAATGAATATGCAGAATGAACCAAGAACCTTGATACCTGCAGAACTGCAGAGTTTCAGCAAATTATATCGTATTACTCAATGTGCCGCTTTTTACGACATGCATAAGCCACAATGATCGTATTATTGCTATCACTCATTGCTCCCTTGAACCACACAGGGGTTGATAATATAACCACAATAGTGAACATGATAAAGAATGATAAAATGAACATGACACCCATTCGGAGGATTCCTACCCCTCTGCAGAGACCGACAGTGATTCTATTCTTAGCCGGAACCACACGGGCTAGAACGGATCAAAAGACATGTTTGATATTCTTAACAGGAACAAAGGTTTTCCTACATCAAAACTTAAATGGAACTTAGAATATAACTTTGGTGAGGAAACATGGAAAAATATCTACAAATTCCCATTTCAAAAACCAATAAGAACTACATTACAATGGTTTCAGGCTAAAAGAAATCATAGAATATTATCTAACAGACAATTTTTGCATAAAAAGAGCAAAATTAAAAATAATCCAATTTGCCTTTATCGCACACAAGAGGAAACCGTAACGCACATGTTATGGTCCTGCCCCAAGACACAGTCAATTATAAATGAGATGGAAACATGGCTATTCTCTATAAATCCAATAGAAATTACTGAAGAAACATTCATTTTTATTATAGGAAAGGGATTAGCACTAGTACAATTATATTTACTGTTGGAAACAAAATTTTACATATTCTATACAAAACAACTCGAAACCCCCTTATCTATAGCAAACCTAAAAAAACAGACTCAAAAGAACACATAAATACCTGAAAATGTAGCTACGAGAAACATTAATCTTGAAAAATTTAAAAAAGATTGGAATCCATACTCTGATATTCTATCACAATTATTCCAAATTTTCAAAATATAACATAAACCTGATTATAGATCTATATAACTACATATAAAACTAAAATCCCTGTCATTTACACAAGTCATGTTAATATAGATGAATGTACTCAAAACAAATAAACGATGAACTATTACTATGGTCTTGACTGATGGAGAGAGCATAATTAAGGATTGTTTCTCTTTTTTTTAAAAAAAAGTTAACTGGAAGCAATTAGAAAATATCAAAAAAAAAGGGGGAAAAAAGAAAAAAATAATAATAATTTAAGTAAGTTATATCATTTTTCACGTACAATACAAAACTTCTACACACAGAGTAGTTATTTCAATTAACGCGGCGGGAAGGGGAGAGAAGAACCTAGGGAGTGAGGTGTGAGAGAATTGTAGTAAATAACATAAACTTTACTGAAAAAGTGTTACCTCTACCGGGTTTCAAACTTTAAACGCACGGCTTGCCTTCTGAACCCCTTATTGATCAGCCAATGGAACTATTTTGATATAATCTATAAACTAAGATATATGACGTATTAAAAACGTGAACCTCTACCGTGTTCCAAATCCAATACCTCATACACATACTTGGATGAAAGTTTCAGAAGGGCTGACGCTTTCCAAGGAAAGACTCACATATACTCGCATTATACTGAACTATTTTGTATGAAATCTACGAATGTCAGATATTTTGTGTGTTGTGAATATTAAACAAATATTAAAATATCAAAACCAACACCTCATGCATCGAATTTAATTAACAATTAACAATTTATAAATGCACAGAACTCTGATATCAGTCATTATATGAATTTAACATTGAATGTTTTTTTGTCGAAAGAATTACAGTTCACAAATAATCCAACTAATGCTATTTGGATTTCACTCATGCACAAATCATTACAATGACACACACGCTACATTCATTGCTAGTAACCAGAATTGCTCATATATTTAATCAAAATATTTTAGAGTGTTAACAAAGTATATGGTGAACCCAAACCGTCCGCAGCCTAAACATTAACCATCCCTTGTTCTTCAGCCAATGCTCAACCACTTTTCCGTCGCCGAAACCGAAAATATGTAAACAAACTTCAATAAACTAGTAAACTTAGGTTAATAAATTATAAATAATAGACTTAAAGTAAATGGATACGAGCCAGTCTCGCGGTCAGTATATAAGATATTCGTGCGTAGACTCTCACCATTCATTGTAAACGTTGTATACCCAAAAAACACACCCCTGTCTTGCAATCGATATTTCAGCCAAATATAGATAGTTATCGTGCATTGTAGTTAACTGAACCTGAAGTGTATCTACCAATCAAATCAATTAACCCATGGCGCTAGCATGTGGCGCTTTAACATCCAGTTATTATCTATTCAAACACCATCAACTATGTTTTAAGTATGGCAGACAGAAAGGCTACGACAGTACCACAGCACTATGGTGATAGTACGATATCACTATGGTGATAATACTATATCACTATAAGGATGAAGTTATGACATGATGGTAATAAGACGATAGTTCTATGGTGACAGAACGTAGTTACAATAATGCAATGCTTCAACAGAACAATACCATGATGGAACAGTCGTGTCATCACCATTGTGTCATCGTACCGTCGTGTCCTTACAATCGTGCCATCGTACCGTTGAGTCATCACCATCGTGCCATCGTACTGTTATGTCATCACCATCGTGCCATCGTACTGTCGTGTCATCACCCTCGTACCGTCGTGCCATCACCATTGTGCCATCGTACCATCGAGTCATTACCGTCGTGCAATCGTAATTTCGTGTCATTACTATCGTGCAATTGTATTGTCGTGTCATCATCATCGTGTAATTGTACTGCCGTGTCATCATCATCGTGTCATCGCATTATCGTGTCGTCACCATCGTTCCATCGTATTTTTATGTCATAACCATCGTGCAATCGTACTGTTGTGTCATCACCATCGTACTGTTGTGTCATCACCATCGTGCAATCGTACGGTCGTGTCATCACCAACGTGTCATCGTACTGTCATGTCATCATAATCGTGTCATCGTATATTCGTGCCATCACCATCGTACAATCGTACTGTTGTGTCATCACCTTGGTATTGTCGTGTCATCACCAAAGTTCAATCATAGCGTCGTGTCATCACCATCATGCCATCATAGTGCCGTGTTGTCACCATCGATCCATCGTACTGTCGTGTCATCTTTACTGCGCCGTCGTACTTTCGTATCACCACCATCGTGCAATTGTACTGTCCTGTCATCACTATGGTACTTTCGTGTTGTCACCATCGTTCCATTGTTTTGTCGTGGCATTGCGTGTACCTGTTGACAAAATTATACTATGATGACCCATACGGAACACCGACACCGTGCAGCATAAATATAAAAACTCGCTATACTTTGATAGTTAATTCAAAAAAGAACATTCAAAGGCTCTGTGAATTTCTTATTTCCATTCAAGCCATAAACTGGATGTTTTATGTTAAACATTTATTTTTATCATTTGCAAATCATTTTTATTATATTGTTTGATAAATCAAATCAAATGCTAAATATACAGTACAACAGTAAGTTAAAAAAACATAAAATATACCGGCTTGTGTAAATCCCAAACAATTACCCATAAAGCCTTGTTCTTACGATTTGTGTCAAGAATTCTGTCGTACCGTCCTGTTATTTCAAAACAATAAAATCTTTGTCTATATATATTAAGCGAAAACTAGAACAGCCAATGGATAAATATTGCGTGCCACACTCAATATAATTTCGTTCTTACAAAAGAATGCCAAGCGTTTCCCTTTAAAATGATGTAAAACTGATTCATAATTCTTAATAAAAAATGTAAATTTAACCATATGAAATAAAAGTTGGAAAATCAACCTAATAAACATGCAAGTTTATTGAGTATATATCATACGAGCGTCTTTAAAAGACAGACATTTAACTGTAAATTATGACCAGTAAATTATACCATTTTAATGGCAATAAAAAACTGGACGTTTAGTTGTTATATGTCGCATGCCTATCTGGTTGCTATCTAGTTCAAAACACTGTGGTATATTGTCAAAAACATAAATTTAAACATTCTATAGACGTCGATACGAATCCATGAAATAACGCTAATGGGTTAGCCCGTATAGTCACAGCTGTAACCGTACACTATCGGACATTTTCAGGGTTTATCGGTTAAACATGCACTTAAGAAATAGGTTAATAAATATAGTTAAACCACTGATCATGTAAAATTCCTAAGAGAGGTAGAGGATATAACTGGATCAGGCGATACAGGCTCAATTTCCGGGTTTTTTTTCTCCTTTTGTTCAATTCAATAGCAACAGTATTAACAGCAACAGTGCTATACACAATGAGTTCCATCAAAACCAAAGAGTGATTTCTGTACACATATTAACCAACCATGATTTGTTTACAGGTTTATCATCAACGAGGTCAAAATTACCGAGTATGTACGTTTGCAACCGAGTATGTACGAATATAATTGGAAACTTAAAGATAATTCAGTAAGCGGAGCAGCTAATTTCCAAGTAAGAATTACTGATCAGTAAATATGCATTATTCGTGGGTATGAGAGATATCGGCTGTTATAAATCCAATAAAGGTCATGAGAATACACAAAATTGTCTGTATCTAGTTATCAACTTGTTTTTATCTTTTTAAAGAAACATCTTCAGATACTGGTTATGCCGATACAGGTATAAATTGTTTTCTTATAGATAACAATATTTATCGTTGACTTTTAATCATTAGGTAACAGGTTTATATATTTGAAAAACTTTCACATTCATACGTGCCTATATTTATCAAATTACAATAGAACTAAAATAACGTCACCAATGCGTCCATTTGGCTGTCATTTTCAAACAATCAGTGAACGGAATACATTTATTAAAATATAATTTGCACAAAACAAAAATCTCATAGGCTGATACAGTAAATTTGTGACAGTGATACTGGGGCGTCACTTTACCACTGTTATTTATTTTCGCCAAGTTGTTATGAATCGTCAAAATCCGCTTAAAATACTATATCACGCTAATAAGAACTCTATGAAGCCCCAGTCTCACTTTTACGAGTTTGCTACCGACTAGCCATGATCGGCAGCATCGTAGTTGCGACGTCAGTATTCTCGAGCATTCGTGGGTCATCGGGACAGACTCCCGTCTGTTTTGAACAACACAGTCAGGAGTGATCGGCTAGTTTTTCAAGTCGTACGGCAATCGTACATCATTCTTAAGGCCGCCGTAGAGGTATTCGTGATAGTCGTGGCTATTCGTTTCACTTCCCAAGTAAGATTGCACAAGACGAGGCAAGAACTAATACGTGGGTCTTTACGACTTTGCCACAGTTGTACTACGAATGGACTACGATCTGCCACGATTGATGCCAATTACACTAAAAACGTAGTATGAGCTTGTCCCGAATAACCAAGAATTAACACGACAACACAACGGATATTGTCGATTGCATTACGAATTTTCAGAATTATGCCGACAGCGCTAAGACTGCAGTAAGAATTACTACGACTTCTTACGATGCCACTACGATTTAACTGCAATTCGGGACCAAACAGTTAAATACAGGCCGTCGGCATCCAAGAAATCATACATTATGTGGCTTTCAACCAGTAAACATCTCCCAAGAAGCTCTTACAAGAACATATACCAAGAACGTCTGCCATGTATGATCCTGGAATAGGGTTGCTTCTACGTGATCTCGTAGCACTCGAGGCAGATATTGCACAGAAAAGACTGTTCGAAAACGCAATGAATTCGTAGCTGGTCTTCGTACGGACGTCGGAATGGACTGGGAGTAGTCGTAGTACAGTCGTAGAACAGTTGTGGTAATTCGTGGCTCAGTCGGATCAGATCGTGGTGTTTCATGATATGTCGTACTGCATTCGAACTGGGAACGAAGTTGAGTCATAGTAGGCCGAAGCTATTCGTGGAGCATCGGCTTGGAAAACGTAGCGCATTATTACAATAGTCGTCAAAAGTCTTGGGCATTTGTATCAAAAGCACTGATGCAGTTTAACCAATCATAACGAAAATATGTTTAGGTAACCATATGCCGTTATGTTTATCGATAAAATTGTTTTATTGTCTTAAAATAGGAACAGTTTTATCTTTCAGATGGACGTTATGGTACTGACCTTTCCAAAAAGTGACCAATGTTGTCACGTATTGATATTTTTTTATTTTACTTCTTGTTGTTGTGGTTAAACTATGTACGTTTGTGTTGCTATGAGTCCGTTAAATAACAATGCTAGGAAAGCCACATTTGAGTACGCTGATTGGTCAGTTGCCTCAACCGAATGTTTTTATGACGTCACAACATTATAAGCGTTCAATTGCTATGGATTGTTGGACAAGCTTAGAATTCTTTACCTTTTCATTGGGTGCTAATAGCTCTGATTCGAAATATAAGGTTCTGAGATAAATTAAAGTTAGGCATGTGTTTTATTCTAGATTTTTTTTTTCTTGAACATTAAAAACGTATGTTTGTGTTTATATCTGAATTATATTTGTTTTATAGCAAACCGTTTTAATATTGTTAGACCGCTTTCTAATGTACTTGTTTCAAATTGAGAGATGTTCGATTTTAAAATCATATTAAGCCTAATCAATACGACTTATTTCTATTTATTTGCGGGAAAATAAAACAAAGGCTCTTAAAAGTCAATTTATTTTCTTTCCAGTGAACCAACACGAAGAAAATAGCATTCAAAGGATACAACAACTACTATAACATATGAAGAGTTAGAGTGGAACATTGATACTAAGCTTAATAAGCAACACACGAAAAAGTTTATAACAGGGTCATCGCCTTGGGAATGTCAGTAGCAAAGAAAGCACAGAGAAATATTTTAACTATATCAAATATTGAAGAGTTCATTAAACTAGCAGTATTCTATGGCACCGTTTTGGAGTTGTACCATAGCGATATTGAATACAAACTTTTACAACTCTATAGCAGTTTGTTGTGAGTATGTAACTTACTTTTTCGCCTTTCGACATTTATGCATGTAACTCTTCAATATTGGAGTCCGAGACCATTAGGGTAAGGGTTACCTTCGTGTTAAGGTTCGTTTAGTTCATTGTACTCAATATTTTATTATATATACTAAAATTTAAATACAGTCAAACCTGTTTACGCAACCATCTCTATTAAGCAGCCACATTTAAACAATTTTAATGATCTAGTAACATCAAACTACAGTCCGTTTTTATGTGTGTATTTGAGAACAGTTATGTAATATTATCAAATTAAGGTTATAGGTACAAGTAAGTCAAGTATATGTATATGCATACCGGACAAGGATTTCCACATATTTTCATCAGGTACGGAATGTTCATCCTGCAACATGGGTAGTATTTACCAACCATTCTTGAGAATATTCTTAGACCAAATTTCAACCTTAGATATATAATTTACTCTGACAGATATAATAGGTATGAGAGTTTAATTGACAAGTGTCTTTTTCAAAATGCATTCTTGAGTTCAAGTCTAAAAATATTCTTAAGAATGGTTGGTAAAAACCGCCCCATGTGCACGCGCTTATCCTACTCTCCTGGCGCTATGACGTAACGTCATTCATAAAATATTCGCGCTTTCGTAAATCCCTCACGCTATGACGTATTCATTCATAAATAGGAAGTGTACCATGGTATATTTCCGCTACCATAATAATAAAGCGGAATAAAAATCTTAAAAAGCATACATTTTGAGTTGGTATACAAGAAATAGTATCTTCATGGGTTTTCAGAAGCCGAGTTACTGCTAAATCAGTTATATCCAGTTATCAAGAATCGTCCATCCGCACTTGAAACCCATGAGAGAAAGTATACTAAATCACGGACGTGAACATATTAGAATAAATATAATTACACCGCTTGGCAAGACCAGGATTAACAACTTTGCATCAACTGTAGATAAAATGGTATAATAAAAAGGTATGCATTGTGTCTTGCATTTCTTGCACGACGGCATTAGCTAAGTATTTATGAATATCAAATCTTGCGTTCATGTCATATTGCGAGACGCTAGATGGCGCTGAGATAAATCTCGCGAGACGTCTGTCTCATCTAATCTGTTTGCTGCCAATTGACAAATGACAAGTTAAAGTGGACATTGCAAATAGGAAAATTAGTTTTTGTCTCCGGTCCGGTTCTATATGTTATTTTCTTGTTTTCTTTTACATTTAAAGTTATATTGTAGTTACAAAATATAACGCAACTTGAATCACTGGCCAAGAAATATAATCAGGTTATAAATGCTCAGTGTCAATACAATGATAGTGTGTATAAACGTGTATTTCCCATATCGAAATATCAGAGTAGGAATCGGCTAGTCCCTAAATGCGTCTGAGGTATTGTTTTTTATTACTTTTATCACGAAAAAATAAACAATCCGCGTCTCACTACACAATTACGTCCCTTTTCCTCCCACGGTAACGTGATTCTTTCGATTAAATAAAGTCTTATGAATATTTTGAAAATGGTTCATAGATGTTGTGATTTCTTGCTTAAGATGAGTAGAGCAAAGGATAGCATAGTTTATGCTGTAATATGACATCACTGGTGTTAAATAAGTGACTTTTATAGGATTTTTACAAATGCATTTATTTATGGTGTATTTGAGGACCTTTTTGTTTTTAAATAAAACATCTTAGGTTGTCAATGCATCTTCTTTAAAAAAAAAAACAAGCTGGTAAAAATATCAGATATTTTTTCGTGGGGACACATTTCTAATATGAAAAAAAATTATGTGGAATATTATCTTAACGGTGGAAATCCTAGACGTTGTTTTTAAAAACAAAGAACACATTCAACAGTGTATACCTACAGTATAATTTATTTAGCGTATAATTTATTTTACAGCTATGCATTTACATTTTATGTTAAAACTTATTTTGACATACCCGTATGTTTTATACGTTTTCTTGACCCTTACCCTAAGCTTTAATGGAAATATCAGTTATATAGTCCAGTTAATACACCAAGTATACTCAGTCGGTACGAAAAACGAAAAACTTCTAAAAAAATGTTGAAAATATCCACATGCGTCGTTTCTATATAATCTACACATTAAAGGGAATTTGTCAGGTTTTTTCAAACTTTTAAAATTGGCTAAAACATTTTTTCCCAACATATAAGGCCTAAATATATATATATATATATACACTCCCTTACCCCGTTTTGTCAATAAATAGGTATATATATATTAAAACCTATCATAATAATACATTAAAAAGGGTAAACTAAAGGTAAAATAAAGGTAAAAACTAAAATAGATTTCCCGCTTAAAAGTAAAACATATTTTGTGACGTATATAAAAGAGTCACGTGATTTCATTTTGATTTCAAATTGATCCGTTTTGCACAGGATAATGCATTTTAATAACATATGAGAGTTTAGGTGATAGGGGGCATATACCTAACTTTTAAAAAGTAGACCTGCCATAGTACATTTTACACGTAGTAAAAATTGTTTCATCTTTAAAGAGTCCGAATGACCTCAAGCAGTAGTTAAGTGTTCTTTATTTTAAAATGGTGATTTCGCTTACCACTCCAATTTAAATATTGATTTTGTCACGTTTTGGTGGATTTGCCATACCAGACCATTCGGATTTTATTTTTTAATGATAATAAGATGCTTTTTATCCATTTTAATAATTACCTTTTCAAGACATTTTTAGTGTGTTTTCTGATATACTCTCTTTAACACGAGTTAAAAGAACTGTTATTACAGAGTACGAGCGGAAGTAATCTTAGCTTGAATGGTTTAAAACGCCCAAGGTTAAAAACTAAAATAGATTTCCCGCTTAAAAGTAAAACATATTTTGTGACGTATATAAAAGAGTCACGTGATTTCATTTTGATTTCAAATTGATCCGTTTTGCACAGGATAATGCATTTTAATAACATATGAGAGTTTAGGTGATAGGGGGCATATACCTAACTTTTAAAAAGTAGACCTGCCATAGTACATTTTACACGTAGTAAAAATTGTTTCATCTTTAAAGAGTCCGAATGACCTCAAGCAGTAGTTAAGTGTTCTTTATTTTAAAATGGTGATTTCGCTTACCACTCCAATTTAAATATTGATTTTGTCACGTTTTGGTGGATTTGCCATACCAGACCATTCGGATTTTATTTTTTAATGATAATAAGATGCTTTTTATCCATTTTAATAATTACCTTTTCAAGACATTTTTAGTGTGTTTTCTGATATACTCTCTTTAACACGAGTTAAAAGAACTGTTATTACAGAGTACGAGCGGAAGTAATCTTAGCTTGAATGGTTTAAAACGCCCAAGGTTAAACCGCTGTCTCGGTATTACAAATAGTATCAACCAGGTGGAAAGATTGGCGGCTAGCATACAACTACACATATAAACAAAAGCATCTTACAAAGATAAGAAAAACATCAACAACAGACGCAACCTTCAAAGCCACCAAAACAGCATAGGCTTAGTTCATAACCGTTTTGTTATGAGGAAACAAATGCCGTTCACAACAAGGTAATTGTTCTCCAAGGGTAATAGTCTAAAATTGATATTATTTTATAAGTCTGCGAATTTAATCGAAAGGAGACACAATTGTCCCATCGGAAATCATTCTGTCTCATTGAGATACGTTGGATCGTGTCAATCAAGACTTTCAAATTATCAACTATTTAAACAATTTTGAAATAACTTTTCTCTAGGTTTACAAGAATTGACTGCGAGATATTTCCAAGTCTGACGCAATAACGTCGTAGCTTTTTAAAACAAACACAGGGTACTTACTATCTTTATAGTATTTATAAAACCAACATGATGTGACTTAAAAAAGCATTGATTACACTGATCTCAACGGATGGCAACTTGAAATACCCAATTCAAAATACAAACAATTTTGCATGTATACAAACAGTCGTCATTTTAAAATTCGGTTATCTCAAACCACTGGATATATCAAAGTTAAACGTATGGTCCCTTCGCCTGTTTTGCTATATGAATTCCATACTCTATCTCAAAGTCAATCTACTGGCTATCTCAAAGAATGTCCCTGGTTCCCTGGACTTGGAGTTTACAAGATTCCACTAATAGAGAGTAGACTGGTAGCATAATTCGTATGGTGGGTGAAGAAGGCATAGCTGGTAGTGTAGTTGGTATTGTGAGTATGGAGGGTATAGCTGGTAGTGTAGTTTGTATTTTGGGTGTGGAGAGTATAGTTGGTAGTGTAGTTGGTATTATGAGTATGGAGGGTATAGCTGGTAGTGTAGTTTGTATTCTGGGTGTGGAGAGTACATCTGGAAGTGTAGTTGTTAATGTGAGAATAAAAGGTACAGCTGGTAGTGTAGTTGGTATTGTGAGTATGGAGGGTACAGCTGGTAGTGCAGTTGGTAATGAGTATAAAGGGTACAGCTGGTAGTGTAGTTGGTATGGTGGGTATCGATATTAAAGCTAGTAGTGTAGTTGGTATGGAGGTTGTAAAGGGTACATCTTGTAGTATAGTTGGTATTATGGGTGTAAAGGGAACAATGAGTGATTATGATGGTTGATATGGTATAGTGGATGTAGTAAGTACAGTGAGTAGTTATTTTGGTATGATGGATGCAGAGTGGACATTGAGTAGTGGTGTTGGTATAATGAATGTAATGGTTGCAATGGGTAGTGATGTTGATATTAAGGGTGTACTGAGTAGTGGAATTAGTAAAGAATTAAAGAGGATGCAGAAGGAGCAGTTAAGAGTTGAAGTGGTATGGTGGATGTAGTGTCCATGAAACAGAAGGTATTGATGTTGGTATGGTGAACACAGTGGGTAAAGTGGGTAATGATGTTAATATAATTTGGATTGTGAGTAATGAACTTGGTATGGTGGGTGTTTAGGGTACAGTGGGTAGTGCTGTTGGTATTGTTGATGTAGAAGGTATAGTATGTAGTTGTGTCTGAATGGTGGGTGTAGAGGGTACAGTAAGTAATGGGGTTCTGGTTGGTATTATCGATAATGGTTGGTAGAGAGAATACAGTACCTTTATGATGTAGTAATGTAGAGGGAACATTAGAGTTCATAGAGTGAATGTAGATGTTACAGTGGATAATGGTATTGGATTGGTGGGTGTAATGGTTCAGTAGTTAATTAGGTCAGTGTGATGGATGTAGTGGATTCAATGGGTAGTGGGTTGGTATGGTGGATTTTGAAGGTACAGTCACTGTGGATAGTTGAGCTGGTATGGTGATACATGTAACGAATGTAAAGGATCAGTGTCTTATGGATTTGGTTTGGCGGATGTTGAAAATGGTGCTAGTATACTAGATGTAGAGTGTAGAGTGTAGAGTTGATGTTGGTATGGTGGTTGAATAGGGTACTGTGGGTATAATGATGTTAGTTTGGCGGGTGTAAAGGGTACAGTACCATGGTGGTCGAGTTGGTACATGTATGAAGACTAAAAGGTGTTTAATTAATTTGGTATGATGGATTTTGAAGGCGCAGTTTGAGTTGGAGTTAGTATGACAACTGTAGATGGTACAGTTGTTGGTGATGTTGGTATAGTGGGCCCATGGGGCAGTGTACCCAGTTACCGCTTGTTTAAATTTAAACGATAACTTTTTCCAAATTTTTAACTAAATAAAACACAGTTATTTTTTTTGTCAATTTGTAAAAAAATGAGGTTTTAACCAAAACAATCATGTAGTATTAAATTTGATATCAACTGCCTATTGCGCCCCAGGTAAAAACTCGTCAATAAATTTATAAGACTGAAAACAACAGTTTTATAATCTTGTTTGATATTTACTGGTATATTAATATCAAAATATCATATTCTTAAACATGGCAGTTAGTTACGATTATGATGTGGTCAAGATAGTATCTGACTACTATATAAATTTACATAAAAGCAGTTTCTAAATACGAATTTGGAAATATAATTATATATATTAACTTATATTAAAATAATTTAATACTTTCATTTGAATTTTGAAAAATATTAGCAAAAATGTCTAAAGAAGAAAATAAAAAACAGTTTTTTCCTCCTCCTGAACAATTAGCAATACCTAGTTTCAATAGTTTTGCGCCAAGTCCTCGAAACACAATATAACGGTTTTCAAAATTTTACTAAGTTTACCATAACTAACATACAAAATAGTCACATGTTTTTATTTAACGCAAAATTGCTTGATGTCAGGTAAAGATCTAGATACAGGTATGCTTCAAATATGGGTTGACAACTTTTATGAATTACAATAAACACATATGGATACTGCTGTATTTGTTAGAGAAAGTTATTGGAGGGATAATTTTATTGATACTTTCTCATCTTATGACATTATGAAAAGGAAAGAGCGAGGTTGGGCACACCTGTTCATTAGGTGACGTCTTTAGCGTCTAAATGTCCCAGGGCGTTGACCTCAGTTTTGACTTCATAACAGTGTACTTATTTTAAGTATACCTTATATTTATTTTGTGCAAACTGCGCCTTGAATGTTACGTCTACTGTTTGTCATATATGTTCTTATCTTATATTTTATGTAATTACATCTACTTCCTATAACGAAGGCATTTTGCGTTGAAAGGAATGCTTTACAATGGAGAGAAATGATCAGATGGTCACTTTAAATAGACGCAATATCTTGTGAACGATAAGTATAAGATAACAAAGAAAATAACAGAGTAACTGATATCGCACAGGAACAATGACAGAAAGCAATGAAGTGTAAAGTTAAAAAAACAATGAATCATTGTTACGTATAACAAACTATTCAAGAACTATAACTTCAAATTAAAATATAGAAAATGTAAATAAAAGAATAAGGAAACATTGAGGAATACATAAATGAAAATAACATGTCACGAGCTTTGCTTTCGGTCTGATTTCTTTACTCTTTGTATTTTGTATAAACAATTGTATAAATTTCATGAAATTAAATATGTTTTAATCTAACTAAGAATGAAATACACAAAACTAAACATACTTAATATTTGATACAATACAAAGTAGCGTATATTGAAAAACAAATACAAAATATAACAACGAAAAACATTGAATGGGATGGCGTCCAGACAAATATAACATCATCTGACCGTTTTAACCAACATCATATCTCATCCAGATGATCACAAACCTTGGGTCATTTTCATTTAAACAAATGTTACAATAATAAAGTATGCTTACATTGGTATTACATTGTTTGCAGCATTGGTTGTTGGCACCAAAAGTCGCAAATTTGATCTCAGTTAGTTCAGTCTCATGGCCGTACAAGTTCTAGTCAGGGTGTGGGCTCGAAAGCGTTTAACACAAGCCCTGAGCTTTCTTCACAATCAAGTTATAACCGATTAGTTGTTATTAAAAATAAAGCTTCTGTACTTTGGAACAACATTAAATTTCCCTTTGACGATATGTTAAAATCCATACATTGGCGATATTGACAAAAGATAGGTGAAGTTTTCAATGCATTATCATTCTTCTGGAATAAGATAATGGAACAATCAATTTACGAGTTAAAAGGAGATTTTATTGCTTTCCATTAGCTGAGTCGTCAATCTGAAACACAATGAAATAAAGCTATGACAAAACGATAAAAAACATTGACGTGAAGCAATACCTAAAGACATGCACAGATTTAATAGCTTTTAAATGTCTAATTTTATTTCATTCTTACTGTTAACAATATGATAACTTGATACAACAGCACATACAGAGAAATTTCTGACCATGGAAGTAGCTGACAATGAGAGTAGGTATTACGTCACTCAACGGACTATTTTATTATTTGCCGGAGAGTCTGTATGACAGGAATGTTGTCAAAATATATTTCTTCAATTCCATTTGCTTGGTTTATAAGATAGCATGAATGAAAATAAATAAATTGTCTTTGGAATTATTATACAAGCATTTGAAGTAAATATGTTTTCATATACAATAAGGTAAGCTGATTATACTGGAGCGTTGTTATGCTCAGCATATGACTTTGGGACTACTTTTATTATTTTAATGTATGTTACCTGTCAAAACTAAGTGTTCATCAACAGCCAATCAGATGGAAACAATTGCCAAACGTTTTGCCTCTGAATTAAAGAAATACTACAGAGGAAATTATTTGTCAGCTAGACTTGTTTGAAAATAACTGCGACAAGAAAACTTATACCGCCGTTTCTTTCCAAGGCGATGGTTCCTGTTGTCACTTCTTCACTATGTATACTGAAAGGGACAGCTAACCCGCCACCTGACATTTTATGTTCTTTCTCAAAAATACCAAACAAATTTCCTTGAATGTTGGACATGAATAAGAAAAAACATTGTTATGTAACATGCATACCCGTCTGTTTATCTCGTCATTGTTATGTAACATACATAACCGTCTGTTTGTGTCGTCATTGTTATGTAACATACATACCCGTCTGTTTGTGTCGTCATTGTTATGTAACATACATACCCGTCTGTTTGTGTCGTCATTGTTATGTAACATACATACCCGTCTGTTTGTGTCGTCATTGTTATGTAACATACATACCCGTCTGTTTATCTCGTCATTGTTATGTAACATACATACCCGTCTGTTTGTGTCGTCATTGTTATGTAACATACATACCCGTCTGTTTATGTCGTCATTGTTATGTAACATACATACCCGTCTGTTTATGTCGTCATTGTTAATTTAACTTATCTCGTATGCAAATGTCGACAACGCTACTCAATATTTTAAAGAAAATATTAAATACAAAAATGGTGGGTTAGCTGTTCCGTCCTGTATATGTATTGTACTTAGTTTACTTATTGGTATTGTTCATGCTGTTTTTGTGGCTGTGAATGATACGTCGCACATTGGTTATTTATAGTTTTAATGCCAAAACAGCTGCAATATATATATGAAAAAGGAAGGCACTTGGCACCTTTTGACATGATGGTTTCTTATTCTAAACATATATTATTCATGTTGGTTCATCGTCCGTTGCCAAAACTACGCGCACCATGTAATATATCTACAAATAAAAGCAATAACCCATGCTGATGCAGCAGACGAGTAATTAACACATTTTCTGTGAACACTAATATTATTAGAAGAAACAAGTATCATATGTAGCACGCAAATTTCCTTTCAAGTTTTAGATCTGTCTTAGATCTGGATGTATATAACTTTTGTATACCGTAACTACCCAACACGCACTGGACATATAAAGTGGCGTCTGATGTTAGTCTAGATAAAATTTCTATACCAATTGTATAACTTGATAATTTATAAGTGTTCTACACAATATGTTTACAAACATATAACGCATAGCAGTTGTATAATAATGTATAGCAAACTATATCAAACTTTAACTTTTTGCAGTTTTTGCACATCTATCTATCGTATTCGAAATGATAGATCTATACCAATTCATTAAACATGCTTTATATAAAATATACATTAAAACTATTGTATGACTTATCTTGGAGATAAAGGTCACACAGGTGAGGCTCGTAAGCCAAAAAACAACAACTGCAGACTGATGTAATATGAATAGACAGTATACAAGAGTTGATATATAGTCTGCCAAATTCTAGCATGAAATTATGCCTTTGTGGTCGGCATGAAACGGTATATTTACGATATATTTCAAAACCATGATACAAGTGCATATAAAGAAGATCAAGTGCAGACTTTAAATATTTATTCATATACTCACAGTTTAACATAACAACAATTTTGATATAACGGTTGTTGTAAAGCTGTTCCGGAAGTTACACAGATGGTGATTGTTCTTGTGATATCCCGGATGTAAGTCACACAGGAAATGCTGACATTACAGAGTCTGTTCTCGCGCAGTTTCTGCAATGGGAATAAGTACGTATTTACAGACTAAGATCTGTAACTGGATATTTAATAACTGATAAATAAATAAATATAACAATGAGTCACTCCACCGTGTTTATAGTATGATTCAAATCGTATCACATATATCCTTTTATGTATAGACGGAATTCTTATATAACATTATTATCATTAAATTGCATAAAGGAGTTTCACATTATTATAATTTACTATCAAGTTGGAGAACTTGGTTTTTCTTACTATAAAAGTCGATTGAAATTTATCATTATTTCCTTAAATTGCATCAAAGTTTGCTGGCATTATGTTTTGTATTTTCAACACTAAAAGTTGATGATTCAAGTTTCTGCGTGGTAGGAATGATTTAAAAATGTCTACAAATAATGTAATTTATTTAATACATAAAAGCATTAACATGAAGAGAGAGACATTAAACACCCCCTAGACGCTAGAAGACAATACTCGTAAAGTCTCATTAGAAAATATGTAAACACTTTATCACATTTATGTGTTTCGGTTTTGTTAATATATCCATTTATGAGTTTGGTGCACCTGAACACATGAGTAAAATATTTTTATTTCTACATCATTTTAAATAATTCAATAGAAATAAAAAATGGCACGACTAACAAGAGACGCCGCATTCAAAGATCACAACCACCATAGCATTACAATTAGTTTAAGAATTAATTAATTAAAATAAATATAATACACGAATACATCAGTGACAACAGGGTCGCCGCCTTAAAACGACCAGTAGCAAAATACCCAACCTCGCCCTTCTCCATAAGACGGGAAAATGATAATAATATGTAAATAAAATGTAGAAAAAGGGATGTCCGTCCGATTATTGTCTTACAAAACGGCAATCTGCAGATGTGTCGATTGTATAAAATCAGAAATTATGAGGTGTACGTGATATATATACTGTATATGTAATTTGTTATACTATATACAGAGGTATATGTTATACTATACACATATGTTTATGTAATATGTTATACACAGATGTATATGTAATCTGTTATACTATACACATAGGTATATGTAATATGGTATACACAGATGTATATGTAATATGTTATTCTATACACAGAGGTATGATGAGGTATATGTAATATGTTCTACACAGAGGTATATGTAATATGTTATACTATACACAAAGGTATATGTAATATGTAACAGTTATACGTTATACTATACACAGAGGTTTATGTAATATGCTATACTATACACAGAAGTGTATGTGATATGTTATATTATACACAGAAGTATATGTAAAATGTTATACTTTACACAGAGATATGATGAGGTATATGTAATATGTTATACACAGAGGTATATGTCATATGTTTTACTTTTCACTGAAGTATATGTAATATGTTATACTACACTCAGTGGTATATGAAATATGTTATACTTCACACAGAGGTATATGTATTATGTTATACTATACACAGAGGTATATGTTTTATGTTATACTATACACAGAGGTATATGTAATATGTTATACTATACACAGAGGTATATGTAATATGTTATGATATACACAGAGGTATATGTTATATGTTATACTATACACAGAGGTACATGTTATATGTTATACTATACACAGAGGTACTCGATGGTTTTATTCAAGCCAGAACAACAAGAACAAAATATACGGGTAGACAGGATGGTGATGAGAACATATATCAAGCACCTTGGGGATTTGCCATCATCCACAGTTCTCCTAATCATCACCCAAATAAAGAGAAAACCGTGATTTCAACTACAGAGAGGTCAGCCATCAAAGATGCAGTATGTTACAGAATCAATTCCCATAACACTTTTAGTACATGGCTTGATATGTTAAGAAATACGGTTCATACTCAAGTTAACCTCTTTGTTCCAATCGCTACATTCGGTACAATACTGTATGATTAATGTTTGTCACGTTGGATAGCTCTATGTTTTGGGAAACGGAATTCTTATGAATGAACGTTCTTTACGTGCATTTGCTTACCTATAACTGTTCCTAAAATGCTTCAATATTTCTATGAAATACGCTATCATGAATTTAACTGCCTAGTAAACAGTATTTTTATACTTTATAGGGTGGTTTAATCCTGAGCTAAATGAAATGACACCTTACCACACTGATTCTAAATAATGATATTAACAAATACTTGCGCATGTGCAACTTCCATAGCCCTTATTGTTCAAGGTCTCACTTAAGAATTACTTCCCCCACATGACGGAAGCAAGATTAAGATAATGTGTAATTTGGTTTGGCATAGTATGTTTTTTTTACAGATGAGAATAATGAAACATTGTCATGAGTTGTGCCAGGTTTGACTGACACTGGTTGCTGCTTGATGAAGATATAACAGTTTGAAGATGCGTAGTGATACACTGCAAGAATTGAACAGAATTGTCAAAAATGAAGGGTTTCCTCAAACTATTGATATTGTGAAAAAGCAACCTGGCCAACCCAAATTTTTTTCTGCATATTTGGAGCAACATATGGCAATCTAAGGAAACAAGGTGCTTTTAGAACCATCAGTAATGTGTTCAGTGTTCCAGAAGTGCATGTCTCTATATGAAGAACAATGCAAAATTAATTGTTGTGTTAGACGTTTAAAGTTCGTATCAATTCATTGCTTACTATAAGTATATGTAGTTCAGACGGATGCCTTTAATTTAGTTCAGCTACTGAAAAAGGTTAGATAACAATCATTGAACTACTGCTTATTTAGATAGTTGGTCGTTGCGACATAAATGCTTTCAAAATACATTAAATACTTCAATTTAATATGACATGTTAATAATAAGTTTGGTAATTAGTATTTGAAACTGACAAGAGATAGATATCCCCGAATCGCGGAAATGATTAGTTATTGATTGCATTCAAAACCTCATAAAATTTCTTAGTGAATTAAACCAAAACAATTATAATACGAAATAAAATATTTGAAACAGGGTTAGTTATGGAATAGGGTTTAATGCCACTTTTATCCTATTTGAGGATATATAAGGCATTTCCAGTTTTATTGTTGGAGGAAGACCTCGGAATATTGTGAGTAGAACCACCGTCATTCCGCAAGTAACTGACAAACTTTCTCATATAAAGTTTCTTGATCGAGCGGGACTCGAATCTACGATCGTAGCGGTAAGAGGTGACTGATCTTGAGACGGTGCTTTATCCACTCGGCCAAGGTAAACAGGAATATTTAAGTTCGGTAAATATTTTATATTATATGAAAATCTGTTTTATGTTAGTGTGTGATTTTTGTATATTTATCATAAATGATAATGATGTTTATATACAAAACTACGTTGATACATTTGAGTATATTTAAATAGGTTACCAACAAAATAAATAATGTAAACAGTGAATCTAAACCTCAGATAATTAATGATAGATTAGCTAATTCAGAATAAATATTTCCCAAAATATGTGAGTGTGCAACTTAAAACTATTTTAAGAAATGCTGCGGTAAATATATGTTATACATTTATATACTTGTCGACTTTAAAGAAACCAGAGCGACAAGAGAATACTCATTATGGGTGTGACAGATAAGGACAAGTATCCTAGATAAAGACCCATTGGGTAGAAATATTGGGACTAGAGTGTAACGATATTCATGTTTTAAGATAAATTAAATCATTTTTCAAAAGGAAAAAAATAAAGCCAGTATAACATGTACATTACCGTGCTACTAACAACAGCTATACTTTATTACACCACACGAGCGGCCTAAGGAGCAGTCTCAACATCACTTACCACTTACCGTTAAGGTTGAAGGATCGAGTCCCTTTCGCTTCAGAAACTATATGTTAGAAACTTGCCATTTACTTGTGGTAATTTGGTTGTTCTGCTTATATTCATTCTGAGGTCTTTCTCCATTGATAAAACTTTATACGCCATACATAACCTGAAATATGTTGAAAATGCAGTTAAACTCCATTAAAAAGCTTAAAGAAATATACCAAACAAACATTAAAACCGAGTGTGTGCATAAGGTGTAAAGTCGTTATCAGATGTTGTTATAGTGTTTGAGAGTGTTTTATTATAGACATTGAAAGAAATTGTTCTAACATCAAATTTTTATGTTCCTGGAGAAATACTGATTTAAGACAAAATGACAGTAACTGTTAAACTTATGGACAGGTTTCTTAGGAAGGTAAATCAAAGGTGTATTTTTTATTTCCTTTCCTTGAAATCTCGAGAGAAGAAACCTTATTCTAGCAACAGGAATTATACTTCGTGGATAACTGCGTATGTGTAATTTATTGTGATTTACGATAGTATATAGAGTAACAATCTAAAATGATTTGCTTGCGGTGTGATGATTAAAGTGGACAATAAATACTTGTAACTATGCGTGTGGCAGATATAAAGCTTTTATTTATTAGGTAGACTTCATTTCCACACATTTCTATAACGTATTAATAATTATACTGCCGCGTGATACTCATTCTATAATAAGCTGGTAGGCCTCACTTACCATTATCTCCCCTTAGAGACGGTAGCAAGATTATTGCGCCCATTGGGCAATACTTTTGCTGGAAATGCTTAAAATATATTATATTTGAGAATATGAGAACATTAGAACATTTTAATTCGTTCTATCAAGTTTGGATGGCATTTGGTACAGATGGATTAAGGTATAGCAGTTTAAAGAACGTAGTGATACACTGTAACAACTAAGCAGCACTGTCATTTATCAAACTATCGAAATTGTGAAAAATCAATCTGGTCAACCCCCATTTTTTTTTCCTGCATATCTATGGAAACATGCTTCGTTTAGAATCAATGGCAATGTGTTCAGTGTTCCAGAAATGTAGGTCTATATATGTAGAACAGTATAAAATTAAGTTCTACTCTGCTATGGTGCTACTTATGAGATAATTGGCTTTTCATATAGTACATAAAGTGTAATAGTAAAATGGTATGCATATGTTATAACAATATGGTACATTTATAAAATGTTGTTCATATTCATGTGCCTTATTTGTATTCGTATGATTCTTAGGATATTCGTATGTATCCGTTATATATTGTGGAAGGGATTGAATGGTATAAGTTGTTGCATCATATTTAAAATGATTAATTTATTAGTAAAATATATGTCATACCATCGGGCTGCTACTTCAAACATATAGGGTAGCTCATGTGGATAAATGTGTACTAATGTGACACATATGTGAGTCAAATTTTCTTTCCTTTGTAATCAGATAGGTGCATACAAAACCTTTATTTGTCATCTTCATATCTGTATATGTGTTTGCGAAGTAAGGGGATAAATCTTTGAATTATGCAGTTATATTCATTTGTCAGAATGAGTGGGAAACAGTTTTCTTATACTTGCAGTTATACAATTTGTAGACTGCATTTTGAAAAAGTAATATCTTAATTAACAAATTTACAATCAAAATAGGATTTTTAACATATCTGGACTATAAATAAGTGATCATGTTTGAAATATAGTATTTTTTCATGTAATTAAAAAAATACTTTAGTTTAGTTGCATTGATTTGCATAAAACTATCAGTTAAGATAGTAATTAAATGGACTTTAACTTCCTTTACCAAACGATTATCCATTAAAAAATATGCTTCAGGTTTGAATGTCACAAAAAAATTCTTCTGCACAAAAACTGATATACCAATTCGAAGATATAAGAATAAATATGTTACGCGGATAACATATGTTTATAGATTACCTTGATTATCTTTAAACTGAATCGATTAAAAAGTTCCCCAACTTAAGCACAACTTGATATGAGTCGAGGAAAGATATGGCGCATCATACTCACTTGTCATGTTTTTCCAAGAGACACACGACTAAACAATATCAGCCCAGTAGTATGATTATTTATCCTCATGTAGCTGTCAAATAGCGAGACACTAGATGGCGCTGAGATAAATCTCATGAGACGTCTACCTCATCTGATATGTTTGCTGCTAATTGATGAATGCCAAGTCCAGAGGACGTTTTTAGAGGAGCGAGCATAAATCATGGTATCCAGTCATGGCCAATACATTTGCCATTTACAGAGAATAGTAGTGATGACGGTGTTAAAGATCAAAATAATTATTGAGACTCGTAAGAAGAACATTAATATCAAAGACAGAAATAATAGGACTGGTGTTTAAATATAGTACTATTGTTGAAATATTAGAACATGATTTGTCTAGTGCATTAGTGGGCGGCGTCTGAAGTGATGGTTTTGATATTTATTAAAATCAGGAATCTTAACTGGCTACTTGGTAATCAGAGAATCAATGATCTATCGGCCAGAATATACTGATGTATCGGTATTTAGATCGTTTACATAAATCTCTGCACGTCATTAAGAAGGTAAACGGCCTTGTGCTTTGAGGTGAGGCTATAAGTATAAGTAATTACCCCCGTAGGTCATGGAATAACTTTTTACAAAATAAGGCAATTATTGTCCACTAATTTAAACTGTTCATTAAGTGGAATTGTAAAATAATGTTTAAAAAGTTTTAATGCCATTTTAAACACATGGCAGAATATATATGTGGCATACATGGTTTTATTATCGAACAAAGACCACAAAATTTATCTGAGTACGGCCACCCTCCTTCCGGAAATAACTTTCAAACTTGCTGACATAATTGTTTGACCTGGATAAGCTAGAAAGCAGCACTAAACATGAAAACAAAAACTTCATACAAAATATAAAAATTTCTTTAACAGAAACTAGTTTAACACCATGTATTGATAACGTTGAATAAGATGCAGATAAAACCCTGCAGCGTATATGCCGTCAAACAAAATAGATACTGTTCATATATATGATTAGAGTGTTCGTCTGGTCATCCCCAAATGCAACACCATCCTAAATATATGACATATACAATTTATGTATTTATATTGTTTGATAA
Organism: Panopea generosa; assembly: GCA_029582155.1. NCBI lineage: Eukaryota > Metazoa > Mollusca > Bivalvia > Adapedonta > Hiatellidae > Panopea > Panopea generosa. The sequence goes on from CM055895.1 coordinate 54,920,369, forward strand.
AACAGATTCGGTCCGTGTAAGATTTATATTGCTATAGAACTTACTACAATACTACATGTATGTGATGAAATGATCCAAATGGACAATAACTAACACTGTGTGGGGCGCATATCAAGCTTTCATTCATGAGTTTTTTGCTCTCGAACAATATAACAATTACAAAGGTAATACATTTGTGCATTTGTTTTCCGTCGATACGTTTTATATTGTTATATAGAAAATATGTTAAGTAGATACCTCGCAAAATTATGTTTCAATAGAAGATACGGCAGTAATGCAATGTCTTTGGATACTCAATAGTAAATAAAATAATATTAAATATTCGACAACATTTGCTCCGCATCAAAGTAGAATAATAAACGCAAAACAACAGCAGCTTTTTCTCCATCACATTGTATGTATTCTCTGTACATTATGACTAAAGCTGCGTTACCATTACTTGATAAATCGGTAGATACAACAATGTTTCGTCATTTCCACTGGTTTAAATACGGTTTCTTTAATACTCGTTCATTATTTTTTACCTATTTATGTTTACCGCTGGGAAATCACGCTGTCAATCGTTTGTATAAGACGCCTTCAGCAACTTACTTACAATTGCATCATTTGCAATTCTTGCATCAATTGGATTAGATAATTATTTTTTTTCTCTACTTGAAGTGAAACGTGCATATCGATTTTGAATTACTTTCCAATCAAATAACGTATAGAACAATTATTTGTTATCAACTGCATTCACTTACACTTGGTTTAAAACAACAGTCAAAGTGTTTCCTTAGTCGTGGCAATAAATTAAGATGCTACACAATTTATACGATTGAAGTGTGTTTATGCATTTTTCGTTTAATTCTATAATATTGATAGTTACTGATATATAGAAAGGTAATTCATTATTATATGATCTAACATGTACAACACGAAAATTTGAAAAACAAATGTTACATTGTATAGTTTAACAACCCACGCATATAGTAATGAGGCGATATTGTCGAAACCACATACGCATGTAGTTTTTATTAACCGTATTGTACAACAATATGCCTTACTATAAAATGATCATCTTGTTGAAAAATAGCTGAAAATGTTGGCAAGAAAGTTTACTGACATTTCTGACATAGCTTAAAAAATGATTGATACGATATGTAAGTTGTGGAAATATGTTAAAACTGTCTAGATATAGTTTGTATAGTTTTCTAAAGAGACCGCATATTTACATCAATCTGTTGTTAGTAGGGGTAACTGAAGTAAAGAAATGAAAAAAAGGTTTACTTAACAAGATCACTCTGCCATATGGCTAGCTAATTTTAACACAATAACTAAATAAATCGACATGAAGGTAGTTAATCAAATAAGTAATAGTGGTTGTAGATTTAAGGTATAAATACTTCTGATTCATTTATTGATAACAGCATTTATTAGAAAATAGCAGTCTTACTTTATCTTAAGTTCATGATATTCTCACTGACGTTATCTCGTATAATTTTATGGAAGGATGTAGCTCAAGACCAGTGTTGTCATGTATTTAGATAATATATATTGTATTTTCACAGACAGTTATGTTTGAATAATTCTTTAAATCATTTTATGGACATATAATTGTCGCCAATTTAATGTTTGCTTTGTCAAACATCGGTTTACATGTACAGTGTATGTTATTGGGAAACTTACAGGTGCAGCTCTCAACTCACCACACCATATAACAGCTAGTTATCTGCTATTTGTAGAATACCATTTCTCATTTATTTTACAGTACTATTGATATACCTTTTATATTTATTTGATATTATGTGTGTGTTAATCTGTTCTAAGGTATGGGATACATTTCAACTTTTCAACTGATGGCGTAACGTTTGCTTTTACTCTGAGTGATTGCTGATCCCCATAAATAGGAACTATTTACGACAGGACGCTTTAAATGCTTCTATTGGTGTAGACTGTAAAACATTCAATTTACAACTTAAAATGAGATTTTATTGCTTCCCATTAGCAGAATAGTTCACTTTAAGCGAAATAAAATAAAGCTAAGTCCAAATCGATAATTAACAATGACGTGAAACAATATTTAAAGACATGCACAAATGTATTACCTTTTAAATTGTCTAACTTTATCATACACTAATTGGTAACAATAAAAGCATAGTAAAAGATCCTTACATGAAATGCTCTTACGGAAATAGCCGGACAGTTAAAAGGCAATAAATCACTGTTGATTTTCAGTCAGACAGGTTGTCGTTGGAACAAAATGCATTCCTATGTACATTAAACTTTTCGGCTCTGTTTTAACAACCATATAATATTTGAAGCATGTTAAAGCAGGTGACCATGGATATTGCGTTTCTGATAACAGAAACACATTTGTTGTCGATTGTAAAAACAACAGTAATGAAATGTTATAATTTTGACAGGATATATATGTATATCCTTCGCGTTGCATATTAAATAGAAGATCTTACATCAGTCTTCATTTGATATTGATTATTTTTTTAAACTAGATGACAAATAATAGTGTGCCTATCATTATTAAATTTCTATTAAATTGTTTAGTAATCTTAATGATAAATTAGAACGAACGTGAGATTCTTTATATCTCGTATTTCAGAAAAAATGTGAAATTGTCATTTACTTTATATGTTAGCTATTTAAAAAAGGAAAAAAAGTCGGCTTACCAAGACGCTGTAAACAACACAATGATCAATTAGTTTTCGCAAATCATCAAATGACGTCAACGTCTCAGAATAATTGAGTTTATATACCAAGAATTATTGACGTCATTTAAATATTCGGTCAAGTCGAAAAGCGGCTCTGCATTTGAACCTGATAGAATTAAGTAAAGTGGACAATATCGAGAGAGCAATTGCTAGTTATTTTTATGTGTCCTTAACCTTGGTAACAGCAAACGACTCAATGAAATTGGTCCAGTATATTGATCATCTTACCTCAAGTTGTTGTCAAATAGTGGGACACTAGTTGGCGCTTAAATAATTCTCACGAGACCTTTATCTCATCTAATATGTTAGCTGTCAATTGATAAAGTGATACTGCTTAGCGGAGAATAATTCTTAGTCTCCAGTCTTGTCCAATAAAGTATTTTTGTTAGTTTGATATTACCAAGGTGTACGAATTGTGCTTATGATGCAGGTTAAAACAGTTACTAATGCCAGAAGACGCAAATCCTGCATATCATATACGGAAATAATAGACTGAGTAAGGAAGTTTGACTATATTACTAGTATTATTAGAATTAAACTTACTTATTATTTATCGATTGTGAAATAAGTTTCAACACGTACTCGATGCTCAGCTACTGACGGAAATAACAAGACTTTGGTATAGAGATAATACTAAGTACTGAAATATTAAATCAGAATTGGCTTGTAATTTAGTATTGGATGTATGAAATGGTGTTTTTGTTATTTATAGTAATGCATTGGCTACTTATTAATCCGAGCGTCACTGATCGATCTGTCAGCCTATACTGATGTATTGGTTTTTTTTATAGACAGCAACATTTCTTGCCCAGTGATTGAGAAGGTCAACGGCCTTGTGTTTAGTGTTGAAATTATAATTATAGGTAAATACCTACTAGTCATAGAATACATATTCTTTATAACAAATACAATGTATTGTCAACGTAATCGTAACTATTCTAGTCCTATTTTATATCGATGCATTCGTTCATTTTGGAGAGATAATAGATCAAATTTAATTTCGTTACAATGTCGAGACATTGACTTTCCGGCCTTGAACTAATCCTAGTTTCAAGGTGCATCGAATGCAAAGATTCCAATTCCAAATATATGTTCTAACAAACAAAAGTAAATTTCAAATCGCATTGATTCGATTGAACACAAAGCTACAGTTACACTATATATTTTAAATAAGCATTTATAAATATATGTGTGTGTGTGTGTGTGTGTGTGTGTGTGTGTGTGTGTGTGTGTGTGTTTCGGAGTCCTTGTTGTTGAAAAAGAAATTTGACACATATATTTATATCTAATATGACAGTATTGCCTCATATATATTTCTAAACACAAAAGAGATTATAAAATGACCAAGTATATATATATATCGTTTTACTATTTATAATATTGTATTTCTAAATTTTAAAATATATTAGATTATATTCTTTGTAAATTTCTATATAAATCTCTGAGCTTTCATCGCAATCGAGCTCAAGCTAATTAGTATAAAATAAAAAATATATAAATTTAAATCTATAAAAAAACAACAACAATATTTCACAGCTGCGTCATTTTAAATTCCTACAGCTGATATATTCTTCAATGTCCTTCTGGATTAAGCTTTTTTAAAATTCCATGTGCACGTTCAAGTGCAATTAATTGCTTTCCACCAGTGACATTTAATCCTATGCAACACAAATAGGTGAAACAAAGATATGCCAGAATACGAATAAACATTGCAGGAAACATTATCTTAAGACATGAAGAAAACACTAAGTTTAGTACATGTACATACATTTTTATAACATTAACACAAATATATTAGTTAAATATTCTTTGTAGAACAGTCAGTCATGGTAATGATAAATGATTTAATGGCATCACTTGGGCCACAGTCTTTTACAGTCAGAGTATCTGTGGAACCTAAATCCTTTTATATTTTGAAGTTGAAAGTTAAAAAAAATAAAAAGATGAAATGCATACGCTTAAGTTGCAAGAACGTTCAATATTCTAAACTTATTTCATATTTTCTAAACATTTTACAATGAACGTTCAATGTAAGTCGGAGAGAAAATACAGTATACATCACGCAAACACATTTCTGATATGAATACCGGAATAAAAACACAGTCGAACCTTTCAGTGACATGCTATGGAAAAAAAATATGCCAAAATTGAAAATATCGGTTATAAATATGCATGTTATGTCAAAGTCAATAAAATCACAAAGGAAACATTAATGTAATAATATAACTTTCTCTTTAATATCAGTGCTCAAAAATGCTGAAATAAAAGAAGTCTTTATTGAATTATGATGACCATTCAAATAAAATCATAAAATTATATATCATAGTGTTTGATAGCTCTCTTATGTTTATGTCCAATTTCAGAATAAAATGTATAAAAAAAATAAGAAAATGTATAACAAACAAGAGACGTATTATATAAAAAAAATCAACGAGGCCACCGAAGCAGTTTCAACACAATTAGTTTGAGGAGTGATTAAAATAAATACAATTGAATTGAAAACATTATGATAATCGACAGCATGTGAAACGATTAGTTGAAAATATGCCGCTGTGTGCTTAAACCAGGTTAACGGGTGCACTTAACGTTGCTCTGTTCCTTTCATCATATTATAAGTCGAGACAGTGTACAGAAAAGTATCTCTGTCTGTCTCTTACAAATACGCAGTATTTTTTAACACATCAAGTTGAGGTATCTTAAATAAGTAATGAAATAAATTGGACGTTACACTATACATATTGCATTTACAACACTGAGAAATATAACGGAAACATGAACATTAAATATGATCAAACAATCGCATATAAGGCAGTTTGTGATGATGATACATATGAGTTTTTAAGTGTATATAACGGCTTAAATTGAATTAATAATTGGATTATGATGGAAACGTGTTGATTATACCCGATTTTCATTGAGGACCATTTAAAGCAGAGCGGTCGTTTATTTGAAAAAAGTTGGATATAAATAAAAGGCATATAATTAAATGTCAATATATTCATTTAGTAGCAATAAACATATCAAAAATAATGTTTACTGTGATTAATTTGTTCTACGCATCGTATTTGCCAACATAGATCAATTTAATTATATCCAAATTAGAAAACATTTTAGTTTAAACATATTACCTATAATCACGAGATATGGGATTTCAATAAAAAATAGTTTAAAATTCATTGATGTTTATTCAGCTATAAATACATATATACTGGTTTCATTAAGTATACATACGCAATTACAAATAAAATGTAGATAAATTAGTCAAAGATAAATCTATAGCTATCAGTCATACCATATAAAATCAATTAAATATTGCAAATTATTAAATATAAAGTATCATGGAATGCAATTTTAATATTATTGATTTGGCAGAACCCAATGTAAACGGTTAATGATATATCACAATAAAATATTCAAATATTATTCAATTAATGCAACATAATAATAACCTTTGATTACCCGTGAAGCTCGAAGGTTTATTTCCAATATGGTCATTGGTATTATACTTACTGAGAATATACATTACGAAAGGTAAATAAAAAAACAGACAAGTGATATGCTTTTTTAAATACACGTTATAAATAACATTACGTGTCAATTTTAATGCATAATTAATGATAATTGGTGAAGAATGAAGTTAGTGAAGTAACAATTCTGTCAAGCTCCCCAATAAATGAAAACTTTTCTCAAATCAAATATGTTTACCGAGCTTGGTTCAAACCTGAGCAGTGATGATTTAGAGACCACATTACTAGACAGGACACTAAATCAAGTAACCCCATGGATGCAATAGCCAATACCATCGAGGAAATTTAAATAAAGGTTATTGACCGAACAATGTACGAAATAATTACACATAATTGAAGACTGAAGCAAGACACTTCTCTCAATATATCCCACCACAACAGTGTACTTAATTAGACAATCCTAAACAAGGTAATTGGCCATTATTGTCTGATGGAACTCAGCAATTACACTCGTGACGTCATTAACAAATCAAACCAGCATTACTGCATTGAGATTTTGATCATCTAATCTTTAATTCTATCTCCCGTGAGACATTCGACAAGATGATTATATAATTGCCCAGTCTATATTTAAAAAAAAATAGGCTGTACTCCTCTGCTCTACTCCTATTCACCGCTGCGGTGTCTCATACTTCAGAACAAATGCCTTAAGTAAAAAATAAACCATCTAGAAAACAAAGGCAGAACATTTAAATGAAAACATTGATACAGTTATGTTTTAAAGATATTGTTTTACATCAAAATGAGTTTTAGTAGAACTTGTGTACATCCGTAAATGATTGCGAAACATGCTAACATTGCAACATAGTTGTCTTCACCGCTGTTGTCACTCTTGTATATGTTAGTATTGTAGTCATATAATTGTTTTTATAAAATGTTTGGTCATGCTGTGCTAGTGAGAGTGTCAATTTGGTTCTATACATTCTGCTGCTTAGATATGTTTTTACTTTCAGACAGAGCCTGAAATCAAGAAGAAACTCAATTGTAAAACATATCAACAAAATTGAATCATAGTTTATGTTGGACCATGAAAAAAATAGAATTGTCTGAGAATGACAAGTTTAGGAAAATTTTGTAATTGGTTTTAACGCCGTATTATCGCATGGCATGTTATATATTGCATACATTGTATTTAGTTTTGTTGGTTGATGAAGAACTCAAAATTAATCGGAGTAGTAACACCCTCCTTCCGGAAATAACTTGTAAACTTGCTCACATATAGTTTTTAAACCGAGCGGGGCTCTGGACAAACCAGAAAGCCGCACTGAACATGAAAACAAAGAATATGATATAAATTACTGTCTTCAACAAAAAGTATGTATTTCATAGAGTAGAATAATTTGAAGAGAGAAAAGCTGCAGAGAATAAGATTTCAAATAAAAATAAATATATATCATATATCGCCCCATTGGTGCAAAATAGTACCAAGTGCATTCTTATTGTATATACACTTGGTACCTTATTGCACCAATGGGACGATATATGATATGATTCTTCGCCTGGTCATCGTCAAATGCAACACCATCTCAAATACCTGACATATACAATATACGCCTTTATCCTGTGTAATAATACAGCTTCGGTGTGTGATTTATACGGTCATATAGAATAGAACTACAAGAAAACTTGTCTGCGATGTAATGATCCAAGTGGCCAATAAATAACACTGCGTGGGACAAATATCTAGCTTTTATTCAGAAGTGTTTTGTTCTCTAACAATAGAATAATTAATTGGTTTCCTTTAATATATGCCGTATGGTTATATAGCAAACTCGTTAAGTATATATACCGCATATTTCTGATTTACATGTTTATGTGGTATCATCATTTTCATTATAGGAAACGGTACTTATGACATGTCGGTGGATACTCAATAGTTAAAACAGGAATAATAATCATATACAATTCATGTGACTTCTAATGTACTCTTTATTTTAGTATTCTGTTAATCAATTTTCCTAATTCGACAACATTTGCACCGTATCAAAATAGACTGATTCACGTCCAAATAATAGCATCACTTTATCCATCTTTATTACATTGTATGTAGTCTATGTACATTATGACTAATGCTTCGTTTCAATAACTTGATAAATTGGTAGAAACAGCAATGCAACTTAATTGTCACTTATTTCAAAACGTCTGCTATTATTCTCGTTCGTTTTATTTACTTATATATATATTCACCGCTGGGAAATCAATCGTTTGTGTAACCGCCAATAGTTACTTATTTACAATTATAGAATTTACATTTTCTGCTTTCAATTGAATTTGAATGCTTTTTATTTCACTATTGTGATTGAAATTGCGCAGGTCAGTGGAAAGTGCATGTCAATTATGATTAACATTTCACTCAAGTAACGTATAGAGCATTAATTTGTTATCACATTCATTAGCTACACTCAATTTAAATTTTTTACAATAAAAAAACGGGTTCATCGCTTCTGCACGTAGAACAACGCTGTTTATATTTTGCAAAAAAAAAAATTCTGACGTTGACATTGTCAACATTTGAACAGATGTTACATGTACTAAATATTAAAACAATATTAAATTGTGTTGTTATTTCTGTTAATTATAATAATTACTCAGATTGTTACAGTAAATTATATTATCATAATTATAGAAAGTTTGTCTACGATACACATGGGACACACCTCGTATGTTGGCACACATCTGATATTGAGATAACCTATGCGTTTTTGTTCGTTTAATGTTACCGTTACAAAACATGGCTACGTAAAATGGATTTGATCACATCGATAAAAAACTACCAATATTAATTCTTGAACTTCAGATAAATGTCCAAGTTGATCTGTAATGACATGAACCAAGTGTTTACTAATTATTTTCATATTAAAGCTCAGCATCATATTTTGACTAAACTATGAAACAAATTCAATACAACTAGCAGAATAGCAGAATAATATAGATTTGAAAAACACAGGTTACATTGTATATTTAAACAACTCTCGCATATAATACTATAATACGATGTTATAGTTACTATATACGTTCAGTTTTTATTAATCTGCCTTGTACAAAAGCATCATCGTCTCTTGTTCCTAAATAGCTAGACATGTTTGCAAGAAATTTCCTAACATTTGGAATCAATTTTTAACCTAAAAATAGATTGATACGATATATAAGTGATAATCTAGATTTCTGCATAGTATTTATATTTACATCCACTTGCTATATTAAATCAATGTGCTGGCAGTGGGGGTAAAATGAAAAATAAAGAAAGTGTCTAAATAACAAGTTTTTATTGTACTGCTTGAAGGAATGTTTCATACACAGAAAATAGCATTTACTAGATAATAAATGTCAAAAGGAATCTTTGGGAGTACAGTGCGTAGCCAGGAAATGCACACTTAGTTTTACTTAACTATAACTACACGCCTTCTCCAATAGCCTCAGCTTAAGTAGTTTAATATTTTCAAACCCCATTGAATGATTTGAATAATTCTCAAGGATCAGAGGTAAGGACAGCACTGAGGTGACTTTTGTTGTGAAAATCAAAACGCAAGTTCAATAATACATTACTTGCATGCAAGGTTAAAACTGATCATTATCATTGTATATTTGAACTATTCAGGACCCTATATAACATAGCATATTAATAATGCATTATTCTTTCTTCCTGTTTTCTTTGGTCAGTATTCTGGGTAAACATTTATAGTTTTTTTGTTTGTGTGTCTGGTTTTTAAACATAACTATTTGACGATATTACATATGTTTATTTTCATTATCATTTAAACTTGAGCATGCTTAGATTGAAACATCTCATTTAAATGATAAAATAAGCACACTAGAAATAGTTTAAATACTATGTGCGCTATGGGATTTATTCATTCTTTGAAAATATACCAAAATGTGAAAATATACCAAAACTTCGACAAAACAAACTCTTCAAATAAATCTGAATTTAAAATAGCAGTCTAACTTTATCTTAAGTACATGATATTCTCCCTGACAGTATCTCGTATAGTATTTATGGAAGGATGTAGCTCAAGACCAATGTTATCTTGTATTTAGAAAATATATATTGTATTTCTCAGACAGTTTCAGAAAATTTCTTTAAATCATTTTATTTGCATATTTTTGTCGCCAATTTTATATTTGCTTCGTCAAACATCTGTTTACATATATGCAATGGGGAAATTTACAGGAGCTGCTGAAAAAAGCGTTTTTTGTTTTTTTTTGTTGTTGTTGTTTCTTATCAATCACTTAACGGTTTCACCGGAAAGAATTATTAGTTTTACCCTTCGTCCGCTATACGTCCTTAAAGATTACTCAAACAGTATCCAAGCTAATTTTGTGAAAATTTGCATGTGAATACATGGTAATAAAGAGAAAATGGAAGTCATTTGATTTGTTCAGTCGGAAAAAAATATGGGTTGCTATGGCAACAAAATAAGTAAAATTACAGATACAATCTTAATCCTGTGATAACATAAAAAGTATTTAAGCAACTTTTGTGATACTTTGCACGTGAATAGAGAAAAATATGGACATTATGTAGCTCCTTTGATAATATTTTCAAAGGATAAAAAATGAGGTTACTATGGCAACAAATATGGTGAAATTACAGATACAACTTGGATCTTTAACACTTACATTGTCTAACCTACATTTGTGAAATTTTGGATATGAAACAAATCGGTTACATAATTTGATTTTTTACAGTCGAAAAAAATATTGTAAATTATTAAAAAAATGGATCCTGCAATAACTCAGAAAGTATTCACAATATAAACCTGCTAGTTAGCTTACCATTTCTCATTTATTTTAAAGTTCTATTCATAGACCTATTACTTTTATTTGATATTTCGCCAGTATATTAATCTGATCTAAGGTATGCGATACATTTCTCGCTTAACGGGTCTCAGCTGTTGGCGCAACGTTTGATTCAACCAAGAGTGGCAGCTGATTACCATACATAGGCATTTTTTTACGAAATGACGTGTACTTTCAAATGCTTCTTTTAGTGTAGAATGTAAGGCATTATATTTGCAACTTGACTGGAGATTGTATTGCTTCCAATTAACAGGTCATTCAAATTAATCAAAATGAAATTAAATAACTAAATCGAGAATTAACAATGACGTAAAAACCATACGTAAATGCATGCACACAATACTTACCTTTTAATTTTTTTATGCATTTACTATATTCTAATTTGCAAAAGATAAAGCATAGTAAAAGATCCTTAACAGAAATGTAGTTACGGAAATAGCCAACATTTTAATGGCAATAAATAACTAATTATTTTCAATCAGACAGATTGCCGTTGGGGCAACAATATATAATTCTACGTACACTGAACTCTTCAATTCAGTTTTGAAATATTCAACAGTAATTTATGAGCAGCATGTGAACACCAAAGATTGATTAAAAAGAATGATTGTGACATTATAGCCACATATGTATTTCTAAATGGATAGAGATTACATAATTGACAGGTATATACATTTCAATATAAATTTCCACAGTCATTATTTTGTTATAATTTTAAATTCAGTTAACAATGTAACATCACTTCTTTTAAAAATAAAGATTATATTCTTCTTTACTTTCTATAACAGTAACACTATTTCACCACTCCATCCATTTACAGTTGGCTGATTAATCCTCAATATCCTTCTAGAATAAGCTATTATAAAATTCCACCTGAATGTTCAAATGAACACCAGTGAAATTTAACTCTACAAAAAATAAATAGATGACATATGAGTAAGCCAGAATACGAATAAATATTGACAGGAAACATTATCTTAAGACATGAAGAAAACTCTGAGTTTATAACATACATTTTTAATACCATAACAAAATATTAAGATCCTTTATGTAGCATTCAGTAAGGTTCTAACAAAATAATTTAACGGCATCAAATAGACAAATGTCACTTTTCAGTCAAAGTGTTTAAACGGTATCAAAAACATTTTATTTGTTGTTCAATACCTACTGCTCAAAATAGTTAACAATCATTTATTTGAAGAATATTTATTATTATTTGATCATTAAATGGTTCAATTAAAATCCCCAAAGAATATCATATTAACATAATTTAACGCATTTTACTATTTGGTCAACATTACTGATTCTTTTTTTTTTGTAATATAATTATATAACCACCTGACAATTATCCACCCGTGTTTAATTGATGTCAGTAATGCATTTTTATCAAGTCAATGCATTCATTTCTGCTGATAAACTGCCTGCCTGATAAACATAGATTATCACGTCATTGCAAGTATAGCAGGCACATGACGTCATTATGTATACTTCATGACGTCGTTATGGTTACTTATACATTTTGACCTGGACAGAACTACTTTTAACTTTATTTAAAATGAATAAAAAAACGAAATATAGAAAGCGTCACGGTAGGCTGACTGCGGTATACTACGAAGGCACTGGTTTACGCCAGAACCAAGAGCCTGTCATGACCCATATCTACGACCAGAGAGGAAGGTTTTCAATTTGGGAAAGAGAAATAAGTCACATGGGGCAAGGTATGGGGAGTAAGGGGTTGTGGAAGCATTATCATTTTCTAAAAACTTTTTAAAAAAGTCCGTTACGAGGACATTGTCATGCAAGAGGCGAACATGTTTGAATCCAGTGACTGGGCGACTTTTTTCGTAGTACCTCTTCAGTTTAATTAATACTACATCACGATAGTACCTTCTTCTCACAATCTTACCATTGTTTACCAGCATTGCTAAATCTTCAACAGAGAAAATAATTGCATAAAGTATCTTTTTACACTCAAGGTTCTTTTGGCAATGACTGGCCGTCTGTCGTGTTTGGTGACCCACTTTGTTCCCAACCTTTCGCCCTGGTTTGAAATAATGTACCCAGGTATCGTCACCAGTGACAAAATTTACGAATTCCCTTTGATTATATCCAGGGAACGTTTAAAGCAGTTCGTTTTGGCAGTTTCATCTCGTCGTTTCTTTTGGTAGTCAGTCAACAAGTGTGGCACCCAGCTAGCAGAATTTTTTCTAACTTTCATAATTTCTCAGAACGAAATGAATTGAACATAGAAAAACGCCCATAATGCGTGCTATATTACGCACATTATATCGCGCATCATTTCGAATAATTTCTCAATAATTTTAGACACGACTTTCTTACATGTTGCCGTCTTTGGCCGACCAGATTTTGCTGCAATTTGCATACATCAGAATCAAATTAACTACAAACTCATAAGACAATTTTGTCAACCTATAAACCGGTGTGATTTCATCAAAACTATTTTTTGAAGTACAACCGAGATTAGTACGAACTTTAATACAAGTCCGAAATTCCTCATTATTTGCTTATTAATACCGAAATGACTATAAATCTGGAATCCCGTATTTCATCAGAAACATGTAAATACCATTCGGTAGGTATTGAAAACAGCTTTCCTAGCGTATAAATTGCAGGTACATTTTGTGCGACTTATAAATACACAATATTTTTCTAACACCCTCGTATTGACTTTATTTTAAAGGCCCATCGCCGGTAGCTCCTACACACAGTATTATAGGCGGGGCTTATCACTAGCAGCCGACAAGTTTACTACAGTTATTTGATAATACTCATGTCCAACATAAGCTGTAACTACCAGCATAGCCATAGATGATACTGCCTATTGCAAGTTAATACACACTGAATTTCTTGTAAATATAATTGATTGATATTATGGAAGTTAATCTAAGCAACAATGTTTATTGTACATGCAGGTTCCTCAGTATTATGGATTAAAATAAAGGTTTCCCCAGATTAAGTACAGCAAACACAGCACTCAAATATATTGCAATGGACATCTTATCTGCATGCATAATAAACAAAATTGCTAATTAGATACATCCAATTTACAGTTTCATGCTGGGTTACATACAACACATCTCTGGTCATGATCAAAGAGATAAAGTGAAATTATTTGGGTCAAGTTCCATGGATTAGTACATTATTTACTGAGAGAGAATGAAACTATTTATGAAAAATGGTTTATCGTATTTATTATGGACTTATATCAAACAGGCATACATGTTGTAATGAATTGTAAATAAATTGCTTGGACACAAGTAAAGGGCAAACAATTATTTGTGAGACAAAACATAAAAAGATTGAAAATACAGAAACCCCTTTAACATAATAGAATGACCCATTCCATTTAAGTTCATAATTTCCCTGGCAAAACTTACAAATGGAAGAAAATGTGGAAATACTTTGAAGGTTTCGAGTGAACAATTTCGTATATTATTTCATTTATTTGATTATAATGAGTGTGATTTCAAGATCATTTAGTTACACCAGACTGGTCAATTAATGTTGATGAAAATAACTATAGTTAGACACAGAACTTAAAGGAATATTTATTGTCAGATGGCATTCAGGACAAAAAATGAGGCACAGATGGAGAAAGTGGGGGAAGTGATTATGATGCTGCTGCTGATGATGATGATGATGATGAAAATAAATACATTCCTGTTGAACAGTTATGGATATTGTTTCATGTCCGTTAATAACATTTCAACATCAGTTTTGGCTAGGTGAATTTTCATTTCCTAATCAAAGAAACAGTCTTTTACCAAAACGTAGGCTAGATACAGAAAATACTGGAATTTGTTTTCAAATGTAGGAGTTTGGTTCCTACTTAATTATGTAAGAAAAAAAGCAAAGAATATTGAATCAACCAAGATCTAAATTATGCCAAGTTGTGTTTTGAACCTAGTTCATGGTTCATACACAAACATCCAACGCGCCTATATAGCACTAAGTGGTTTTCATTGAAGGCTGTGATATAAGAACTGTAAAAACAATAAAATGACATTTATTTGCTTAAAAAAAAAAACAATTTAGAAAGGAAGCTATTGTGAATTATGGGATTCAGAATAATGATCAAACAAGGTTAGTGTAAATGGTTACTTATTTGCATCCAAATAAGAAAGCATGTATGCATGTATCTAAGATAAGCCATAAACTACAATGTATAATCATTTGTTTATAATATGAAAAAGGCAGATATATTATGAAGATTAATCTTCATAAACATGTAATTCACAAACTGAAAGTCAAACACATTATTCTACTCTGAGATATCAAACACTGCATGGCTCCTCATAGTGGGTTATACACATCTCCAAGCAAGTGTTGCTGTTTACACCACGTGACAAGGGTCAAACGGGTTCAAAATTCAAATATTTAGCAAATTTTCCTTGATATCTCAATTTTGTAAGGACTACTACTACTTTGTTTCAGGGAGCTTTTGTGAATAAAGGGCATTTTTATAAAGCCAAAGTATGTCCCTACAACTACACTTCTTTTTGAAAATAATGACAACTTTGTTTCTATGTTTTACAGAAAAACATCTCCCAGTTCAACATTGTTGCAAGAAAGTGCCACCATTTGAAATTAGGCTCCTCCCATTTCATTTTATAGAAAAGTTGGGGGTTTAAGTATTTCATATACAATGTATTAATAGTGTTCATGTTATTTTGAGGGATGTCTCGATTGTGTTGGTTATTTTGATTTAATGTCATCCATATATCCTGTTATATTGTTATTGTTTATATACAATATTAAATCACTCAAGTACAGAACATACGTTTGTATTTCTAAAACGGAGAAGACAAAATTGCGATTATGTTAAATGCTTTTTTTTTTGCCATTTTCAACGTATGACGTTATATTTCTCATATCTAGTTTTGTTCATGGAGTAAGCTGGCAAACTCTAGCATATTGAGTTTTTTTAACTGAACCGAGCTCTGGACAAACCTGAAACTAAATGAAAATAAAGAACTTGACACACACTATTAAAATGTTTCAAACAAAAAAGAGGCAAACTGTATGTATTCATAAAATAGAATAGAATAAATCAAAGAGAAAAAAACTGTAGAGTATAAGATTTACAAAAAAAATAAATATATATCATATATATGATTTGATTTTTCGCCTGGTCATCATCTAATGCAAAACCGTCTAAAATACTTGACATATACAATGAACGCCTTTATCCTGTGTCATAATACAGCTTCGGTCGGTGTGTGATTTATATGGCCATATAGAACAGAACTACAAGAATACCTGTCTGCGATATAATGATCCAAGTGGCCAATAAATAACACTGTGTGGGACAATATTAAGCTTTATTTTAGAAGTTTTTCGTTCGCGAACAATAGAACAATTATCTGCTTTTCCGATGATATATGTTATAAGGTTATATAAAGAACTTGTTAAGAAGATACATCGCATACCTCTGGTTTACATATTTCTGTGATGTCATCATTTCAATATAAAACGGTCTAATGACATGACGTTTGATACTTAATAATAAAAATAGTAGTAATAAGTATTTACAATTTATGTGAATTCTTATGTACTGATTTTTGGTGCTCTGTTAATATCTTTTTTTCCTAATTCGATCACATTTGCACTGCATCAGAATAGAATGTGATTGCCCAATCACTCTCTCTCTCTCTCTCTCTCTCTCTCTCTCTCTCTCTCTCTCTCTCTTAGGTCTCACCATTGGAAACCCCTTGGTACCACCAAAAGATAAGATTCCAGGATAAGTTTTCTGTTAATGAGTTGTGTGAAATAAGTTTCAAAGTATCCAGTAGGGTCATATTACACCCAACACAAAATTTTACCACACTCCAAAGTTCCACACTAGACGTGACGATGTTCATTGTTTTTCCTATTCAAATTTGCACGTTTTCTTTCACAAGTGCGCACAATATTCAAATGTTTATCGATAACGTCGATTTTTTTAATGACATTCGCACATGATCTGAAATTACGTCCACTGTTATTTTTTAAACATTAAGCGCGATATTAAGGAAGCTGTCTGCTTTTCAAGGCAATGTTGTTGTTTTTAATGGCGTCTAATTTCAAAGTCCCCCGTACTTCTAAACTCGCGTTACTATGTTGACTTTTGCATGAACTTAATGATGACTGAAAGTTGATTTGATGTTACATGACAATCGAAGAGATGCCAAACTATCCATTGATACCACTGGTTTGCATGTAACGCCCTAAATACAAAAACGACAGGGTCGTCCTATTACTTTAGGGACATACCTCGTATTACTTCATTTCCATTTAATTTAATACAGCTGTTTTATTCTCGTTCTTTATATTTACTTGTTTATACATATGGCAGGGAAATCTCTCTGCCAATCGTTTGTGTAAGATGCCCACAGTAACTTATTTACAATGATATCATTTGCAAGGCTCGTATCAGTTTGATTTGAATGCTTTTTCTACTAATGTAACTTTAATTGAAGTTGCGCATGTCAATTCAAAAACGTATAGAACATTAATTTGTTACCAAGTCCATTAACTTACACTTAATTTTTAAACTACAATCATAATATATGTATAGCCCTGGCGTGAATTTATTCTGTACACAACATATATGATAGCAGATTGTTTATACATCATTCTATTAATTCTATAATATTAATAGTTACTTTTATATAGTAAGGAGATTCATTGTTATATTAACTATTAGATTTTATATTGTTATTTAATGATATAATATTTAACAATATAATGTTAGGTTGAACATTCGAGAGGATATGCAATAAAGATCTTATTAATTATAATACAATGATGTTCTTGTAACTATATACGTACGTGATTAATTTGTCTGCATTGTACAACAACATGCTGCAAAAAACGTCACCGTGTCTTGTTCTAAAATAGCTAGACATGTTGGAAGGAAAAAATGCTGACACTTGAAATTGAGTTTTAACCTCAAAATAGTGTGATACGAAATATAAATGATTGATGATATTTTTAAACTGTCTATAAAAAAAAATTCTGCATAGTATTTATATTTACGAACACTATTTTAAGTCCATGTCTTCAAGGGGATAAATGAAGTGAAGAAATGAAGCAAGATCTTTTTGCTACATGGTTAGCTAATAATAACAAAATAAGTAAACATAACGACGTGACGGTGATTAATTTTATAGGTTGTAGAAGTTGTAGATTCAGAGCAAGGGTGTTTCTTATAGTGATAACAGCATTTACTAGAAAATATACAATAATAATAACTGATAAAAGTAATTGTTTGAAGTACGGTCCGCAATCAGGAAATGCAGATAACAGATTCGGTGTTACTGCGTCTTTTCAGAGGGTTTCCTTTTTAAATGTAACACCTCTCATTCCCCCAAAGCCTGGTTTAATAAGTATACTATTTTCGAGCACATCGTATGAATAGAATGATCGTCAAGGACGAGAGGTAAGAACACCACCGATTCAAAGTTTGCTTCATGAAAACCAACACGTCAATATAAACGTAACTTAATAAAACATTATTTGCAATCGTGGTTAAAACTGACCATACTCATTATATTTAATAATCCAATATTCTGTAGCGTATTGAAACACATTAGTAGTTCTCTCTGCTTTTTTTGTTTCGTCTTCTGGAGAAATATTGACATATTTACGCCGCTATTTATAGTATACATGTATTTGTGTTATATCTGGTTTTGCAACATGGCTATTTGGCGATACTTCGTATGTTTCCTTAACACGTGAATAATCAACTGGAACTTGCTTAGACTGAAACACTCAAGATGATGATAAAGAACTCTAGAAATATATGGATGACTATGTACTCTATGGGATTTATTCATTCTTTGAATATTATACGAAATTTCTTATATGTTTTGTTTATGTATGTGAAACCTCGGTGAAATAAATTCACCAAATTAAAATATGAATTAAAAGAAGCAGTAGTCTTACTTTATCTTAAGTACATAATATTTCGCTTCCAGTATCTCGTATAGTGTTAATGAAAGGATGTAGCTCCAGAACAGTGTTGTCATGTATTTAGATAATATATTGTATTTTCGCAGACAGTTATGTTTGAATAATTCTTTAAATCATTTTATGGACATATAATTGTCGCCAATTTTATTTTTGCTTTGTCAAACATCTGTTTACATATACAATGTATCTGGTGGGGGAAACGTACAAGAGCAGCTGAGAAAAGTTTTGTTGTTTTTGTTGTTGTTGTTTCTGCAATAGTTGTGACTGTGTAATGAATATACCAAACTCACCACACCATATAACAGCTAGTTATCTGTTATCTGTAGAACACCATTTCTTCATTTTACATTCTATTCATATACCTTTGATATTTATTTTATATTTCGCCTGTGTATCAATCTGATCAACGATAACGGACACATTTCATGTTAAACACTTTTCGGCATAGACCCTATTTACGAAAGAACGAAAAAGTTATTATGTTTAATCTGGTCTAGGATGTGAAACATTTGCAATTTAAAAGAAGATTGTATTGCTTCCTGTTAGCGAAAACAAATGAAACCAAGCCCAAATCAAGAATTACCAAGGACGTGAAACAATAAACACATTCTCAAAATTAAAACCTTTTAAATTTCTAACTTCACTACATGTTAATTGGTAACAATCAAAATTTAGTTACAGAAATAGCAACACAGCTTGATAGCAATAATCACTGTCTTCAATCAGATCAATTGTTGTGGGAACAAAATACATTCCTACGTACAATGAACTCTTCGACTCTGTTTGGAAATGTTTAACAACCATTTATTAGAAGCATGTTAATAGCGATGACAGATACATTATAACATAAGAATACACATGTCCACCAGGAGAACTGGCCCCGGTTTCATTAAACATCTCAACTCAAATTTTTGAAATGCTACAATTAATTACATACATCATTTGCACGTTATCCTTTATCAATGAGTACAGATTTGTTATTACTTCAATTCTGTGTTCAGAAATCAAGATTTTTTACTTGATGAAAATCTCAGCTTGAGGTGTTTAGTGAAACTTGATCCAGATATGAAAATGACACATTTGCAACAATAGCTAATGCATTATTAGAACACTACACACTCGTGAAAATACAAACACTTGTATCGGGGGAAAATAAGCACTAATGAAATATAATAGTTGTGACATGATGTGTATATAATTACTATATTAAATTCGACAAAACATTATAGTACAGCAGGTAACAGTCAATACAATATGTATGATAAATTTTTTTTCATTGCAATAAAGTCTTATTCAGCTATTCTTGTTTAAACATGTCAGTAGCAAAGTGTTTTTTATAATACTAGTCATCTCTATCGGCTTGCACTCTACAATTACTGCAGTATGCATGTCAACGAGGCTATTGACAGAAACACAGTCGATCATATTCCTTCGCGTTGTCTAAAATAGAGAATCTTACATATATTCGCATTTGTTATTCAATCATTTATTAAACCAGTTGGAAAAGCATAATTTGTGTGGCTCTGTCTAGCATCACATTATTTCAACCAGATGACTTAATAATATCAATGAACAATGAATGAATGAATGAATGGTTTTTTACGGCACGTCGACACAATGAACAAGCATGAAGGTGAGATTTTATCACATACCTTAGAGAAAATGCGAACGTACCATCGTCTTTGATGTCTGAACAAGAAAAAGGTCTGCTTTTAAATACGCTATAAATAAAATTTAATTAACGTTAATCATCGTATGACGTCAACGTTTCAAAATAAGGCTAAGGTTTTGTAACAGCAAAATGGTTATATGACGTCATCAGGATATAACATTATAGCAAAAATACGTAATTAGGTCACATTTTTATCTACACAAATATTATAAGCCATAATAATAAATAACCCACTGTCTGACGACATCGGTATTTATCTGATATTTGTGATATTCACTGAGGCCAAAAATGGACCTGATATGTGTGAATAGAAAGCCCCGGCATCACATAGATCAGGTCCTAGATTTGTATATTGACCGATATCATCAAGCAATAATTGAATATAACATTTATATTGCCTCTTTTGTTGTGATAGCTTTATACGCATTTGTGTTGCTTGGTGTTTAGCATGAAACCTCATCCGGGTGCGTTGCAACTGTCGCATGCGATACAATTTCTAACACAATACTACTAACGTGATTCCATTGGAAAGACTTACACGATTTACGGTAAACATGTTGTATGAGTATGATTCATTGTTAACATGGAATGTTTAGCACTTATTAAAACGAAGAAAACCGCGTACAGAACAATTAACGTTATCAAGTTTAGGCATTACATATAATGAAGAAATAATATATATATTACAAAATATCTAAATATGTATGATATAATACACTTTTTTCTGAAATACTATATAAATGTCCTTTATTCATAGGATTGAAACTTACAAAATATGGGACAAAACATATAGCTCGGACTAACATGCGAACAATTCTTTCCATTTTTTCATCGCAGATACTGAAATAAATGTAGTAAGAAGAGCAAATACAGAACGCATCACGCACGCAAGTGTTCGTTTCACTTAGATCTGGATGTATGTATTAATAAACACCGCCAATCACGCAGTCGGAAATATTTGCGGCTACCCTTGGGATACCACTAGCCAAAAGATCGACAAAAATGAACACTCTTTGTGAAAAGTATTCATGTTATGTCATTTTCTATAAACTCAGAGATGAAAATAAATGTATGTATATTTTTTTAAACAATGCCGCTAGTAGACAAATGTTGAAATCAAACGTATGTATATTAGATAACATAGATGGTTCATTTCGTTGTTTGGCGTGATTTCAAATTCTAAAATGAATTACAGCAGATATGTTGTACGAAATAAGTTTCAGTCAGTATATGGTAAGGACAAACTAACATTTATGCTTTGTAATGGGATATTTGTACAAAGATTTACAAGTTAAAAGTGTTTGTTTCTTCTGCGCAACTGTTGTTATTTGTATTTGTTTTGATCATTTTGTGACCAACAATGATTCAGTTAAATATTTTGATATTGTTACTTTGTTGAGACAGTACACTCAAAACGACATAGTATGTCGGTAGGAGACATATCAGGATCGAGTACTACAAATATCAACTCAGCTAGTAAATTATTTATAAAACTTAAAGTATTAAGGTATGAAGAAATGTTTACTGATTTATATAAAAAAACAAACTTAAATGCATCTATAAGATAAACACTTGAAGTTTTTAAAAGGCATACTTAGTCAAATCAATGGTGGTAAACTCGACACTCCCACATATGTTTATTTGTATCATTTAAAGATATAAACTGTGACTTCAATGAAATTGTATTTTTGTTTTATCCGGCGAGTACTGAAGTGATATCAACACATGTGGTGAAGCCTGTAATTTGAGTGATCATGAATAAAATGTAATTGATATCTTACTTAAACCTTTTTTTATTATTTTATGTTTCCAAACAGTGAAATAATCAAAGTTAATTCACGATTGTTTTACTATTTTAGTGGGAATTTCACATCATCCTTGTTTTAATATTGTCACTGAATTGTTCTTCAATATTCTTCATAATCATCTTTCAGGTTCACACTTTTGTAATAATCAACGTTTCCATGGCGCTTTGTCCAACACTTTTATGGTGTTTCTACTCAGACTCATTCTGAGGTATTCTTTTATCAATAAAACTTGCTATTCTATGCCATATATAAATTGTTATGGCGTAAAACCAATTCATTCCGCTCTCCCGTTGACTTTTCAAAAAAACGTTGTTGTTTTTTTAAAACTGGATACAATTATAGTTTTACAAATGATTAAGTGCAATTGTAATGATGGTTTCTATGACTAATGGACTGTACTATGTACTACCACAAAATGACTATTTCCCCACAATCGTCGGTAGACATGGCAGGACCATCAAACAGAACGATAATTATTTGCATAATAAAAAATAAGATATTCTGTGATCCTTTGAATATATAGTGTACTGGGCGATGTTTATCGATAGTGCGATAAAAAGAAAAAAGGCTTGGGATTAACGAATGGCGAGCCCCTCTTATAGAACTGAATTATCGACGGCGCTTTATTCTTGATCATATTTTAGTTTTACCTCAACGTGAATTATTACTCACATGCTACAACGACTTATACGAAATCAACAACTACATGTGTAAATAACAATACTTGTTCTCTGTACATATTTTTATAATATGATTTAAGTATTATGTTGGTCAACGCTAGCGTACACAACTGTCAGTAGTTGAAGCGTCATATACGCCACAGCCTATATGTATATCCAATCAGCTGCAACTGTATTCTCAACGATCCAGGTATTTGTACATATTTGTTTACATCTCAAGCGCTGCTTACAATCCGTTTGTCTAGTAATTAATTTGTTTTCTTTGCATTTGTAACACCATTGTAAGTTCCTAAGATATTTGGAAGAGAGACTTTGTACGATCTAGAAAAAGCTTTCTTCTCAATCAAGTTGTTATGTATCGCTATGTAATGAATATATGTATATGTAATAAAATGATAACAAATACATATTGTTTAAACCAAAAATCATACTTGGTTCTTACTTATACAGTTTTACTTGAGAATAGCTACATATATGTCATGCACTGTATTCATACACATGCTGTCCAAATTGCACATTGTGGCGTGGCTATATGTTTTCTCGCCGTCTGTATGTGACGATCAGGAAAGATAGAGGTTGGATTACATTTTAAATAAAAATATATGTCAATTGTATCATTAGCACGAATTCCATAAATAATATTTTTTATTTTCGAATAAAGATAAATACTTATCACATATAATCTTCAGGTTTGATTATTTATATAACCGTAGGCTAACATATTAACTGTTTTTATTTATTGCTTTTCTGTGAGATGTTTAATTTTAGAATAGGTTGGAACAGTTGACCATCAGTTTAGCAATACAATCTATTTCAGAATACATCTACGGGATTGGCAACGTGCTACTTGTTTTGTATTACTGTGTATAATTGTACGATCTCATTTCAATTATAAGATACAATTCAATTTGAATTGATATCATACCAATTTAACAGTCAGTCATAAACGTAATAAATAATAAGTGTATCGAATTTATTCTGAGCAGTACATCTATAATGCCGATAACAGTATTACTTGGATGCATTTTACTTCACATGCACCGGGTAAATGGACACTTGTACTGTAATAAATGACAATAGTATCTTAATTAGGAGTCTGGTATACGTTTACCTACGTCACTAATCATATTTAAATTATTGTTGCTTTAATTGATTACATTGGATAGTCTTCACAAGTCTTAGATAAAGCCTAAAACTTTCAATTTCTAGCATGGTTTTGTTTCCTATATTAGTATTAAAAAGAGAGTGAACAAAAATGCAACACTTCTAATAAGTCTTAATAGTCTCGTGGAGATTGCTCTTGCCAACACACTGGGATATTAACTTAGATCTCAGTTTTGCATAACGTTATTAAATATTACTATGCTATTGGAAGCATTTTGAAGTTCGTTTATTTCAAAGATGAAAATGAATTCAGTTTAATACCTACAAAAAATATATGGATTTTAAAAATGATGTTTAAAAAAAGTAAATGGGTAAATGGAGGGTGACATGTGCCATTTGTAAAGTATCATTGTTTTAATGATGGCATTCTAGCTGGAGTAAATATTTGCATGACATATACTTAAGTATTCACCTTCTACGGTTCTGTCCTGGTTGCTTAAAATCTAATCGCCGAAGCGGATCAAAGTGTGTTTCTTACGTACGTTTACGTTATTTTAACAGTTATCAGCAAGCATAACGTGGCTACATACATCAATTATTTTTAAATATACATACGGTGAAGGACCAATAATACGGTCCAGTCCTTGAAACAGTTGTTCATGAGTAGAGCACAATAGGAATTCAACAAATACAGAACATAAAATCTGAGAGAGGATCTCGTGGAAGAACAGAACGGAGCAAGAAAAGAGAATAACTGTCTCTGTTGTAATGAGTCGGATCATGGGTTGTTATGAAACATGAAACAGACATTACACCTTAGTACCGTCCAGATAAAGCACAGGCTATATAAAGTCCTAGTTACTAATTTTGATAGTAACCAAAAGATTGGCTAATTAAAAAAAAAACTAACAAACTTTTGAGGTTTTATCAATATTTCTTTCAAGTTAAAAAAACACATATAATTAGTACGAATAAAAATATCCGTTTTATAAATTATGCATCGAAATGCAAAGCAATGCTACAAAACACGTAATCAGCTATGTCGTCGGTATCCCCCAGAGTCTAAAGTTGGTAGAAATAGACAATGCATTCTGCGCTCTGCAATCATTTATCAGATTCCGTTAACTCTGTTTTGAAAATAGATAATGGCGTTGTCTCAGGAGTATATATCAATAGAATATCAGCGTTATGGGGGTCATTCACGAATTCCAAAAAAATGTCGGCGATGCAATAAATGCATTAATACATTTGCGAAATGCTGATGCATGACTATATCTTTGCTTTGAAAAGGTAATATCTGCAATTAGATAGTGTCGATATGCCAGTTCGATAAGGAAACAGCTCAGATAAAACTTTAATTTTTCTTCAAATTCCGTATTGACATAAATGATAAATTGTAAATTGTTCTGCAACTGGTAACTGCCTCATAGTTATATAACCAGGAATTATGATTGCCTTACATTTGTAACACCCATGATACTTGATTTTCTCAGATCATTCTCTTTCTCATAATAATGATATAATAATGGCGATGCCATGTTATCTTTAAGTCTAAATAAAATATTCTGTATTTTTATTCAGCATTTATATAATGTATTTTTGCGTCTCTCCTTTGACACGTATTCTTATGTTGGGTTTGAACAAATGTGGAAAGTATTAAGAAGAAAGTTACAGCAATAAATCATAAATATGCCAGTTTCTTACACCAGTTCGCCAGCTTTTGTACACAAGAATGCCAGTTAGTTTTTGTACAAATATATTCCATCTTTTGCACACAAGTATAACATTTTGTGCACTAGAATACCAGCTTTGTTACACCAGGATGCAGGATTCGTACGCCAGTTATGAGTTTTATACATTATAATATCAACTTTTGTACACCAGAATGCAGGTTTTGTACGACAGTTATGATTTTTTGTACATTAGACTGTCAGCTTTTGTACACCACTATGCAGGTTTTGTACAATAGTTATCAGTTTTTAAACATCAGAATGCCAGCTTTTGCACACCACTATGCAGGTTTTGTACAACAGTTATCAGTTTTTGTACACCAGAATGCCAGCTTTTGTACACCAGTATGCAGTTTTTTTACAACAATTATCAGTTTTTATGCATAATAATACTAGCTTTTATACACCACAAGACAGGTTTTGAACAACAATCATCAGTTGTTGTGCATTAGAAAACCAGCTTTTGTACACTAGTATACCAGCGTTTTGAATTTGTAACACATCGAACCATAAATTTAAACTTATTTATTTTACTTCGATTGTGAAACAAGTTATAACAACTAAGGCAAATCACGCTCGAAGTCTTCCTGGTTAGAAACAACAGTACTAAGCATATGCGGAAAAGTGTCTTGCTCAAGGACACCACACATAGCCGTGGCGGAAAATCGAACCTCCGATCATGGGTTCGGTGCTTTACCACTGAACCACGCGCTCCACATCGAAGAATAACATAACTACACTTTGAAGATTAGTTGTACATGAGTGACAAATGCTTCTCTAAATAATTTGGAGTTGTCTGTTCATTCATGAAGGTTTTTTAAGGTAAAGTTCCAATAGAAATTCGCATTATTTATTAAGTGCACTCAAATACGTCGAATAAAATGACAGGTTTCCGTGTGCATATGTCATAGCTTTAAGGGTTGCTTAATGTATGTTAACTCTTAACGCCAATCTCTTTAACTCACTATTCAATCAATTTCAAACATATCACCAGTATACAGTATATATATCATTTTCTTGTTACAGTATGTGCTAACAGCGGAATATTTTATCAAATATCTTTAAATCAAAAATTAACAAAGACAAATAAAGACATATAATATTGTCAGAGTATTCGTTAAGCTTTTATTAGCGAATGAAATGGAATAAATCTTCACAAATATGCTGATATAGACGATACTGTCATTTGCAGACATCTAGATACACAATCCTTTCTGGAAAATGTATGTACCCAAGGTCACGCATGTCACATAAATAAGGATGTAAGAGATTACAACAGAGGTAAGTATCAATGTAGCAATACGAATAACAAACCGGATTGAATTTTATATTTTATGAGTGACTTAAATTTTAATAAACGATATATTAATGAATGTGATAAAATTGAAACCAAATTCTAAAATAAGAGATCACTTGGTGATCTTTACCTTTTCTAAGATAAACCAAATTTAACAATATGTAACTAAAAGTCAGATCAAATCTCAATCAAATTGGAGCCAGATAACTTTAGACACCGCAAAATGCATTGTAATTTTGTGTGGAAATTTTAATTTAGTTTTACCTGGGCTCAGAACCAGGTTACATACCCTTATGCCTTATACCTAAATATGGTATATTGAAAAATAAAAAAAAATAATGCATTTTATTTATCCTAAAGTTTTGAGATAAACTTCCTTACCTTAAACCTTTAATGGAGAAGTGCCAAATGTATATGTGTGTTGGGAACCTATAAAAACATCAGTGCGTTACCATATATAGTCTTTAAATATAAATTGTAATTAAGAAAATAAACTCAATTCCGTGAATACTTACTTATGTACAGTAATTATTTACTACATCAGTACTAACTCATCAGTCTCATTACAGGCAGACAGGATTTTCTATATTTGTGTCCATCCATCATACTTACAACACCGTATCCATCATGCAGTCTACAATTTAATTACTAAGGCTCTCTTTTCAATACGCCCTGTAGTTTTAATCAGTTCGATTTGATTAGCTATGCACGAAAGCATAGCTAGTTTTATTTTGTTTAGCGGTTTAGCTATTGTGCAAAGATTTTAATGATAGTTGAACTATTGATCTTTTAATTCTACTTTCATTACGTTATGTGGGATTTGTAGGAAATAATTATATTTGTGAATAAATAATCGCATACATTTTTATTAAATTTCCTTTCATTATAAAGCTTTGTACGATATATCTAAGTTTTTAGTCCGCAAAAAATAGTTTCTAATCACAAAGCTTGTCTACGTTCATTTCCGTACGTTTAATTGTATTACCGTTTGGAAAGTACCGTTCGTATCAATACTTTTTACACAAATACTAATTGAAATTAGAGACACTGTAACAGTTTAAACAATGCGCTTTTCAACTTACATATCATTTTCAAGGTTAAATAATAAGAATAAAGCAACTTGTATTTGAAATATAGTTATTTTTTTCTATTTTATTACATTTTATGTTCGCTATTTCACCAGCGTGACTAGCGATTAGTAAAGTGTAGTCACAGAACAAAGATAATGAAAACAGAATACATCTAGTATGAAATTATATGATAATGACTTGTAGAAAATATCATATCGATACATATTGAAACACTAGTTAAAATCAATATAGATATAATGGTAGATCGACAAGTTTTGCAATATAAAGCGAAACGGCAGTACAGTGGAAAGTGTTGGCTGCTCGCGCTAGATGTTGTGAGTTCGATACCTAACTCCACGCGACGACCATTTTAAATCAACAACCATTACTGATTCTACCAAGGAGAGCGGCTCATATAAGCTCTAATCTTTCATTACAATTGATCTCGAATAATATTAGACTCAGTATAAACATATAAATTTTAATCATAATTGTTATAATTGTGCATTTTATTTTATGTATATTTAAATGTTGATATGATATTTTAAGATTTTTAAATTAAAACTATAATGATTATGGTATTTGATTACCCAACCGGCAATATTTTACAAAGGCTCAACGTCGTTGGTTGCTTAATTTTATTTCAATCGATCTGTCAAATTGTTTTCTTCAGTGACACGTGATATATATAAAGTAATATATAGTAATGTTCACTTTTTTTTTTTCTTTTTTTTTTCATTTTTGTCTAAACTTAGTGTACTTTTATTTGCTATGGAAAGTCACTTTTTTCATAACTGCGTCATTGGTAGTTTGACAGTGTGTGTATGTAACAACTCGGATCTTAAAATATTCAACAATTCCAGACTAGATATAATGTAGGTTCCATATCACCTCCTCGGTCTCTATGTTAAATATACAAAAAACAAACACAATCTGCACGCAGTCAACAATATTTATAAGCCCTTTAGGGAGCCAAAGTGAATGAGAAAGTAAGCAGCCTTATTCACTAACTGGCATGCTAGAAATCGACATCTGTCAGTTTCTATTCTCTATTGATGTTAGCGATGTAAATAATAAAGACAGGCTCTGCATGTTGAGATTGTTTGTGAACACTGTTCAATATTGACAAGTTCCTGAGCCATTTAATAACTTATTTTTGTAATATCAGTGTTGCTGTGCCATTTAATATGTGAACTTAAATTTGAAATACTATTTGTATCTAATTTAAGATTTTATTAAAATATTGACGGTGAAGAATTAGACCAAATGTTGTGTTCAAGCAAACTTTATTATGGATGTAACGGCAAAAGAAACAACATTATTGCATATAGCAAAACGAATATAGTTTGAAAATAATCTATCCCAGAACCTGATATCTCCCGAATCAGGTCTATTACCACACAACGAAGAATTAGGGAACTCTATGCCTGTCTGACAAGTTATAACATTTGAACGCTTACTAAACTGTAAAGTCATACAAACCCACAGTAGACAGTAGAAGCACTGACCAATCGACATGCTATTTTATTATTGCTCTTTAACGGACCCAATCTGAAGAGCTGTGTCCGTTCTACAGACTAATTTGGAAATGTACCCCCCCCCCCCCCCACACACACACACACACCCGATCCCTTTGTGTTCCTGATGGGTACATCATTATCGAAATGAGGAAAATATATCAGTATCGATATCAAAGTCATATTTTCGGTCATAAAGTATTTACTTATAAACCCATTATTAACAGAAACATGTAAATCAAGAAAGGCATCTTCATTTGGACAAAATATATGATATTAAATGTATCGTCGAGACATAAAGAATTACTAATGAGGTAATTGATGACAACAGTCTGTGTATTTGGCGAAAGGACTTGCATACTATCATTTCGTAGCTATATAAAAAGAAATCTGCACATTTTATACCAACATGATTACCTATAATTTTTCACACACAGTTACTTATTACTAACGGTAGTAATTAACAAGCGTCTTGGCAGCTCTACATATAAAATATGTCAATTTTACCATCTGTAACGACGGCATAGTCAAAATAATAGGCCAGAAATGTAGTATTTCTCTGGCAAACGTTTTCTAAATACGTGATGTAAGTTTCTCTTTAATGCGTGTTAAAGTAGATTTTGAAAAACTTGGTACTGTCTGGTACATAATTTATTTAAAACTTCATTTGATTGTCTTATACAGAAAACACATTTATACCAGAAGTCTCGTATTCCTTATCACCATATAGATCAAAATGTTCTTTTATAGCAGTAAGGCACGCAAGGTAACAATTTGGAAAGTATGGTAAAAGTGCACAAGATAGAATTTGCTCTAAAACGGAATTTGTAAGTTGAGACAGGAATAACAATTTACTTATTTTTCGACACTCTCCAGATGAGATAACTTGCGTATTGTTATTTTCCCCATTTTATTAAAACTTCTTTAAGTATCCTTAATTTGACAATTATAAATATTTTCGCATTTCACCTCGCTCTATAATCATATATATATATATATATCGTCACAACTGTATAATAATGAACGTTCTCTTACATCAATTGCACGATATTCATTCAACAGCTAATTGCTATTCCTACAACTTAGAAAACCGGTTTTAACATTGTTCTATGATTAGCTTTACATGTATATGTCTCGTTCCAAGAATACATTGAAGTGTATGTATTTCCATGCTACTAGCATTTTCTTTTAAACATATCTATATGAAAAGTGGTATACTATTAGATGTTTTACGTTTTAAGTCATTTATTTACATCCTTGCCGGAACAAAGTTTTATTTGTATTTTGAATGCAATTTAATTAGCCACCAGAATACAAAAATAATGTCTAGTTAATAAAGAAAAAAAACATTATAGAAACGCTGCCTAAACCTCAGTATGGCTTTTAATGTGACGAATTCTAATTAGTTAAAACGTTCTTCTTCTTACCGTTAAGCAGCAATGCAATTATTTGAAACTTCCATCGATATCTACGGGCGAGAGAAAGTTTAAATAATTGTAAAAGCAGTAAATATGCTACAAATAGTTTTAATCAGTAATTCCCTGTTTGGAAGACCATTAATATAATAATGACATGCAATACAGTAAATTTTTGCTTTGGGCATTACTATTTTAATAATAATAAAAATAATAAGAAGAAGAATATTTTATTAACTTAAACTTTAAGTTATTTGATTGAATTTGTATTGTTATTAGAGCATTCAATATATTAAACATTTTGGACGTAATCAAGCTTGAATTTATTTAAAATATGAAAGAGAATCTGGTTCAATAATTATATATTGTTTATTGTTGTCATATACTGAATGCTTTATTTTTAAACCATTGTTTATCAGTATTAAATCTTTATGAAGACATCATAAATATAAAAGGCAATAGCACATGTAGTGTTAAATTTTGAAATAATTATGAAAGGTATAATTATTATAGATACTTACAGAAAAAAAATATTAAGAGAAGATACACAACGATAATCAAGTACGACTGTTTATATACAATATGTGTTTGCTAAAATAATTATTAGATGCCAAGATATGTACTGATTCTGCTAAAATATGTACTTATTCTGCTAAAATATGTACTTATTCTGCTAAAGTATGTACTTATTTCGCTAAAATATGTTCTGATTCTGCTAAAATATGATATAATACTGCTAAATTGGGTATTGATTCTGCTCAAAAATGTTCTGATTTTGCTCAAATATATTCTTTTCTGCTTAAATATGCACTGTCTCTGCTATGTATAATTGATTCTTCTGAAATATGTACTTATTCTTTTAAAACATGTGCTGATTCCGTGTGACCTTTAATTCCAATGTTGCGTAAAAGGTAACAAACAACAGCACTATAGGAAATCACCCATGCAATTTACTTACATAAAATTGACGATATTTAGTAATATTATAAAAATGTTTGATCAGTAAAATGAATAAAATGTAAGAATAACAAGATTACGCCTGGAACGTGGCATGTTCCGTCTCTCATTGTAGATTGATATATGGATAAACAATCAATCGTATCTGTGATGATCAGTTTTCTACGGTGAACTATATCTTATCGTTTTCTATATCAAGTTTCATCCGGATATATTCCAGTCGCTGTTTGATGTTACATCAGTATATGTTATGTAAAACGTCTGCTGTTTTACTGCACGTAATACAAATCAATAGGAAACAATCAGTTGCAATGTGCATTATTGAGTTCATTATGATCACTATCAATATAAAATGCAAAACATTTATATGCATATGCACTAACTTGATGTTTCACAGGTAGGAATGGTAGTGATATTGCTGTTTTTCTTACAAATTTGTGGTAAATCCGAACAATATGTTAAACTTCATTGCGACTTTTATACAGTTTAATGTAAAGAAGAGGTCAAAAACTTGTAAAAATGTACAGTTCATTCAGGTTCCTGTTGCCGCAATATGAGTCAGGTCACATATACATATATTTAATAATAAAAAGGACAGCATTCCTTATATAATAAAACTAACATAAAAGAAATAAAAATAATATTAAATATGATGTATAAGAAACTCAGTGTTTATTTATGTTCAAACATATCAATATTATCTTACTGACAATTAAAAGTGCACAGAGTAAATGAATATTCAAATAGATGTAATAAGTAACACTTACACTAATATGAAATTGAATTGTCATTTACTTACATGTATGGCGTCATTTTTGTATATATCTGACTTAATTTATGTAAAGAAATGACGTCATCTCTTCATATAATTGACGTCTTTTCTTTAAATAAAGGTCTATCATATCTATCATGGCGACTGTCCCTATTGAAATAAACGACAAATATTTTTTAATAGGGATTAATGTCATTTTCAACACATTTCAGGTTATACATGGCATATCAAGTTTTATTGGTGGAGGAAACTTCAGAATGGATCTGAGTAAAACCACAGTCCTTCTGCAAGTAACTGGTAACTGGAGCGGGTGGAACTCGACCTACAATCTTAACGGTGAGAGGGAAGTGCTTTTGAGTTGGCGCCTTAGACCACTCGGCCATTTTTATGAACTTAACGTAAAATGCATCGGTTAATAGAGTTTAAGGTCTTTCTACCATAAAGCTATGGTATAGTACATTTAACACCTAATACTTGTTAATTATTATGTTGAATAATCTGTAAATAAAAAAGCATTTAGTGTTCTTTTTAATTTTTTTAAAATTTTTAAAAAACATTTCATTTTCTCATTTAATGTTTTATCAATTACTTGAACTGTCCATCTAAGTTTGTGTTTTTCTTTTCAAAATTGCACAATTTATCCCTAAATCTAATACCAAGATTGTCTTTGTCTATACGTTTTTTAATGTATAAATTATGCAAACAAATGTGTTATCTGTATGTGTGCTACTGGCACTTTAACAAACGCCAGACTAGATATTTTGTTGATTCTATAATCACCCATATGTGTCTATGCACTTTATAAATAAAACGAGTTAAATGCCCTCTACAGAGATCAGATACATTGAAAATATAATCATTGTTATTTAAAAACCTGCATCCAAATATTGATGTCCGTCAGTCTCTTTCTCTGGTGCTAATATGTTGATGATTATCAAGAAAAATATCTTTAAGGGCTTATATACTAGAAATGTTAAGACTTACAAAGGACAAAGTTCACAAACTCCCTAAAATAGCTCTGAAAATTCGATGAAAATAAACCCTAATATTCATGCAAAATTTGGTGTGTGTTTTTATTTTAATTATACTTTATTCTTTTGAAAAAATATATATTTACTTTTCAATTTTACTCTTTTCGCCTAATACAGTATCTACAGGTAAAATGTATTTGTTTACATTTTAAGCCATTTTCGGTAAATATATCATGTTTTTTTCCAATATTTTCATACATATTACTCAGAATGCACTAGACTATGATAGGAATAAAAAAAATATTTTTTTGTGGCAAGATTGCCTTCATCATCATCATAAAACTATTTGAATGTTAAAAATAGGACAAAAAAGTGAAAATTTGAATATTTACCTTAGTTTTTTTCTATTTGGAGTCATTCTACGAATAGAAAAACGTACAATTAATAGACAAAATATACATAATTAAAAATAATTAAATACATTTGACTAACACACCAGGCCTTGGTGATAAATAAGTATTTAATAAAAATGCATTTCAGGGGGCCAATATTGGGGCTTCGTGAACTTTGATTCAATGTTATTAATATTATTGAGTATTTGGAATCGTGCAGCTCATTGTTGAAAAAGATAAAGTGGCGCAAGATGCGTGAGAGGTGTTGCATGTATCATTGTTCCTAATGAAAACACTTGATTAAGCCATGTTTGTCTTTGGTTTCGCTCTTCAATTGGATCTTTATATTAGATATTTTTCGTTTATCGTAATAAATATTCAGTTACATTGAATTTTGTCTATGGATTTGGTATAATGATTTACATAATAATTAAGTACATAGTATGTAAAACGATCATTGTTTGGTCAGTAACAAACCCGCATTTTATAGTGTATCGTCTAATGATGTGACGTCAGGAAGTGAGCTAGGTTGGGTGGACTCATTTACCAGATTTAAGCTCACCTGTGGAATCTTTTGCTTCTGTTCATTTCGTAGCTGTGACATTCGGTGTCAAATCTTATCTATGTATGTATTGTACTCATTACATTAATTCCTTATATATTAAATATATCCTTTGAATTGTACACATCCTGCTGGTTATATGTATAAGCTTAAATCTGGTAACAGTGTGCTTCCATAAACACGCTTTCTCTGTCGCCAAGTCATTAATACAACCAACTCCGCCAGATTATGCTGTATGCTTTGGATTCATATAAAAATAAAATTTGACAGAAAACAAATGAAGATAAGATACGAGCCATCATACGTTGTCATGCCTTTCAAACAACACTAGTACTGACTGTATCGATGTCTCTTTAACGACAGTGGTCTTGATTGTTTCGCACAAATACTGTGTGAGACTTTACATTTACTGTTATTGTTTACAGTATCCCGATGGTTACTCTATTAGGGTGGTTACTTAATTGGTTACTACAACATTTGTAACGGCTCATTAAGGCATATCTAATTAACCAGTACGCTGTTAATATCCTATTTATTAACAGTGATTAATTACTGATGATTTCAATAGTTTTATTTCACTGCAGTAATATGGTCACGAGTGGCGAAGCTATAAAAGGCGTGTAAGCACGTAATTTAAGTTTTCAAAAGTAAAAACTAATTTATATTTCTCTAAATATATCACTCCATTGGTGCAAAAAGATGCCAAGAGCCTCCTTATTTCATATACACTTGGTATCTTATTGCACTAATGGGGTGGTATTATATTATGATAGCAATCAGTAGTATTATAAATACTAAAATTTATCAAAAAAATGAAATAAATCCTGTTTCATTAATTCGTGGTATTGAATTTTAGTATTGTTTGGCCGTTGTGTTGGCATTTCATATTAAATTTATTTTTTCACAAATGTGAGTTATACTAAGCAAACGCATAGTATGTAGCATAGACCAACCACAATGAAAATAGCTATATATGCGTAATTTATGGATAAGATTATAGTTTGCTTGAAAATGAAAATATTACTTACTAGTGTCTAGTATATAAATTTATATATATAACTACGTGCACATCGTGTTATATGTTGAGAAACATGTATGAGACCTTAAAAAACAACAACTACAGTCAGCGAACGTTGCTGCACTTTATTTAAAGAGAATACTTATACAATCTTGAAGTGTATGACTGAATGATTGATAAAGTAATCGGTTGTGCTTTAATATACATTTAGTAATGCTTTCATCAATCCGAAGATATAACACATCTCCAAGAACTATGGCTTTGATTATGTCAAATTTTAATCAGCTAAAACGCTATACTCGTAACATAAAGCAATAATCGAATTATTTAAAGCTTGTATTGACATATACGGGCAAGAGAGAGTTATAATATTCATTACAGGCGTCTAAAGTAAACATACAATAAATAGTTTTAATCAATAAGTGCCTGTTTGGCAAACCTTTGTGAAATATTAACGTGTGATGTGTCTACAGATTGATTTGTGTATCTTTTGTATTTTATTGTGTTGTTTTTATTTATTATCAAACAACTGTCTGAAGGTTGATTATATCAATTGATTATTTCACCGATTTATTTATTCGGTGAACATTCTGTGTGTGTGTGTGTGTGTGTGTGTGTGTGTGTGTGTGTGTGTGTTAATTTGGTGAACATTCAATATTTTTAACCAATCCGCCATATCATTTAAAGGGATTATATTGGCATATTACCGTCAATTCCCTGTCCTAAATACACACGCCCAGCATGAAGATACACTTATAACTTAGAGATATATAGTTTAATTGCATAACCTCTTTATTACAAGCATCGCGTTTCTGAAGCCACGTTTTTGTTTTTGTTTACATTTGCCATTTTCAACGAACCGCTTTCGGGTTTCCGATCAATCATCGGATAACATCGTGAAAACTCGTTCCCGATCTCGTATTCGAGGCTTTGTTCGGGAAGTTTACGGAGTTTTATGTAAACATTGCGCAATACTTTATTGCGGGACGTATTAAAGTTTTGGCAAATATACAATTACTGTTAATTTGATAACTTTCAAGTAAATAAAGGTAGTCCATACATAAGCATTATTTTGTGCACACTGCGTACAGGACAAGTCTAGATTAACAGCGTGTTTGTGTTACTTGCCAATATAATCCCTTTAAAAAATTCAGAAAAGTCAGTAGTTTAATTATACGTATCACTTTTGCCATTGTGTATCCTCATTGCTTGATTACAACGAGGCGTATTGTTTTGATCTTATTAAATTAGATTAAGAGCACATGTGACGTAGAAACTCAATGGACATATCCACCACGATATCACAATGCATAAAATATTTACAATAAGGATACAACATACAAATATGACACCGCCTTTAAACGGCCAATGTCAAAACCGCTAATGGTATTAAACGTGCCTAACAGGTGATTAGAACCTCACTTTTCACAATATGAAACGTGTATGTATTTGCTAATATCTTAATTGCATACATACATATTAAATAATTATTTTAACTTATTTTATCATTATATTTTTTTACAACATTCGCTTTTAAGAGGTTAAATTACATGAGTTTCATCATATTTTTTATACGTTACGTAATAAATGAGTCATAGCGCGAGAACTTTACCTCGGCTCAAGGGTGAGATAGAAATATCTAACCCCGGTAAAATTGCAGTTATCCTTATCAGGTGTGCAAGAACTCATTATCCTAACGAACAAAACTATTTCTTTTCACTAGTTGCGTTTGGGGTATCGAAAAAATCCTCTTTACCGACTAATAATTATGTATGGGCACCTCTATTCAATCCATAAACTACCATCAGGGTATTTATATTGATTACAGTGTTTTGTGTTTGTTAAAAGCGGCTCTCTCAAGTATCTAACAACATCAATATGCAGCTTGTTTTGCGAATAGAAATCAAAAGATACACAAATACCATGTTATGCGAACTATTATTTTATTTTACTACCTTTTAGCCCAGCCAAAGAGTGTTATTTTTGCAATAAACTATAAGACTCAGTATTACCATACTTGTGGCTACCTTGATATTTCCCCCACTAATTTATATAGTAATGTCAATTGATTTATAGCTTTAATTGACCTTACGCAATCAAGTATTTTTATCAGAAAGCATCATGGCAAACTTCAATTAAGATAACGATGTTGTAGAATTTCTTGACGGAAGCAGTTTGACAAAAATCTAAACCTTCAATAATTCACAGAATCAAGTTAATCAAGATTGATTACGTGGTATTCACATTTATCTCCATTACAGAAGACGTTTTATGGAGGTAACAGGAAAGATGGGGCTATGCAAATAATGCATTGCAGTGGCGAATTACCTTTTGCAAAAAGGGTTAATTTATCATCTGAGCCAAGGGATATATTGTAATATTTGTTTGCAGGTTTGAAGTTCGGATAGAAAAGTTAGAGAGGGAGATATATATGTATATATATATATACATTTCTTGTATATCAAACTCATTGAATAGTTATTCTATCGATTGTAATCTGTAAAAACTGAATATAACCATATCAGATGTTTCAAAAGTCTATTAGAGACCAAAAAGCATTAAAATGGCTAGGACATACGTAGTTCTTTAAACGATATAATGTTTCGATCAACGTTCAATATTTCTTATTTCTTGTTCACAGATGTTCCTGTACATTAGTTCTTACGGCCGTGTGTTTCTTATATGATTCAGTTCTTGTTTAATATATTTACATTCTTTGATTTTACTGTTTTACGGTCTGCAAAACTTATTTCCTGGCTTAATAGCCAGACGTCGTGATACCGACTAAGCTAACCAGGCCTGGAATTTTATAGATGTTATTTATCATAAATGTTTGATAAATGTTGATCCTATCTGGTGCAATATACCGTTGTTTATCGTTAAAAATGCATGTATTTAAACTCGCTATTATCGTCGAGATTTGAATTAGACATACCCATGGAATAACGTCAATGGTTTAGACTGTCTTGCCTCGGCTAACCGTTCGGAAATTAATTTCCGGGTCACATCGGTTAAAATGCAATTAAAAAATGGTTTTATAAACATAGTTTTACTTTTTTTACCATGAAATATGCCTATGTAGAGAAATTGACAAAGCTTCAGATTGCCGCACAGACGATCCGGATTCAACTCCCGTGATAAGTTATATATTTTATATATGTTTGATTCATTTCACCAGCAACACTATTTTCCCTAAAGTACTCCATAAACGGCTCCTGCTATAAAAAAGGAAAGCAAAATATTTACTTCTTTGCTCATATTTAACAATCATTTTTTTGTTATCTTTAATATGTTATGCCATCAACTAGCCTAATAACGAATGATGACGGAATAAGCCGAGTATGTACAATTGCGACAGGCGTATGTGCATATATGTCTATATGATACTTTCATATGTCATATATGATACTTTCCTTAGCGAAGCAGCTAATTTGCATATTAGCATTACTGATCAGTAAAGAATCATTTCAAACACGATTTATGCACGTGTGTCGACTGATAGAAGTCCGTGAAAGGCCATAACAATTTAAAAATGGTTGTCATTTATAAACAAATTGTTTTGTTTTTTTCTTATAACACAAATATCTTCAGATACTGGCGCTTTAAATGCAATTTTTCTTTTTAGTAAGGATATGGCCATGAAATGCATTGTTGCAATCATACTTCCTGCAAGTCAGTAATCAATCAAACGATAAATGGTAGAGTTTTTATAATGATACTATAGCTTCTGATGTAAATCTACTTACCTTATATATATTTTACATGACAAACACCGTTTTGGATTATTACATATGTTTGCTGGGTAGTTCGGTCTTAAAAACAAGATTTAGTGAAAATCAGCATCCATATTTTGTAACGTGTTAACACTTTGTCTTACCGCTATTAAGAACATGTCATTTACCAATCATTTCCTTTCAACATTCAGGTCGGAAATTGAGTCCAGCTCAGTCCAAAACCTTGTGTGAAAAGGTTTGCCAGTTACTTGCGAAAGGACTGTGGTTCTATTCAGATTCATACTAAGGAGCTCATTAAAAAATCGAGCATAATCTTACGTGACCCAAATACTTTCAGGCTGTTATTGGAAGTTCTTTGCGGAGAGCTGGGGTGATTAGCTCAATCGTTAGCGCGTCTGACTTCAAATCCAGGGTCGTGAGTTCGAATGCCTGGCCACAATGTACGTGTTGGTTGATATACGACAATGTATCTAATTATCATTCGTCTCTAAACGCTGATTCAAGTGGGAAAGTATTCAGTTACTTGCAGTGATGGTATGTGCTCGAGTACTGGTTAATCTTACAGGATCCCAGGAAACTGTGGCTAGGTAAGATGATCGTCTGTTAGCCTTCGATGCCAAAAAATGACGATAAATATTCAATTAAACAATTAATATATGGGGAGGGAGGTTGTTCTGTATTTCAAAATATTTTTGAATATGATTTCTAAATAAGATTGATGTTGAGACGCAAAATACTTTTTGGGGTTTATCGTTATATCTGATCAAGTGTATGCCCTTTTTTCATTTCAAATAACTTTAATCCACAATTATTTTCACATTTTTATCAAAATTAAATTAAACTTAAGAGTACTTATTTTATTTTTTATTATATATTCAGACGAACATCTCTCATAATAAATTATCATCATCATTTTTAAAGAAATCCCGACATTAAATCTTAAGGATATACATTGCCGGCCGCCGTATACTTTTGACCAAACGCAGTAGTGGGCTGCATGTATATTAATTTGCTAATGGAATAAAGCACACAAAGTGATTGTTTGACAAATCTTCAGACGAAAATAAAATAAATCTGTCTGACATGTTTGAAACATTTTAGCTGACTTCAATAACTATTGTGGCATTTTTCTGTCAGTAAGTTTCGTCTTTGTCGGCATAATTGTCTCATTGTCTGTTTACATTCATACCGGCCTAAGCCAACCAAATGGATTGATATTTGCTGGTTTTAAACGACATATGAAACGCATAAAGGTCTTCAAAATGATTCGGTAAAAAGTTATTGCGGTGCGTCTGCTTACCTCAAATGACAAAGTTCTAACATATAAAAGCTAAAATCTACAATTCTGTAAATACAAATTTATCGCATGCGGCGTGATGAATATTTAAAAAGATAAACATGTTTCAAGCATTTAACAACGTATGAGACGCGGTAAACGATTTTGTCTGACGGGGTTACTTTTTTTCTCGTTTAATGATGTGAAAAAATTATAAAATGTTGAAAATTAAATTGCGAATTTGTGAATTAGCACCTGGTGACACTTGGTCTTTCCCATCGTTTAGTCAAACCTTTACATACAATATCTAAACCAATATATAAAGACAAATCTCTTTTTTATTTTTAACACAATTCGAACATAATATATATAA
This sequence comes from Panopea generosa, assembly GCA_029582155.1. Lineage (NCBI taxonomy): Eukaryota > Metazoa > Mollusca > Bivalvia > Adapedonta > Hiatellidae > Panopea > Panopea generosa. The sequence goes on from CM055895.1 coordinate 54,961,726, forward strand.
TTTTGCTGCATCTGTAAAAGAAAAGTCTGATGGGGCATTTTTTATTTCCAATTTCTCATTTTCTGATGTGACGATGGGGGGAGGGGGGAGTGAGGTTACTTGCATTCGTAAACTGTATAAGTGTACACCACATGTAACATTAAGAAAGGGCCGTTATATTAATGCGTAACCCGTTTAAGCTCCACAATGGCGGTTTTGACACTGACCTTCCAAGTGCACATCACCATAAATATTAATAATGACCGCTATATGAATGATGATATGGAATTTATTTATAAAAATAATATCGGTATAACATATCAGAGACATATTTATTGATAACACTTTGTACTTTTATTTTCAATGTAAACAATCTTTTTTTTTCTCCCATTTTCTGGCATCAACTGAAAGTTTATTTTCTCGTTTTTCAAATATAAAATACAATTATAGAGATCAAACGAACACGGGATGTCAATATAATGTTGGCTCTGAATCGGGCATCTCGCAGAATAAAGAACAATAAGTCTTCAACACGCAAAGGACAATGTAATTAGAGGTAATTGGTCTTAAAAATATATTAGAATAGTTGACTCAATTCAGTAAATGCGCACACACATCAAATGTCTGTCAGAAGTAATGATGTTGTTAGCCAAATTTGAATCTCAAATGAAATTATTTCTTGGCAAAATATTGTTTTGGAAAATGATGTGGTTTATCATTTCTGATATCTTCCTTTTGTCAGTTTTGTTTGATTTCTATCTTTCTATCACATATATCACAATATATATATTTAAATTGAAATTGATTGATTGTTTATATTTAGTAAACAATTAAAAATAACTGATATATTTGAGAGGCTTTGAGCGATATCAACATTATCATATATAACGGTGGTTATCGTGTATTTAGTAATCTACAGTCGAAACTCGTTATTTCGAATTCCGTGGGACCGTAAAATATTTCGAAATATCCGAAATTCGATTTATCAGGAGACTTTTTTGTGCAACTTGATACCGTTACCCCACCCACTTCATAAATCGTTGAAAATATACATGTTGTATATGTAAATGTCGGTAACTCTATTTGTTGATTTTAATTCAATATAACACATTGTTGTTATATCAACACATGATATAAACATTGTTTGTATTGATGTACACTGTGGACTTATGTTTAATCGTGGTATTATAATTTGTACTGTTTACATGCGTCCTTTTCTTCTACGCAAACATATGTTGTGCGTTGTTATCTGTGTATAGGCTAATTGTCTGTTCGCATGGTGTGTGAACATTGTATATTTTTAAGTGTGATAGATACACAAAATGTGTTTTTAATTTTAATACTTTTTATTTTCATGAATATCAAATAAATAGAATATGCAACCGAAATATAAACACTGGTTATATACATGCTATGGTTACAACAACTTTACACATAAAAAATAAGACGAAAAAAAAGTACATGTTAAAAACGATTTCTAACACTTAGGCGTTGTTTGTCTAATTAGCGTGTCTCGCTTGTGTTTGTAGCATAACAATTTGAAGACATAATTAACTCACCTGCCAGTACAGACACATGAAGCCATAAATTACAGGTATAAGATCAACAACTATCACTTTCGGCGGTTTGCCTTTCATCTTCATGCGGTGATAAAAGTTTGAGATAACGAGTGAGAAATCAATACATTTTAGGAAGGAGGAACCGAAGAACAGATTCGAAATAGTGAATAAAAATTCGAATAACTTTTTATTATATAATTAATATAGAAATAGAAGGGGAAATCGGGACCGAACTTCAAATTCGAGATAACAGCAATTTCGAAATATAAGAGATCGAGTTGGTGAGTATCAACTGTATACTTTATTTTGTTGTCTTGCTTTCTTGATTGCGTTCTTTGCTTCTAACTCATTTATTATCGCATTATTGTTGTGTTATTCATAGCAATTTCAGTTTTATTGGCGGCGTAAGACTATTACTGTTATATTCTTTTAGTATGGTAAGTAATATCCGGAAACACGCAAAGTGTCAAAGTAAATAAAATATCAAACTCGTCTGGTCAAAGGGCAATACGGTTGATGGCATGGTAAATTGTTCGTCGTCCATCGTAAAGTATCCGTCGCCTTCGTTCGTCTGTCTGTTAACCCTTTTCTTGCAGACACGATAGCACCCCATGTTTCATGGAATCTTATTGAAACTTATACCAAAGATATTAACCACCAAATCTTGGATATGTTCTTGAACACAAATGCCCTCCCCATATGGCGCTTAATACATTTTAGGCAAAATTTATAAAAACAATTTTCTGAAAGTTCAGGGCCCTAGTCGTTAGATATTTTTCATGTTATATTACATCGAAATCGTCTTAAAAGTTTAAGATCGGGTATTTGGGGTCAAGTGCGGTAACGCCACAGAGGTCAATGTTTTGGTGGTGTGTTGATCGTACAACTACATTGTCACCCTTGTTTGATCATTTGCATACAGGTGGTATGTGTGGATCGTACAACCACATTGTCATCTTCGTTTGATCATTTGCATACAGGTGGTATGTGTGGATCGTACAACCACATTGTCACCCTCATTTGATCATTTGCATACAGGTGGTGTGTGTGGATCGTACAACCACATTTTAAACATCGTTTGATCATTTGTATACAGATGGTGTGTGTGGATCGTACAACCACATAGTCACCCTCGTTTGATCATTTGCATACAGGTGGTGTGTGTGGATCGTACAACCACATTGTCACGCTCGTTTGATCATTTGCATACAGGTGGTGTGTGTTGACCGTACAACCACATTGTCAACAACGTTTGATCATTTACATACAGGTGGTGTGTGTGAATCGTACAACCACATAGTCACCCTCGTTTGATCATTTGTATACAGATGGTGTGTGTGGATCGTACAACCATATTGTCACCCTCATTTGATCATTTGCATACAGGTGGTGTGTGTGAATCGTACAACCACATTGTCAACATCGTTTGATCATTTGCATACAGGGTGTGTGTGTGTGTGTGTGTGTGTGTGTGTGTGTGGATCGTACAACCACATTGTCAACTTCGTTTGATCATTTGCATACAGGGGGTATGTGTGTGTGTTAATCGTACAACCAACCACATTGTCAACATCGTTGACATTCATAATGAATAAACGCCGTGTGGTAATGACTAACTTCAAACGACATTTGAATCATTATTTGATGACATAAATTGTAGTATTTCTCTTATCCTGACAAATCACAATCTTGTTTCTCTATTTTATGAATATATTCAATTGTAGAAATAATTACTGACAACAAACATAGAGTGAAGTTTTTAAAAATTTAATCAGCAGTTAAAACGAACCACTTGAAATGTCAGGTATTCGTCATCAGATCATAAAACTATAAATTACATATATTGTTCGTTTCAATAAGCTATAGTGATATGAAGTACACTCTATGATCAATAAAATGTTGTTTTGATTTTATCTATTTATTTGATATTCTCTTATAAAAAACTGCAATGTCTGTTAAGTGTGATTTGCTCAAGAGGAAAAACAATCTCAACTAATGAAAGATAAAAGGTTGATATTATAAAATTTGTATAACCTCCATTTGAGGATTTCCTCCATTTGAGGAGTTTTGTATGATTGAGTAACAAATCACATTCATTTAAGGTGCATTATGAACGTCTGTGGTGCCCAGGGTTCTTGGTGCAGTGTTGTGTAGAGTGTTGAATTAGATATTAAGAAGTAATTAAGGAATGTTACTAAGGAATGTTATTAAGGAATGTTTCGTTGTTGCTTGCTCTCCGCTTCCCCATTGTATGGCGGTGCATCTAGTGGTATGGTATAACACCTAGTGATATGTTATACCACTAGAGGCCTATGGCATATAGTGATCGCTGTATAAAACAATTTTATTTATATGATTGTGACTAAATGTTGAATAGCTGTCTTTGTGAATGTCTGTTCCAAGGATTCGTAGAGTCAAGTTAGTAGTTACAATTCAATATATCTGATGTGTTTTCTAATTAACTTTTCGTGACTGCACAATTGTAATCCATATTTGCCAAAATTTCTATCTTTATCTTGAGGCCGTGGCCATTTATGCAAATAAATATAAACTATAACTATTCATTTAATTATGTCATTTTTATAACCCATCTTCAATTTCTCTATAGTTCAAGAGCCGTAAAATCACTTGTCGAATGGATACCGTTTTTGTTTAAAAAAGACAGCAATACGGATTCACCGTTCAAATCACATTGTCATAATAAACACCACCAGTCAGCTCCTTCAATAACCTGATTTAGTCTTTTATACGACAAATCCTATTATATTGGTGTTGTAATTGTAACATGTGTTTGGACAGGTGGACTCTACCATTGATAAAATATTTTGTACTTATAACTTAAACAAATTATGCTCGAAGTATTCCTGGGTAGAGCAAGTATTACACATTGTATTAAGTACATGAGAGGTAATGAAAAAAGCAACATACCTTACCTTCTCTAACACCGGCCTAAAATGTATTATTTTTAGCAACACTGAGACAAATATAACAATTAAATTAAAACTGGCCATCACAAAAGGATCATGAGAAATACTAAACGATAGAACCATGGCATTAATATAGTTAAACATTCTGAAATATGTAACAAAAATACTTTATATGCATTTAGATAAAATAAACGGATATGTTTTTTCATAGTTTAAATTATATAAATGTATTTGTAGGGAAAAACTTATGTTATACTGTTTTACTGCCTATAAAACAGTGGGACGCCTCTCAGACACTGTGTAAGAAAGCATGCAATTTGAGTGTTATGGCAAGGATGAAAAAGAGTATGTTTCGATAGGATCCGTTGATTATTTGACATTTATTAGCATTTTCTTATCAATAGGAAGAATTTCTTACCGAAAACGGAAGCAATTAAAAATTAGCAAAGTTAAAAAGATGTTTTTATTGATCGATAAGCATTGACATCACATATAAGTTAATTATTGTAAATAATTTGGTTTGTGTGGTTAATCAGAAGTCATTTCGGATTGAAAATCATAATTTCGGTAAATACGCATTTTCGGTATATGTTTCTACACAGCGTATCCTATGATCACTGGACCTGCATGTTCTACACGGCAACATAATCTGTGACGGTGTATTCAAATTGAGAAGAGAGTATTTTGACCCGCCACCTCCCCTTAATTTATCGCCCTTTATCTAGTTTATAATAGGTTCTTTATCTTTTCAGATTTGACTGCTGACTCTCTACATCTTCATTGTTCGTGTTAGTCACTAAATTCATGTATTATTAATAGTTCATATTGATCATATTTAAATTGTTTGATATCTGTCCATCTTTTATATGGGAATTGTGTATTGCATTATGTTATCTAGTCATACACAATTTTGAGAATCTAGTAAATTAGTTTGTATATGGCTTAATGCATTATACTGTCGTATTTGAAATTTTATTATACTGCAGTCATTTTATAATTAAATTTTTTAAACAATTACTAGGTATTTGTTAATTCAACTTTTTCCAATATCAACCTAGCTCCTATGTTGTATTGAATAACCAGTAGTAAAGATTAAGCAAGCACAAATTATTATAATATAATTTTGTTTGGCACTTATTAGCTAAGCAATAATAACAGTGTTGACTTCCAAACATACTTTTCGATGTAATTTATTGTTGATGCTGTTTGAATTTGTTTATTCTATATTGAATACATTTAGGAATATAATGGACACCTGAAAAGCTGGTATGTTACACAAAGATACGTGATGTAACGTGCAGAAGCATGTGTTTATACCTGTGTGTACGTGATCAGATACATCACGAAGAAACTTAAATAATAACATTCATTATTTGATAGCTTGAAATTACCTTTGAATGGTAATAGTTATGTACGAACACGATTAATACGGATCCAGTCAGATTTTATAATCGCTAAAAACAAATTCGTAACTGCTGTTACTACTGTTTTCAATTTTAGTTAATATATGGTTTCTGTTGTTTATTTTTTCAAATTTAATGCATTTCGTAACACTGATTGACCCCGTAGCAATTATTTAACGACTTTGCCAGTGTATATCTGGATTATCATACCGATGGTTGTGATAATCGTTTTCTACATAGTTTAATTTCTTTAACATAAATCTCTGAAATGTTCCAATTATTTTCCATTTTATCGTAATTTTGGATAAGTGTGAAATACTTTTAAAACGTTTTTTGTTATAAAATATGTTTGACAAAGATATCATGAGTGTTTTAATGTACTTTTGAGTGACTGCTCGTACTGTATGACTACATTCTTAAATGTTTAACACTCGTGTTTATCAAATAACTAGCATGTACATAAAGTGCATCTGCAATAAACAATTACAGTAATGATGATACTATAGAGCAAACCGATTATATTAATCTTCTGTAAAGAATAATTGTTTTATTTACTGTTTTAATTAACCACAAAAGTATCGTTATATAATCAGTGCATATACGTCCTTTGGGTACAAAGTTGCTGATTGTAAGTTGTTGATTGTATAATTAAAAGTGATAAAAATATTACTGGTGTGATTACAGTGCTGATTTCTGGTGAATCAATATAGAATATAAAGATCTTTGTTTGGATGAATTTCAAATCATACAAATGGCAGATCAAGATTTTATAATCATTTCCCGCGAACTTTTTGAACACCCCTCGTATAGTGTTTCACACAAAGTATATTTTTTTCGTACCTTTCATTATATTATTAACGTTCTGGTCTATCTTTTGCAAAACGAATACATCTTATATTGAGCATCTATCTGACTATTTACATATATGTATATTACATTCTTTGACAATTTGTTGTCCCATTTGTGAACTAATTGAGAATGTTTTCGAATAATAGAAATAAATTTTTGGCAAAATGATGGTTCAGTTGATGCTAGAGCAAATCAGTCATTTTGGTATGTTATTAATTAATTACCTTTATCAGACATATTAAGAAAAAACAAACATTTATTGCTCTTTATCTCAAATCTTTAACACTGTTTCAATCAGATACGAAATTTAGAGTTTTTATATATTTAACCTCTCAACTTTATTAGAGTATATCAGTAACATTTATATCATAATTAATATATCATATAACCTCGCTCTTAACGCAGTCTTCACATCATTAAACCAAAGGTCGTAAACGCTATTATATTTAAGTATTGAATAGTTACATTAATGTCGTTGTAAACTTTCATCAGACTTAAAACAAATAAAGTTGTGTTGCCTTAGTGTTACACTTATCTACGGCATCGATTTCATACATTGAATGTCAAGTCCCACTGAATTGAAATACTTCAAATAAATATCATTTATACAGCATATGTTTTACATGATGAAAAATTAATCTGATATTTGTCAAAATATTTAAACTTACTTCCAGAGTGTATCTTTAAAATTAATAATACCATTGCAAACATGATCATTACTGAATCCGACGTAATTGATATTATCGGTACTTTAGACCCAAATAAAGCTGTCGGAGAAGACAAAATTAGTCACAGAATTTTACAGTTTACAAAACACACTTTATCTAAATCCCTGTCTATGTTATTTAATAAATCCTTACTTGAATGTCAATTACCAGAGTTATGGAAGTCAGCTACTGCAATGCCTCTTTTTAAGATGGGTCAAACAAACGTGCCATATAATTATTAAGCCGTGTTGGTAAACTTTTGGAAAGAGTCGTCGACAAACATATTTATAATTTTCTGATTGAAAATAAACTAATATACACATTGCAATCCGGATTTCTAAAAGGACATTCGACAGTTTACCAACACATAGATATCTATAACCAGATTGCTTAAGGATTGGATTCCAGATAATATACTTGTATGATCTTTTATGATGTATCAAATGCGTTTGACCGAGTTTGGATCAAAGGTCTATCATTCAAGTTAAGTCAAAATGAAATAAACATATATAGAAATTGATCGAAAGTTATTTAGTGAAACGGAATCAAAAAGTTTTTATTGGTTCAGGTGTGTCAAATATTAAGGAAACATCTGCTGGTGTTTCCCAAGGTTCGGTCTTAGGTCCTTTATTTTTTCTTGTGTACATTAACGATATTGCAGAACATCTTTTAAGCATAACTCGTATTTTTGAATACGATACATCGCTTGCATCTATAGCTTCTAACTTACCAGATTTAGAACGTATACTTAATCACAATCTTATTGTCGTATGGCAGTGGCACAAGTAGTGGTTAGTGAATTTTAAACCTAACAAAACAGAAACAATTATATTCACACTTAATAAAAATGTTTCTTATCCAATTTCAATTTTCAATAATGTCCCAGTAAAATGTTTTGATCACCACAAACATTTTGGCATAACTTTTAGTCATAATGCAAAATGGCATAATCACATAGATAATATTTAAATTCGGCTCGTAAGATTTCGGGAATGATGCGTAAAATTTAATTCCTGTCAAAAAGAAAATCACTCAACTAAATATTCATTTCATTTCTCAGACCCACTCTAGAGTTAGCATATTTGGGATGGTTGCACTCACTAAGAAAAGGACAAATTAGAGAAAGTACAAAATGAGGCAGTGCGTATTGTTACAGGATTAACTCGTTCGGTGTCTATTCAAAAATTGTATACCGAAATCGGATGGCTGTCTTTGTCAGAGAGAAGAAAATATCAAAAAATAATTACGGCATATAAAATTAAAACTGGCCGATAACCAGACTATCATAATAATTTATTTCCTGAAACAATAGGTGTTAATATACCATACACCCTTAGAAATGCATCCGGTTATATAGTTCCAAATATGGGAACACAGTTATATGTAAGTTCATTTATTCCCTCGTGTATTTCTTATTGGAACATCCTTCCTCAACACATACGTTGCTCAGAATCATTAATGTCCTTTAAATGTAGTTTAGTCACCAATTTCTTTAACGTACAACCAGTGCCTCAGGTTTATCTTACTGGAAATAGAAAGTTATCTTTGATACACGCACGCATTAGAAATGGGTGTAGTAATTTAGGTTTCGATAAATTTACAAATCTACTTAGAACAGATTCTAGATACCCGGGTTGTGGTAACGAAAAAGAAGACGTCTAACATTATTCTATGAAATGAATTATATTCTCAAATGAACGAATCCGACTTTTTAAAGCCACACGTCGATTTCATCCTCTCAGTCATCATACTTTACTGTTCGGTAAGACACTTGTACAGACGACGAAAACTCATTTATATTCATATCTGTGCAACAATTTATCAAAGACTCAGAACGATTTGATATTAATTAACTGAACATTTTATGTACATAAAAGTCGGCCTGATGACGATTCTTTTAATTATAGGGTATATTTAGATTATTTTATTATTATACCATACAACCATTATTTCCAATTTTTTTGTTCTTTCTAAATCCTTTATCTCTATAATAGTTATCTAAAATCTAAATTGTTTTATCTATAACATGTTGTTTATATACAATTGTCATTTGAATATTTGCAATTCTTTTTGTGTAGGGAAGGGCCGTAACTAATGTTTATACAATTTGTTGCCCAACCCTTTTGCTTATATATGTATATATATGTGTGTTAAAAAGCAATAAAATATGTTTAAACTATTTAAACTACGAGACAAACGGGAACCTCTTCGGTGTTGTTAATTTAGTCCGTTTCACTTTCGTCGATTTTATTGTATTGATAATGGTTGTAATGGTTATCATTGTGTTGATAGTAATTTGTAATAGGTAATTATCAGTAAACTACCAGTACCTCCTCCCCCACACCCAGTAGAAGTAACCCTTGTCTGCCTTCACTTCTAATGCTACGTTCTATTTGGATTTTTATATTGATATTAATTTTAATGATATTTACAAAGGTATAATCGATAGGTATCGTGGACAAAGACAGAAAAGTCCACCTTACACGGATGAGTTTTGTAATGTTGTCTTATCTCGACCTAGCCATTAATATCCATTAAACTACTTCGGAAGCCATGAAAACGTCTAAGAAATAAAACAGTTTCGGTATTATAGTCGACTCATGAGGGGGAGTAATGAAGCAGGCCACATTGCTCACTCGATCGGCTAAGCAAATCATTCCAGATATCACTCGCTCAGTGATGATCAGCATTTAATTATTTGGTCCAATTTCAGATAAATATAACTGGAAAAGTGCGCTTGGAATACTGTCTAAAGAAGACAATCTCAGGTGAAATAATAGAAATAGTGTAGAAGATAGGTACTATTATATAGTACAGTGTGTTTTGTGTTTGTGTGCGTTCATACTTATTTTCATGCGCGTTTTCTGTAATGTTTTATTGAGTACAAGCATTGTACTGATTTATCTATCAAATAAAATTGCACGATTCAACAATGACATAAAAAGTATTACATATATGATAATCAGCTATGAAAATAAGTTTCCGCCATACTGTTAATTTAGCAGTTTCTATATCAATTGGTACTCTTGTTTATATTATAATAACACATGCTCATTTCTACTGGCAAAACATGCGATATATGTCTTTATATTCTAATAACACATAATTATATATAATGTGTGGTGAAGATGCAATAGGCCATATTAACAATTAAAACAATACGTTTTGGCACGCAATAGACAACTCATGTAACACTTGTAGGCGTCCATCGGGTCTGAAATAGTGCCTTTGTATAGGCCAAAATAAGTAATCGTATGGACCAAGTTGGGTATATGTCAAAAGCAACGATGCAATTTACTGAATTCGGTCTAATGTCGAATCCTGGAAAAACTATTAATATATATTATTTAAATATTAAAGTGATATGACATTTTCAATATGTGTGTTGCACACATACATTGTTACAAAATGTTCAAGTCACTACACGCAGCTGGTAGACCTATTAGGACTTCAATTGTTCATTTTAGATAGTGTTGTAGTGGTCATATGAGTGTCACAAGAAATCGGAGATATAAATATATTTATCAACCAATTAAGCAGCGATTAAAAGCTGCATGAAACAACACTGGCATAATAGTATTAATGAAACACCCCGTTGTGATGACTACAAGATATAATGCAGAGATATGGTAATGTGTTGACTTGCCGTTTCTACATTAAAAAGCAATGGCCTGTTTTCGATGCTTCAGTCACAAGTTAAAAATAAAAACTGCTCAACATCAAAATACTGATCGTGAAAATCGTTTTTGCCTGTATTTCCAAAATTTATTTTAGAAAATGAATACCATGTATTTTTGAAATGTCCTAGATACTCAGATTTACGTCATCTCTCTTTGTAGCATGGTGAAAAAGATCTATTCTCAATGTCTACTCTATTCTACATATAGAAGTCATTTATAAAATATGAAAAATATTTAATTATATTTATTATCTGTTAAACAGATATGAGTTACTACATTATATAGCATGCGTACGTAACTCATACAATTTACTGTAAGTAACCATATGTATGTTTGGCCCGATGCTTTTTTTATGACATAAAACAATGTATATTTCATCTTGTGTCTATAAAGGTTTAAATCAATTCATTCATTTCAATTCAATTCATATATAAAATATATATAAAAACGGTAATTCATATTTATCAATACCATATGGCTTGTCGGTCACTGTGTTAATAAAAATAACAACAAACAAAAAAGATGTAAAATTAAATAACATAGTTTAACATTGAACACAAAATCAACAATATCAAAATATGGAGCAAAGCATTGATCAAAACAAATCTTTTCAGCATAGCAAGTTTGCAATCCTTCGTGCATCCTATCACAACCAGGTCGTATTTTATCGAATTTATGTGTTGGCAATGTATACAATTGTCATTCCAAAACATAAAACATCTACCAATCTACCGACATAACTAACATATCAAACTAATTGTTCACGAAAGAACGATATAAATGTATAATAATTAATGGAATTACACAATCAATGAAATATTCGTAAGGTAAGGCTGAACGAAATCAATATGAATCGTTTCCCGGGTTGAATCAGTCCGGAGTTTTGTTCTTTTACGAGGTCATCCAGCCAAGTCTGTAGTCAAATCCGCAACTTCTGGTGTGAGCGACCGACACCATATCCGCTGCAATATATGATGCAGAGGCGAGTTTCATAGAACAACTGCTTTACGAAAGAACTACGATTGTGTCAATATGTACACTTGAGTCAATTTGAAGGTGTTTTAATTAGTATATGTACGGGGGGGTTTAAATCAAAAGAAGCAGACAAGGTGATTTTTTGACAAATCTTCAGATGAAATGAATTATGATGTGTCTAACCTATTTGAAACATTTACACTCCAATAGAAATTTGAATGCCTTTTGTGACTATGATTTGGCAGGCAGTTCCATCTGTGTCGGCGTAATTGTCTCGGTGCCTGTTAACATCATTACCTGCCTACGCCAAACAAATGAATTGATTCAAACAGATTTGGTAAATGTGTTTCTGTCAATAGTTCGTTTACTTCTTCTGGGCTCAAATATTAGAGTTCATATTATGAACAAAGCGTACAATATCCTATCACAAACGGTGTCAGCTGAAGTAAAAATGGACTACAGTTGCGGTGAACATGTTAAAATGAAGATTGAGATTCAATCAAACTTCTCTCTGAGATTGCAGCAGCAACGTGGTAACATTATTAACCAAATGCTTATTTAATCAAATGCATCGTTTTCTCGTAAACTAAATAATATATAATTATAGAGATCAAAACTTACATGGGATGTCAAAATGATATTGACACTGCATCAGGCATCTTGCGGAACAAAGAACGATAACGTTTTCGACACGCAATGGAAAAATGTAATAAGCGGTAATTGGTCTTGAAATTATATTAGAATAGTCGATGATAGTTGACTCAATTCAGTAAAGTGCGTACTTACATCAAATGACTGTCAGGAACAAAGATGTTGTTGACCAAATTTGAATCTCAAATAAGATAAATTCTTGTCAAAAAAAGTCTTGTAAAATGATGTGGTTTATAATTTCTGATATGTTCCTTTTATCATTTTTGTTTCATTTTTGTCATTATAATCTATGTCACAATATATCTATCTTAATTGAAATAGATTGTGTGTTTATCTTTATATTTTGTAAACAAATAAACATAACTATATTTATGACAGGGTTTGGGTGATATCAACATTATATATGTCTGTATCGTTGATGTGAGAATGTAGGACATTTTTCTGACATTATTTAAGTCTATTTTATTTGCATCGTATGTTGTCATTTGTGTAAGGTTTATATTTTAAAGGGAATATATCACGAAAAGCAGCTATACATGTTTTAAAAATATAATCATTTTTAAAATGGAGCATAAATAAATAAAATCCGATCGGTACATTTCAATCCACTAAAACGTGACAAAATAGATGTTGGTAAACGTAAAACGGAATATCCATTCTAAAAACTAAATAGAGACCGCATTTATATACTGAATTACGACTGTCATATCATATTGAAATCCCGTGACCCATTTAATGGATCATAAATTTGCTGCCATTTTAAGCGCGAAATCTGTTTAAGTTTTAACTAGGCAAGTAGCCAAAGTTAGGAAACCCCTTTTCAACATTTTATTTTGGCATGTTTAAATAGATATCATTTTGGCAATACGGGGTATAATGAATATATTTTTTTATATATAGGCATGATATGTTGCGGAAAAAAATAGTTTTTGTCAATTTGAAATTTTGAAAAGTCCTGATATATTCGCTTTAAGATGGTAGTGACATACTTACTAAATAAAATCAATTAAATAAAAAAACATTTCATATGCACATATAAAAACAAACTGTGCGGAAAACATGATTTCAAATTCATTTGCCGCCATTTTGAATATTTAATAATTCTCAATGGTAAGAAGTTGTCATTAGTTTTATCTTTCATTAACAATGCCTAAACTAACATAATCACAAAAACATTAAGTTTATACTGTCATGCAATAATGAATAAAGGCAGTGTGGTAATGAGAGAATATCAACGACATTTAAGTCATTATTAGATGAAATGGCTTGTAGTAATTCTCTCATCCTGACAAATCTCTATTTCATGAATATATTCAATTGTAGAAATAATAACTGACAACAAGCATAGAGTGAATATTTTACAAATTTAATTAGCTAATTGAAACACTTGAAATGTCAGGTATTCGTCATCAGTAAATAAAACTCTTGGTATAATAATATTAAATACACTCTATGTCCGATTTTTTTTGTGATTTAATTGATAGTCTCTCCACATTTAGTAATTAGCTAATTGTTTTCTCAGTTAATTAAATGGTTTAACTAATTGAAATGCACTGTGGAAAAAACATTTGAAATAGGAATTACATCAGAACGTATTTTAGTGTTTACGGTTAAGACACAGTTATAAAATGCAATGTTTGTTTAGTATGATTTACTCAAGAGGAAAAAACTATCTCAGCTAATGAAAGATAAAAAGTTGATGTTATTAAATTTTCATAACCTTTTGTCGTATCGTTTCGAACATGCTAAACTAAATCACTTATACAGTTGATACTCACCAACTCGATCTCTTATATTTTGAAATTCCTGTTATCTCGAAATTGAAGTTCGGTCCCGATTTTTCCCGTTCTATTTCTATATTAATTTACTCCTGATATATCAAATTCCAACAATTCGAATTATTTACTATTTCGAATCTGTTCTTCGGTCCCTCCATCCTAAAATCTATTGATTTCTCACTCGTTATTTCGAATTTTTATCACTGCATGAAGATTGAAAGGCAAACCGCCGAAAGTGATAGTTGTTGATCCCATACCTGTAATTTATCGCTTAAATTGTCTGTACTGGCAGGTAAGTTAATTGTGTCTTCAAATTGTTATGATACAAACACAAGCGAGACACGCTAATTAGATAAACAACGCCTAAGTGTTAGAAAACGTTTTTGACATGTGCTATTTTTTCGTCTTATTTTTTATTTTTAAAGTTGTTGTAACCATTGCTTGTATATAACCCGTGTTTATATTTCTGTTGCATATTCTATTTATTTGATATGCATGTTAATAAAAAGCATAAAAATTAAAAACTCATTTTGTTTATCTATCACACTTAAAAATATACAATGTTCACGCACCGGGCAAATAGACAATTAACCTACACACGGATAACAACGCACAACATACGTTTGCGTAGAAGAAAAGGACGCAGGTAAACAGTAGAATATAAAATTACCACGATTAAATACAAATCCACAGTGTACATCAAAATCAACAAAGTTTATATCATGTGTTGATATAACAACAATGTGTTATATTGAATTAAAATCAACAAATAGAGTTACCGACATTTACATAATTTTACAAAAGGTATATTTTCAACGATTTATGAAGTAAGTGGGGTAACGGTATCAAGTTGCATAAAATAGACTCCTGACAAATCGAATTTCGGATAATTCGAATTATTTAACGGTCCAACGGAATTCGAAATAACGACTTTCGACTTTATATTATAATGTTCTAATAACTTAGACAAGCCATGTCGAAGTCTACCTGGGTAGAACACGTTCTAAGCATGATATAGAGTCTGTTAGTGAATGCAATATATCTTACATTCTGTAGCACCGTCATTAAAGGTATTCCTTTTTAAGCAACATTGATACATATATTCAAATGAAACAATAATTAGAATTGTCTAACACAAGAGGGTCATCAGAAACCGATGGTAACATGGCAATATTATAATTAACTATCATAAAACATGTAGCAATGATATTTTAGACTTATTTGAATTAGGTAATTGATATGTAGTTTCATATTTTAATCTATTTGTAGGGATGCAAACACAATATACTGTTTTATTGCCTATGCCTAAAACACAATGTGTGCCTCTCAGACTCTTTGGAAGAAATACTGCAATTTGAGTGATAAATTGAGGTTGAAAAAGAGTATATTTCGATGGATTCAGAAAATTATTAGACATTTATTATCATTTAAATATTCAATTTTCTTTATACAAAGCCTGTGTGGTTCCGGCTAAGAATAGAATCACTGTCGATCTCTGCAGAGGGGTAGGGTGTCATGTTCACTATTGTGGTTAAATTATCAATCCCTGTGTGGTTCCAGGGAACCATGAGTGATGGCAAGAATAGGATCTTTCTGGCTAATGCATGTCGTAAAAAGCGACAAATTGAGTAATACGATAGAATGTGCTGAAACTCTGCAGTATTGCAGGTATCAATGTTCTAGGTTCTTTCTGCATATTCATTTGTCGATGTATTTTGTTTTAAATCTGTATGTTAATGTGTTGTTTTTGTACATGTAGAGTGAACCTGGAATCTTCCTTCCTGTTGGCGTCGAATAACCTATAATGTGTTGGTTCACCGTAAAACCCTATTCATTCATTCATTCATTCATTCTTTATACAAATCCATTTTAGGAATGAGACTCTTTACTGAAAATGGAAGCAATTTAATAGTTGTTTTTTTTTCCATAAATTGATAATCATTAGCAACAAAACTATATCATTCTTTCCTCTGACTCTGATTATCTAACCAATAAATACAGTGCTGAAGGAATTAGCAACATACTTTTCGATGTTATTTATCTGTATTCTTTACTGAATAAACTTAGTGTTGTGATAATTACCTTGAAAGATGTTATGTTACACAAAGATACGTACTGTAACGTGCAGAATCATGTGCAAATGCCGTGTATACATAATCAGATACTTCGCAAGGAAATTAAAGTAGGAACATCCATTGATTATTGATAACTGGAAATGACCTCTGTCAAGGTAATTCTATATCAAGTAATATTATGGCAAACTTTAATTAAAATGATGATTTTGTCTCACTCTTGGCGGAGGCTGTTTGGAACAAAACCTTGAACAGCACAAAGAATGAAGTTAACTAATATTGATTACATGGTATTTTACGCTTTACATGTTCTCATTCATTTTCATTATAGACAACACTGGTGTTGAAGAAACAATTCAGTCAACTTTTCACGACATTCTACCCTCATACATAATTCATCCAGTTTCACGGACAAAAACACATGAACCCATTTGTAGGTACAAAATAATACATCTACATTTATTATTAGCTTAGTACTTTTTTACCATGGCTATACTATCATAGAACACCATTTATATATAATAGTATGATCTTGGTTCAAATGTAATACTTTACCTACGCTTTATCTGCTCACCTAACATAAACAAAACACTGTCATTCCTTTACCATTATTACTATAACATTACACTCCTTACTATCACACATTTCCTTAAAATTGAATTTGCAGAGGTCCCTTATACTTTTAAAGAATTCAAGAAAGGTACATGTATATATATTATATGGAAATAATTATTTGTGAATAATCAAGACATAAATATACAGACCAAACTACGGCGAGCGTGCCTAGCTACAATGCAAACCATAGACAAAATATCAAGATATCAAGGCCTCTGCCAAACCAAAGAATTTAATGTCGACCATGACTTATATACTATTGATTTACATGCAACACATTTTTCATAAAAGGAGGTATTTAAAATCACAACAACAGAATTTACGATTTTTTGGATCTTTTCAGATGCTCATTCACAATGCATGATATATATATATGGAGATAATTATTATATATTATATATAAAGTTGTTTTATTGAAGTATGTGCGACGTAAAAGGAGTAAGTCGGCGGTAGTAGCGTCATAGGACGCGCAACCCACATAATCGTCGTATGGACGTCTTGACAATTGGAATCGGCATAAGTAGCTCAGTACTACACAGTACATGGAAATTAAACTCTGTGGATACATACATTGCCAGAATGGACGATTGGCGATATACCTACGCATTCGGACGCGGACATGGTGTTTTTAATAAGTATAAATCTTATTTAAATCATTCATTACCTTTGCAGATCAGTTTGCAGTGTGTTTCGCGGCATCAGTGATATATACTAGTTAATAGCAGTATGTATCGCGACATCGGAGACATATTAGTGAAAAGCAGTTTGTATCGCGACTCCAGTAGCATATACATGAGTAGCAGGTTGTATCGTGACATCAATTAGACAAAAGATGATTAACGTGAACAGTGTTAACATGATAACAACTTAGAACATTATTTGACTGTTTTTGTGTTTTTTTCATGTTAAGTAAATCTTGTTGATTTGTATATATTGTATACAATTCATAATTTTATTTGATACAAATATAAAATTGTATATTTTATTTTGAGCATTAGTTATTTTCCACCTAGTGAGTTTTCCGCCCTTGGACATTTTGCTACGGATCCATGTATGACCAGCACTTTATTGATTGTGTTCTCGTTGCTTTGGAGGCTGATTCCCCTGTTGATTATAGGTGTATTGCGTTATGGCAAGATCGTCTTCCTTTAAAACGCATCGGGCCCGCTGTTTCTGAATACCAAGGGTCTCATTGCCAGTTATATCGTTACGTTGTCTACCTGAGACGGTCGTTTAAGTGCTGGTACACTGAAATATCATGTCACATGTTATGATCGCCAACCCAGTCAAATCATATTGACATTGCGCCCATCAGACCTAGAACTATCCTCTAAATATTGACTGCCAAGCGAGGAAGCTTCTAATACCAATTTTCAAGTCTAGGAGAAATATTCAATATAAAATCAGTGCTATTGGACCTGAGGGGTGCTTCTTACTTCATAAACAGAATCTATAAAATATTCTGTAAAGAACAATTGTTTCATTTATTTAACAAATGAAATTTGCCACAAAAAGACTCGTTATACAACTAGCGCATACACGTCAGTTGGGCACAGAGCTGCCCATATGCTGATTATATGATTTAAAACATCAGTCAGTGAATAATACAAACATAATACAAAAATATATTCTATGACATAAAATATACTTCTTTTCCTTTTACAAATATAACATATATATATAAGTGTATGCTGTTATTACACGTTTGGTTTAATGATGTGAAGACTGTTTGAAGTATTTTAATAACGATTGTTCTAAATATTTTTATACGTATGCTGTTGTGTTGACTCTGTCTTTTAAAAATTCATATTTGGTATGTATATTTTTATTTATCACATAATTTACGTTGACATTGAATGTCAAGTAACATTGAAACGAAATACGTCAAACCAATATGATCTATAATACACGTCCTAATGATAACAAATTAGTCTAATGTCTGTCAAAATATTTAAACCAGCATTTCGAGACAAATATCTCTTTCAGTGTAGTTTCTTTATTCCGTATCACCTTTGTTGTATCTAAGTAATAAGTAATCAGTAAGTAATAAGTAATCAGTAATTATCAGTAATTTATCAGCATATATCACCTGTAAACGACGTTTACGCTCACCAGTATCGGTGAGCCACGCCTACCTTTACTCGGTTCATGACAGTGGGTAAAGAAGTAGCCCAAACCCCTTACGCTTCATGATACCGGCTTACCAAAATCCTAAAGTTATGCCTCGTTTTATTTGGCATTTAATTATTCGGCCCACTTTTAGATTAATATAACAAGACTAAATAATGTCAAAAGGGGATGTCATGTAAAACAATTTAAATGGTTCCATGTTATATAATACATTTTGTTTTGCATTTGTGTGCGTTCGTGCTTGTATGTGTGTTATCTGTAATGTTGCATCGATTTCGTTGACCTGTGTGTGACTTAAAATGATCCAATTGATGCTATGAATTTTATCATTAATATGAAAATTAGTTATCAAAATAAGTTTCCGCGGAAATGTAAGTTTAGCAGATACTGACAGTTGGCGCTCTGGTTTATATTATAATAGACACATCATCAGTTCTAATGGCAGAAAAACATGCAAGATATGTCTCTATAATTCTAATAACACATAATTATAGAGATCACGCGAATGTGTGGCGAAGATGCATTAGTTCACACGTGCAACTAAAACAATACTGTCTTGTCACGCAAAAGACAACTCATATAACACTTGTATGTGTCCATCGGGTCTGAAATAGTGCATTTGCATAGTCTAAAATAAGTAATTGAATGTAACAAGTGCATGCAGACGTTGAATTTTTCTCAGAAGCAATGATGCAATTTATAGAATTCGGTCTTGCAAAAGTTGCTTATGTCAAATTCTGGTAAAACTTTCTTTATATAGTATTTAATTATTAAAGTGACATGACATTTACAATTTATGTTACATTTAAAAAATAATCAAAAGTTTTAATAAGTGTTTAGCAATACCCAGCCTTATACGGCTTATCAGTCACCATGTTAACATAATTGCAACATACAAAAAAGGATGGAAAATTGCAAGACTGTTTAACATTGAAGACAAAAATAACAATACCAATATATGGAACATTCCTTCCATCATATCATAGTTGCTCGTTTGCTATAATTCCCACATGCATCACATCGCAGACATATCTTTCTTTATTGAATTTATGTGGTGACAATTTATGTGATGGTGTTACCGGTTTTCGATTTATCACTTAAGAATCGCCGCTAAATATTGCAATGCAAAACAGTTGACATTAAATGCATGCATATAACGTTTAAACAACTATAAAACAATATGTTTCTACGTAAAAGATTACAAATACATGCCTATTGCCTTCACCATTCACGTTAGATCACCGTGACCCTTATATAATGCCAACAAAATGTCGTCACTAGATTTCGATTGCACCGGATGGCATAACGTGTCAAAATAAAATTACATAAGAATGTAAAGGTGCAAATAAATGTTAGTAGATAAAACTGCACTTACCTATTAAATGAGTGAATAATTCTCAATGGCTTTATTTTATAACTGTCAATTCACATAACAGAATACGGATTTTTTATTTTTCTTATTTCATTTTTGTATAAAAAATGACATAGTAACCAATTAAAACCTGTGATAATTTTTAACTCAATTTTAAACATATTTCTATCAGAAGGGCACTCCTCCTAACTTCCATGATTTCAAACATGCAAAGTCAGTCAAGCAGATATATTTTGACCTTAGCCTATTATCAGTTTTCAGCAGACGTGCTTGGAAAACATATTCGTAAACAAACCAAGCGTTTGTCAAGGTTTTATGTAAACTGAAACATGGACATAGTGAGAATGACATTTGTTCGAGTATGTATTATAACATTAGTTTCTTGTTTGTATCGAAATCATTATTTCTTTTTTTTTTTCATTCCATTCAATGTCCGCGTGGATACTATTTGTAACTATTGACATTCGTGCAGGAAGTTGAAATACGTGTTCGCGATATTCGTAATTCTCAGAAGTGACCGAAATCAGGTCTTGATCGAAAACAGGCTACGACACATATGTTTGGTTTTGGTTGTTATTTTTTCAAAATATAAACATTTACCGGTATACATTACAAACCGAACTTTTTGTTACACGAAAGAAAGATAAAATGTATAACCATTAATAGAATAATTCCAAGACAGTAAATGAAACATTCGTGAATAGAGATTAGAGCGTATATGAATCGCTCTACGTTCAGCACTGACTTTTTAAGAGGTTATTGGATCGAGTGTAGGGTCGAACCCGCAACATCTGGTATAAGCAGACGACACTATATCCGCTGCAATATATGCAGAAGTAAGATTAATATAAAAACTACATTACAGAAAACATGAGAATTGTGTCAAAATGTGTGCCGATAGAATTTGAAGAACTATGGATTAATGTATCTAGTCTATAAGATAATTGTTCTATGTACGTGTATGGGGTGGCATTTGAATCAAAACTTCTTGGTCCTGCGTCAATACATTTGTTCTTGAGGAACCGCTAGCCTAAACAATGTTGCATATTTGTGCCACGTATGTACTGTAAATAAAATTTCTCCAAAATTTGAATGTAAATGAACTGATATAACGTATTTAGAATGAAGAGGTTAGTAGTTTAGAGTTTCGATCAAAGTAGCAAAGTGTAACTGCAAATTAACCATGACTGAAATAATTATGAACATCGACCTTGATGTGGTAATTACGAGTAATAAACATAACAAGATAATACATTAAAAACATGTTACAAGCATTAACAAAAATGAAAACTGACAATAATAATGGTTTGCCTTTTAATGTTAATCTTGTTCCTTGGATATTATAAAATTGATCTCTAACTTTGAACAAAAATATAGTAAAAATATTTATCCTGCGATTTCGAATAGTCTCTGTGCATTTGCTTAGCACATATGCTATGCGTGCTGTATTTACTCATATCATATATTAATATACGTCACAAACACTATCAAATGTGTCTACGAATCATACTTACACGATAAGCAACGTCCTATCATGCAACAGACGGTATAAATTATTAGATTGCCAGACTTTAAAATAACATAAATGGCTTGGAATAGAATATATTTCAATCTTATAGTCTGATTGTGGTTGATGGTATGTTGACACTTGAGTAACTTTCAAAGATTGAAACTTTAGTGCGTGAACTTGAGAGTTTTATTTTACGACAACTTTTTGCACTTTTGGTATAAACTGTTATCCAACAATTTACATCCAATTGGGCACACACCAAACATCTTGACTATAAGCATTACATCAAAGTGTAATTTTGATTTTGTTCTATATAAACTAAGGTCTAGGAATTCCATTTTAAAAATAAAACCACCTATCATTTACATATCCGGACTGTATCTGTTCATAACAATGAAAGATGAACACAGTGCCATTACAAGCCTAAGGATTTCTTTATAAATAAGAAGTCCTTTAAAGCTCGTTGATACGTCCATTTGTTAAAATACAATAAACGTTATATTTTAACAGAAGCGGTAACTTATCGGGTGTATACTATTTCTGCCTTTTTTCTATTCATTTGCAGCAAGAATGAATGTATTTCGAATCTAATTTCATAGGACTGTTTTGAAATTAATTCGAATCTAATTACATAGAACTTGCTTTAGCTGCATCAATCGTGTCACAGACACTAAATAAGGTACCTTTTTGTAAGCACAAGACAACTTGTGTGATAAAACAGATAAAATAAAAAAAATGGTTAAAGAACGTTAGATTATGGTGCGAAAATGCAAAGCATATTAAATCCGATTGTTAATGTCGCTGTTTATTTTTCTCAAATCTTTTTTCATTATTTCCATAACGTAGCATGATGAACTCCTAATTGAAATATGTGTCATGAAGAACAAATACACGCTCATGCCAGTCAATTAACCGTGTGTCGGATCATGTTGGTATCTTATGAATCATGTCGTGTTGATTAAGAGAAGTTAATACACTGAGTTGAATTGTTTCAGAAAAAAATAATATTTGTTATCAGGATATTATTTTCTCCAGAAAGCGTTCATTAGAAAAAATGCCGATAGAAATTTTTAAAGACAAATATAGTTCAGATAAAAAATTCAAATAATGGCATGTCATTCTAGTCACGTAGCACATATCACTATAACAACTATATACAAACAAAGCCATGAACCGACTATGTACAATTAATAGTTTAAACATTCTTTATTTCAACATGAAAATGAGTTGGTCATAAGTTCTTACAACTTAAGGTTCGATCCATCTCTTTTTACTACATTTACAATAAGTATTAAAATCAGCATTTAGAGGATAGTTCTTAGTCTGGTCGGCCCATAGTCAGTATAATATTACGGGGTGGGGTATCATAATATGTGTCTGCAGCATGACGATGCAATGTAGCAACGCTTAGAATACTGTAAAAAATGAATTTAGAAATACAAGCACTACTGTGCATATAAATGACTGAAACTTTGTTTAAAGCGACGTTAAACACCATATTACCACAACGACAACGATCTTGCAACTTTTGTTAAAAAGACGAACAAACATACAGGAGACGTCCCACCAAGACCACCACAAGTTTCAAAAACTGTGTGCCCTTTACTCTAAAATATCGGGTTTCACTCAACTTCTTTGTAAAAAAATATAAACAACGTGTATTTTGATAAAGGTCACCGAGTCTGAATCTCTTATTACGCACAACACATCAAAGGATACACGACATGTTAAACTCATTTAATCATATCTGCATTGTGTTGCTAAAATGTCACATTTAGTGAAACCGGACGTGCAACAACATTTAAGGATTTATGGAAGGAAAACTGGCGTTTGCTTTTAGCATGTTATGAATTATCTAAAAAAAAAGAACGGTAATACAATCGTGTGTATTTCCGCATAGCATTTTATTTCCAGCATTAAGGAAAACTGCTCTCGTGTTCGTTTGCGAAGGCAGTTAATGCTGTTTAACCAGTAAATGACAGAAATAGCAAAAACAGAAAGTCAACAAAACTTCCTTCAAGCACGTACAGTGTCTTAATGAACAACAATGATCATGTTCAA
The DNA here is from genome assembly GCA_029582155.1 of Panopea generosa. Classification (NCBI taxonomy): domain Eukaryota; kingdom Metazoa; phylum Mollusca; class Bivalvia; order Adapedonta; family Hiatellidae; genus Panopea; species Panopea generosa. Next base: position 54,985,994 of record CM055895.1, read on the forward strand.
CCGTCTTTAAACTCGCAACTTTCAATGCTGATTCCAGATTCCAGATTTTCAGATAACACCTTAAAGAGTTTTTTCAGAGCATATACATACTGCTTGACAGATGTTTTCGGTTTATATACACTATATGAAGTCTTCGTATGTCTTAAATATAATGAAATGAAAAGAAAAATGCATGTTTAAGCTTTTCAGATTTATAATTAATCCACTTGTGAAAACTGCATCAAAAATCATACTGTATCTATGTATATCAGGTAGTTATAGATTTGCACAATTATATAAACTTGGTTTAATGTTTTTATTTGTGTTTATTAGTTTTATATGTTTGTTGATTTTATCTGTAAGGCAATATATATCTTTACAGGAAACAAAGTATCTAAAGGACACAGAATATATTACTGCAGCACATGTAGTAAGTTTCCATTTTCTTTGAAATGTGATATGAAAGTATGATATAAACATCAAACAAGGACATTTGTAGTGTATCAACAACTGCCTCTATCTTTAGAAAAAATAAAAGACTCCTGCAGCTAATGTTATGCCCCATCAATAAAACTTAAGATGTCATATATAATCTGAAGTGTTTTGATAACAACGTTAAACCACATTAAAAATTATTAATAGATTTCCAATAGTTAGAATAACGTTTTCAACATATTAATGTTCATCATAATGGTGTTTGTGTCTAACAATACGTAGCATACATAATATACACATAACATGATAATATACAGTTTCGTACATAATACTACTTGCGTTAGTCTAATAAAAAGCACCTATAAAAGCATGTATAAAACACTGCATAGATTTGTTACAAAATATATTGCTGTTCTATCTCCTTAAATGTATATTTCGTCGCCTGTAAACTGTCAAACGTCCGATAACAGTATTTATACAGTATCTTTGAATTTGATATGTTTTGTATTGAAAGAGCACGTTTTACCAAATCATTTGTGCGTGTAAGTGTACTGCGTCTCATTTAATAAGTACATGTGCATGTATTTGTTAAATATTTCTTATCGACTTAACGCTGATAGTTTTATGTCATATAAATAAAAAACCAAAAGTTAATTGTTATCTTACAACAGTGCATATTTTAAAGCGAATATCTGGTAACTTAAACATATCTGAGATTCATGCGGTGGTGTGCAGCCTTTCATATTTACGAATATAGAATTATCTAATAAAGTCCTTGTGATGATTCTTTTCTACAAGTGGTTTCTACTTCAGGAATATATCTTCCGACCTCTGACCAAAGTGATTAGAAGTTTCTAACTATTGCCCATAGCGTGCTTGTGTATGATGAATAGCAATATCAAAGTATCACTCTCTTTTCTTGATGGCAACTTATAACCAATGTAACTTCAGGGTATAAAATATGCACTCTAATATATCATAATTATTGGCATGCATGTTAACTAGGATAATTGATCAACATCCCAACTATAATCTATACACTGCATGCATGTATTTGCATATTATATTCGACATCCGTATGGCATTGTCATACATCATTTAGTCATAATCATATCATTGGGGTACCTTAACATAAAAACTAGTCAAATATAAATAAAGACGTAAACTTATACTATGTGTCTCTGTCAGATAACTAATATAACAGTGTTTGTCACGCAACAAGTACGACCACTAATGTATTCAGTGATAAAATAAGTATTCAGTGATAAAAGAAATATGCTGTGTTTACATAACCTAAAACAACTCGTTTGTATAAAAACAGAAAAATAATATCGTCAGACCATCCTTAGAAATATGCCCCGAACCCGTATTCTTCATGTCGGTAGGTAGGTAGCCATGGTTTGCAATATTTTAATTTGGTGCTGTCATTCTAAACAATAAAGGTCAGCAATCATGAGGGAAAACAACGCTTTGGAAGTCAATAAAAAGTTTTGGCAATTCAAGTTTCGTGTAAGCAGGTAGGGGGACGGCAAACACTTTTAAGACCGTCGTCATGTGTTTTATTATAACAGGCGGCCATACCACGTGACGTGTAATCATATTTTATTTTATATTTTTTAATAGTTATTCGTTATTTAATTATTCAAATTTGTATTTATACAAAGAATAACATCACGGCATTATAACGTAATAATTTTGTGTTTATTTGTATCAAAAGTGTAGTTATATCAATGAAATATGTAATTATGTTTAACTTTTCTTCTTTCAGACTCAGTAGTACATATATGTTTGGTTGGCAAATTCAAAACATACACATCCGGCACGCGAAATAATGTACGCCACGTACATTCTATCTCTACAGAATAATATTTTATATTAGAAGCAGAGTACATATTTTATGGAGTGACATCATTATTTATATATGAAATATATTTTTAAAAATAAATACTTTGTACTTATAAAATAATGAGTTTGACCATACTTGTATTTAAATCGGTGCTTAAAGATCCCAAAATATCCTAGAAAGGTATTATTCAGTACATTAGTAATGAGTATTCCAAAACATAAAATAAATGATATAACAACTGCATATGAAAACGTAATTTCTTGTGCACGCCAATATATCATAATTATTGGTGAGGTTATTTAATAGGATAAATGGTCAATATCAAAATTGTTATTTATCACCACAAGCATATGTTTCCATTTTAGTTACAACCTTTGCAGTTTTGTCATTCATCATTTATTCAATAATCGGATCATTTACATGCAAAACCACAACGAAAACCATGAAAATGCACATTGTTTTAAATTTTGGTTTGTCTAAGTCAGCAAGCACTTAACGATGATATAAACCGTCACGCAACTGGTATACAGCGTACGTCATTGTGTTAATTCAAATACACTAGACAATCTTGAAAAGTATTTGCATTTAATATTGTTTGAAGCACTAAGTATTTCAGGTTCTTTATGACCAAGGAGATCATGCAGTGTAATTCGAAATATGAGTACAAGGATTTGTCGAATAAAAAGAAATCTGGCCATCGAAGAGGATTTCTATTGTGTTAATTATGGTCTAGTGAAAATCAAGTAAACACCCTATTTATAACTTCCTTTTTCATGAGTTTTCAATTATAACAGAGCAGTAGATTTTTACGTCTTCAAGTTTTAAATAAACATGTAGTTACTATGAATTATATAAAAAAAAACGATAATCATTATATAGTGCAAAGGAATGCAAGAAGTATTTCATTTCAAATTCTAATACCCTTTGTCTTTGTATTACTATTTCATTTGTTAACAACAGTGTAAGCAGTAGAGTAAAAATATATTTAACGATTTAGATTTACTATTCATATGTTAAATGTTCCAAATATAAAGATGTATTAAATATTTTGGCGATTAAGTTTGATGATAACAAAAACTTCTTTTGAAGCGCAACATTTTCTGATATGTGTCATTCGGCTAAACGGCTCCAGAAACCTGGGTTCAGCGAGCGAATTTTGATGATAAAAATATATGTGCGTTAGAATAGAATGTGCGGTGCAGTCGTTAAAATATTTGCAACCTTTAACATCCTTGTATACGGTCGCACATTTCAAAAATTGTATTCTTAACCGATTATTTACGTTTAATTAACATACTCAATCAACGCGAGTCTGATGTTTACATAATGTGGATACATTATTTGCTTCCAAACAATCATTTTATCAGATACTATTATGTAAAACATATATTTACAGGAATTATGTAAAACATATACTTACAAGTATTATGTATAACATATATTTACAGGAATTATATAAAACATATACTTACAGAAATTATGTCAAACATATATTTACAGGTATTATGTAAATCATATACTTGCAGGAATTGTATAAAGGATATATTTACAGGAGTTTCTGTAAATGTAAAACATATACTTACAGAAATTGTATTAAACATAAACTTACTGGAATTATGTTAAACATATAATTACAGGAGTTTACCAAATAATTAATTTGTGACTTGATGGTCCTCTGTGGAGGATGATCTAAGGCGCCGTCTCAAGATCACTGACCTCTCATCGCAAAGGTCGTAGGTTCCAACCCCGCTTGCTCAAAAAGCGTTATGTGAGAGTGGTGGCCGGTTACTTTCGGAAGGACACTTGGTCTGTTAAGATTCATGCTAAGGTCTTCCTTCACCAATACAATTGAATATGCCATACATAACATAAAATGGGTTGAAAATGGCGTTAAATCCCATTCACAAAAAAATGTTACTAAATAACAATACGAGTATATAATTCTGAATACGTTGCAGTGTTTAGCATGCTTATTCAGGATCCAGATCGTTCCAGTAATAACATGTTCGGTTTTTAATCTCAGTGAGCCGATCATCTCTTAAGTTAATCAGTGATGCAAACACCCTAACACTTTCAGTCCTGAAAACAAGATTGTTCATATTGTTCTTAATTGTGTTTAACTGTATGAAGTGTTTTACATTTGCTTACACGAAAATGTGAAAACATATTTCCAACAAGAGACAACAGCTTAAAGTAAGCTGTCCCGTTGACACCATCGCAAAATATTTAATACATTAAAAAAATTCGAAACGGATGTGATATTAATAAAAAAAAATAAAAAGAACATAGAAATCCATCATCGATATCCATAATTTAGTAGGCATATTGCGAGTACAAAACCCTGGCATAAACACTTTACCTGCAATTCAACATACAAAATCAATAAATTGTTCAAGGCTAGATTACTTTTTTATGTCAGAAAATCTCGCAAATGCTACAAAATCAAAATTAAACCATTAATGTATTTGCTTACATTTACATCTTATAAATGCAACACCATGGGACACTATGTTTTTTCTTCATTATATGCCATGGGACATCATGTTTTCTTTTATTGCTTGACATAGGATGCAATGTTTTTTTCTTTGTTATTTTCAATGGGACTTCGTGTTTATCCTTCTTTTTTTGCAGAGGGACATCATATTTTTTCTTACTTTACAAACATGGGACAAGTACTTTTTGGTTGATTGTAATTTCATTTGCACCGGTCCCAACCGCTAATAAATATTGTGTGTTCCCGAAACTATTCTTTTGAAATTCAAAATATGACTAAGCTAAAAAAAAAAAGTTTAATTACCCTTATACCAAAACCAGGAAAGGATACAACCAATCTGAGTAAATGGAGACCAATAGGTTTATTTAATAATGATTATAAAATAGCAACTAAGGCAATAGCAAATAGGATAAAACCAGTACTAATAAACATCATAAATAGCTCTAAACCTGGTTTTATAAAAGGGCGTTACATGGAAGAAAACATAAAACTTTTATGCGAAATAATTGAATATGAAGAACATGAAAAATACAAGCTGTACTGTTCTGCTCGGATTTCGAAATATCCTTTGATAGTCTTAATCACGATTTTATGTTCCAAACGTTACAGCATTTTAATTTTTGTGATTCACTATGTAATTGGGTATTTATTCAGGTTTCAAAAGCTGTATTTTAAAAATGGTCACATGTCATAGTTTTTTCCTATTTGCAAAGGCGTTCGCCAAGGATGGCCTTTATATGCTTATCTTTTATCACATGTATTGGATTTCTGCCATTAGACATTCTCAACAATAAGAATATAAAAGGAATTAACCTATATGGAAAAAAACAACAAATACGCTCTTTTCAGACGACGCTATTTTATAACCGAAGGCTCAAAACATACCTTTGAAACTCTAGGTAATGTTTTAAATAATTTCAGCTACATATCTGGTTTGAAATTAAACATAAGTAAATGCACTGTTCTACGTGCTGGCTCACTTATATATACGGGCAAAACACTATGAATACATTTCTACACTTATAGAGGAAATTCATTAAACTTTAACTATGACATAAAATTCGAATACTTTCAGAACTGCTGGAGACATAGAAACTTAGTTTACTTGAAAAAATAACAGTAATAAAAATATTTGTACTCCCAAATTTTATACATCTGTTAACCGTTCTAATGCAAAAATAAAACAAACAAGCAACATCATGTTTGATTTTATTTAGGATTCTAACCCTGATAAAATCAAGCGTAGTGTTTTGACATTAGATCATCATGAAGGCGGTTTAAAATTGATTGATATTAGAAAATTTATTTTATCCTTAAAAGCCAGTTTGATCAAACGATTACTTTATGAAAACAAAACAGGCTGTGGAAACGTTACTATATAATGGAACTAATAAAATACGGTTTAAAATGGCTTTTTGAACGTAATTTACATGATATGATATAGAAAGAATGTTCAAAAATGATTTATTTATTTAACAAATTCTTAAAACTTGGGCAAAAGTAGAAAGCAATGATTTACAATCAATAAGTAAATCAATCATTTGGAACAATCAAAATGTTAAATTAGGAGGACAAACTATATTTCATAAACAATGTATGATAGTGGATTAAAAAGTATTGAACAACTATACGATTATAGAAATAAAGAACTTTCATAATTTCAATGATTTCTGTAATCTATATGACATCGAATTCCTAAAGTTTAATCAAATCATAACATGTATTCCAAACCAATGGAAAGCGATGCTGAAAAAAATGAACAAATAAACTGAACACGAAACGAAAATGTACTAGTTAAATGCTTATCTTCCGAAAAAAACAAATAACATTATTTTCAGGTACCTATTAAATAAAAATCAAAATAATACAGCAAGAAAAATGAGATATGTTGTTTGATAAAACCGGTCTTAAATTGAAGAAAATCGACACTGCTCCTTTTAAATATACAATAGATATAAAGAAGTAGAAATATATAATACAAAAACATCATGTGAAAATACCAACAAATCACAAATCTGTCATTAATGAAATGTAAGCTTGTAGATTCGAATCTTTATGACTTTTGCAATGCGAAACACTAAATAATTTATTTTGGGAGTGTATATACTTACAAAGTTTTTGAAATGAGCAGAATACATACTTAAACAGCTTAAATATTAAAATATATTTTGATTTGGAAATAATAACCATCGGAGAAATTGAGATGTGTATGAATGATATGATATTAAATGAATGGTATTAAAAACTTTATCATTTTTTGTGCAAAATATTTCATATTCACAAAAAACAAATTACAAATTGAAATAGAAGAAGAAAAAGCACTTAAACACAATAAATTTGATAAACACAAACAAAAGTGGATATTATTTCTCCAAAATAATATAAATCTTAAACTAAAGGTAAATTATTACAATATCATCTTCATCTCCTCTCTCTTTATTCTCTTTTCCTTTATAATATAAAAGCAAATCCTGCTGGTTCTTATTTTTTCCTCATCTTACCTCTCCTTGGTTCGTTTCATGCTTTACTCTATCCCTACTCTGGGTTATTTTATATAATCAAATAAATTATTCCATTATAATACATACAAAATTGATATGGTTATCTTGTTGATAAATTAACAATATACAAATACCATTAACTTTGTTGCTGCTTTGGTTGCTTTTTCTGAAAAGTGGAAATTAGTTCAATAATTGTTTTTACCTTTGTTGTTTCGACCGTTTAACGTCTTAGTTTCGTAGTTTCGACTTTAAATAATACATATGACGCGATGGTCCCCAACATGCCATCGTAATAATGAAAATCAGTACACAAACCAAGAATGATAAGACCAATACTTGCATAAGAATACAGTAGACGTGCAAACTGGTTATGTTGGAGCGTCCTTTACAGTAGTTTTTAAGAATTCAAGTTATGTAAAAGATACAAGAAACTTTTTTTGGTGTCGGATGTACAAATATAAAACACTAACTGTAAAGCTGTTTGCCGATAGTTACATGATATATAACATGTAAGTTTTTTTTATTTACATGCATATAGCAATATAGCATAAGCATACACGCACATACATATATATATATATATACACATATATACATATAAACATACACATATACACACATGCGTACATATCAATATCCATATACACATTGCCCACACGTTCATATAGATATAAACATCACCCACACATACAAAATACTCATGCATACACAACCTATATGCATATCAAATATACAGTACACACCCTCTCATATACACCTGCATGTAATACATAATTCAAAACTTTGCAGTCTGTTTCAATTTAAAAGCAACTTTAGCAACACTATTGTAATATCATTATGTTCACAAAACCATCTTCTTCCATCTTATATCGATAATAGCTAATAGAATGTTGTTGTATAGTGTTTAGCGTCGTTATTAACAATAGTCCAGTTATATCGCGACAATGTCTAGTAAAGACATTATTCTAAGCGCTGCAACACTGGAGTATTATGCCGCAGACACATTATACTGATACCTGGTCGAACTATACTTTTAAACTTTTAGTACCATTTAAAAGTCTTTAGTATGACCTGGTCGGTGATCAAACCAACTACCTTCCTCATGCAGGACGAACGCTCTACCACTGTATGACATTATGGTCAATAGTGAGGTTTTTCTCTGATTATAACTTTTATTACATTGTTAAGAACAACAAAAAGTAAATAATTACAGTGCGGTTGGTCAAGTTGAAAAATATTATGTATAGGGAATACTACTTAAATTGTAATAAAATATATTGTTATGCCTTCTGAAATAGAGATTTATATACAACCGAAACAATGTATGTATATAAACTTTCACAAATATGTGTGCTAGTGTGTCGTGTACAAAATACAGAGTCAAACAATCTTAGAATGTCACATAGGTGAAAACCAGAAATGTTACTAATATGCTTATAAATCTCTTTCTCTCGCATCCCCTATCTCTTTCTTTCTCTGACTGAACCCCCTTTTTTATGCTATCAATTGTTCATATTAGCATATAACATTATTACAGGTTATTTATTTGTTCTGTTATACACTGCTATACTCTTATTACTTGTAAACGGAGGACCGAGTCTAAATTGGATGACATTGTGGCCCTAACCCATTTTAAAATATCTAAAACAAAATATGTTTAAACAAAAGTTAAAACCAAATATAATTAATATAATTATTTGATCAGAAACACTTGCAGTTTTAACTGTAACATATTATAAGTAACATATAATAATATAATTTTACTTCATAGATAACTTGTATTGTACAACCTATAATCACACCAATCAAACGGTAATCAACATATTCTGCATGCGTTAGATTTATAACAAATGGAAAAATTGTAACCGCTTAACGCGAAGCAATGATAAAATTACAAAATCTGTCTAATGTTTGAAGTTGATTAAATATCAAGATATGAGAGAAAAAAATAATTTCTCATTTCTCAATAAACTGTAACAAGAATTACGCCTATACAAAATTGATTTCATTTTAGTACAATATCATTAATCCATGTAAAAAGGCGCAAATTGTATTTTAGAACACACATGTACGTGTGCGTGCGTGCGTGCGTGCGTGCGTGTGTGTGTTTCGCGGATTGAAAAGTCATTTACCATATTAAATTACTATCCTAGACTCAAATGAAAATGTCCAACAAATTGGCTCAAAAGTTGTCACTTTTAACCACGTGTTGCTCTTGAAGGTCAGCATGAAAAAATCTCAATTGTACTTCCCATACAATTTCCTTAACAAAATGAATTTAGGTAGTGAATTAAACATAATTTTAATAATTTTTAGAATTTGATTTTTTTACGTATTTCAAAAAAGTTTCTCAAAAGGTTCTGACGTACTATTGAAACCAATGGGACTTTACTTGATAGATAATATAATGTAGATGTGTAGTATTCTTTTCTTTATGAAAAACACTTTCGTATCGTTGGTTTGTTTTTTTCGTGATATATTCATTGGATTTCAAAACCTACCAGCATATTAATACCTTTAAAGGAAGACCAGGTGTTAAACCATTCGTTCTTTATTTCGACGATTCGGCAGTGATTCATCATGTGACAGAGGAAAACATTTTAATATCTGCACTCTTCTATATTCTTCCACAATCTTCAAACTCCTACAATCTTCAATCTACTACAATCTTTTACAATCCTTTATAATCTTCTGTAATCTCCTACAGCATTTTACAATCTTCTACAATCTTTTACAATTCCCTACAATTTTCTACAATCCTCTACAATTTACAATCTACTACAATCCTCTACAATCTTCTACAATCTACAGTCTTCTACAATCCTCTACAGTCTACAATCTTCTACAATCTTTTACAATCCTCTACAATCTAAAATCTTCTACAATCTTCTAAAATCTACAATCTTCTACAATCCTCTATAATCTTCTACAACCTACAATCCTCCACACTCATGTACAATCTTCTACAGTTTTCTACAGTCCACTGCAATCCTCTACAATCTACAATATTCTACAGTCCTCTTCAATACTATACCATCTCGATCTTCTACACTTTTCTACAATCCTCTACAATCTTCTACAATCTACAATATTATACAATCTTCTACAATCATCTACAATCTACAATCTTTTACAATATTCTACAATCTTCTACAATATACAATATTCTACAATCCTCTACACTCCTGTACAGTCCTCTGTATTTTTCTACAATCCTCTACAATTTACAATCATTTCCAATCCTCTACAATCCTCTACAATCTAAAATCTTCTACAATCTTCTACAATCTACAATCTTCTACAATCCTCTACAACCTTCTACAATCTACAATCCTCCACACTCCTCTACAATCTTCTACAGTTTTCAACAGTCCTCTACAATCCTCTACAATCTACAATATTCTACAATCCTCTACCATCTACAATATTCTACACTTTTCTACAATCAACTACAATCTTCTGCAATCTACAATATTCTACAATCCTCTACAATATTCAAACCTCTACAATCATCTACAATCTACAATATTCTATACTTTTCTACAATCCTCTACAATCCTCTACAATCTACAATCCTCTACATTCTTCTACAATCCTCTACAATCCTCTACAATCTACAATCTTCTACACTTTTCTTCAATCCTCTACAATCTACAATCTTCTACAATCCTCTACAATCTACAATCTTCTACAATCTTCTACAATCCTCTACAATCTACAATCTTCTGCAATCTACACTATTATAAAATCCTTTATATCCTCTACAATCTACAATCTTCTATTATCCTATGCAATCCTTTACAATCTTTAATCTTCTATACTCTTCTACAATCTACAATCTTCTACACTTCTCTACAATCCTCTACAATCCTCTACAATCTACAATCTTCTACAATCCTCTACAATCCTCTACAATCTTCTACTATCCTCTACAATCTACAATCCTGTACAATCTTCTACAATCCTCTACAATCTACAATCTTCTACACTCTTCAATTGCACATTTAATAACACTTGTTAGTATAAGATTTTTTGAAAGAGTTCGAACCTTAATGTGCATGATTTCAAACATAGTAGCGTCGATGCATTTATATTTTATTTAGCCTTTTGCAACACAAATACTAATCATGAACGTATAATAGTATATACTCAGTAAATTGCATTGTATTATTACCCTTTCATTTGTAAACAACGATAATTTTACAAAGCTAAATTCAGACAAAGTACATAAAGTATGCAAATTTGTAAATTATACATGCTTTATCTTTTTCAACAAAATATATTGCTTCTAAATTCTATATATGAACCTTATATTCATCTAATGCCTTGCTAAAATATATAATTATATAAAATAAATAAGTTGTTGTTTGTCCTTCGAATATGTTTCCTTTATCCATCACTCTTGCATGTTCAAAACATAAACAAGAATTTACTGTCTTATAATATATTTCATATCAGGATAAACAAAGCATATCATACCATCTAATCATATTCTGTGATGTTTTATGGTATAGAAGAAAATTATTTCTACACATGAAAAGATCAAACAACCAGATTAAACTTTTATAGGTTTCTAAACCTTCCCACATTGCATGCTTTGAGATACTTTACGTCTTTATCAAATAATTAATTGTACGCAATAGTATGACAATTCGTCCAAAAAGGCATTTAAAAGCCTTAGATATGGAATATCGAAAAAAAACAGTACGATTTATAAAAACAAACATGGGTCTATAATACTAATAATGGGGAAATAGCTAGACGTTCACTATATTTATTCACTACTTGCACTCAGCCACAAATGAGTGTTTTCTCCTGAATCATCATTTAATACACAAATTTTAAAATTGGATAAAGTTCTAACAAAATCACATTACATTATTAGCCAAAAAAAATCGAAATCAATTATATATTCAATTCAAAACAATGTATTCTCTGTTAAAGTAATAACAATAATAATTACCAAATTTGTATTTCTTCAAACCATTTGCCAGTTCGGCATTAACCAACAAACTAGAAATAAACTTTTATTATGAAAATATATGCCTTCTATTTGTGTGTTTCAATTACAGGCTCATTGCCAGTGATGGTGGCAGACCTTCCATAAAAAGTTACCGACATATTTCTTCAAGGTTTTCAGGAATATTGCCAGACGAACGTTTGGGATTAATGATTGATAATAACAATGATACAATCGTACAACCACTCACATTTCTCTGACAAAAAGGTAACACAATACACGCTTCTATTGGCTACTATTCGCTACTAATTGACAATGATAAATCCATGTCTACATTATGAGATACGTATATTTCTAAAAATAAAACAATAATTTGTTTTATGCCATAATTATGAAATCTTAATTATTTTGTTTTGGGTTTTTTTACATACTAGTAATTCTATTAGTGAATAGTTCTTTGAAACAAAACTTGATAACTTAGTACATTGTCAATAAAAAGTGTTTTACTTAAAATTGAATACAAAAACAACTTGAAATCGATTATTAATAATAATAATCAAATGTAAAAAATGATGATAGTCTTTAAACTTCATCCAGAAATATCCGAATTTAAAACTCCATCCACACAGCACGCGAAACTTATCTTAAGGTATAATAAAAGATTCTTTTGAAAAACGGGAACACAATCAAGAAACCAAGAAAAATAAAAGCAGATTTGATTTTAAGCTAATGTTTGATAACCTTTAACGCCCCATTTTGTATTTTAGGTTAATGTACAATAACTTTTAACGCCCCAATTTGTATTTAAGGTTAATGTACGATAACATTTAACGCCCCAATTTGTATTTTAGGTTAATGTATGATGACCTTTAACGCCCCAATTTGTATTTTAGGAGTATTTAAATGTCGAAAGAAAAAATTCCTTGAATTCTCTTAATCCAAGGAACCAGGTACAATGACCTTATTTTTAGATATCTTCTTATTTTCGCTTTGAAACAAAATTAACATACCTCATGACTGCAATTCATAAACTATCAATTCTCGATGTATACAGCGGCGGATCATATATTATTATAAACGAGACGAGTTAAATTTTTTATGTTGGTGAAAACTAACAGAGTATTACTTTAGTCCGAAATAACTAAAATATTTAATCAAATTAGAGACAAGGCCGTTTCAGAGGATACTGTAAAAAAGATATTAATATAAAAAATCCACAGAAAGATTGTTCCTACGAGTATTCGGATTCGGACATTAAACATTAAAAGCCGCCTAGCTTAGGCAAGGGGAAACAGATATTGGAAGATGGACAGAGAATGAAAAAGAGTGATATTTTCCGATCAGTGTAAGGTAGTTATTGGCGAAAACAATAGAATTTATGTCTGGTGCAACCCCGCAGAAGGGTATAGACCGGAATGTCTCGCATCTGGTTGTCAGCCTAAAATCAGCTTTATGATTTAGGGATGCATTATTCGGCATGGGTAGGTACGGTGACAGTTGTAAATGGTAACATTAATGCAGAAAAATATATTGAAATAGCAGATAACAATCTTTGGCCAGTTATTGCCTGATATTTTTCGGCAAATAATTTCATATTCCAGGATGACAATGCTCCCGTACACAGGGCAAGAATTGTTCAGGCATACAAAAAGGAAACAGTATATCGGGTATCTCATGGCCTGACCAGTCATCAGATGCCAATATTATTGAAAACTGTTGGTTTCTGTTGAAAAACGTTCAAACGAGGAACAGCGATAATTCAAAGTGCAGTAGAACTTGAACATGAAATTAAGGATATCTGGAGTAACATTCCGTTAACCTACATAAGAAGCCTTTATTGCTCTTTACCAAAGTGAATGCTAAAGATTATTAGAAGAAAGGGCCATATAACAAAGTATTAAGGTAAAACATCATTGATTAATATTGCGATATTGTGTATTGTTGTTGATCGCCATCATTTAGGTCTAACATCGTGCAACGTATTATTTGACGTTGACAATTCTTATATAATCATATCATCCGTCACTGTATATCTTGCATGGTCAATACTTAAGATTTCTTAATAAGTGTCGTTTATACTATTTATAATAAGCAAAGAAACACATTTCATACAACCTTAATTAATACATGGAATAATTGCAATTAATTACACGACATTCATACGTATAATTTACAACTAAAAGGTCTCACTACACAGTTGATTTTTTTTCTTTGTTCTATATAAGAAAAGGTCTAGGATTTCAATGGTAAAAAAAGAATTACACATAATTTTTTTTTAAAGTATTTTATTTTTTCATAGCAGGAATGTATACCCACATAAAAATCCACAATAACTGGTAGGTTGTGCACGTTGTTTTTTTAAAGCGGGTGCAGTGACACACTGAGATTTATTGAAAAAAGAAGTCTAGTCCACTATGAACCATTTTGAAAATATTTCATTACCAAAGTACATAGGCCTTTTTTTAAGCGTAAGAATCTTACTACCGTGGGGAAAAAGGGACGTAACTGTGTAGTGAGACGTAAAAGGAGTTATCTGGTCTGAACTATCAGAACCAAAATCGCCACTTAAGAGCTTATAGGTGCTCCCATCCTCGCTCTTTCCACAATCTCCACGTGATGTGAGACCGTTTCAATAGAAGCAACCTTCATACAAATGTGCATTTGCATGATGTACAATAAAAATATGATCAGCTAAGAATATGTAAATGAGACTATGCATCCGTTGATTTTGTAGAGAAAATAATGATTGAGGTTATGGAACAGAGGTAAGGACCACATTGTATTGATTGTAATATGTTAACATGTTTAAGGGTTTTTTAGATTTGGTTTCTCATTGCACTATTTGCCATACATGGAGAAAAAAATGCAACACAAAATGCTTTATAGAAATATGTTATTTAGGAAAATAATTGTATAAAAAAACATATCTGTATAATCCCGGTATTGCAGTATATATTACATGCCATTATAACTCCGGTATCGCATTATATATTACATGCCATTAAAACTCCGGTATTGCATTATATATTACATGCCATTATGCCGCATCTAGAATCTCGTCAATCAATTTATATATGCATTTTCCGTTTATTTAAAGAAGAAACTGTCAATCACAGAGACTGGAAAAACAAAGTTATATGTCAATTTCAGTGTCTCAATGAAGGAGTGCTAGGTGTTATTTCCGGAATAATAAATAACAAAGCGTGAAATTAAAAATATGGCCATTGCCCTGACGTTCTAATCAGCCTCATCGGTCGTCATCGTTCATTCATTCAACAATTGCTCAGTTTGGAAAACAATCCAAATGAAGATTAGGACACTTGTCTGAAAAATGTCTGAAAAATGTCGCTGACTAACATTATTATGACAAATTATCTTCTACTACTAGACATGACGGTCTCTATCGGGAGTTTGTCATTTGCTCTGACATTATGACGGATGGGTTGCGATCGAGTTAAGCCTCATTTTACGAACGTTTTCTTGCTTTCACTTGTATTGTTTTCTTTAATATTAGTCACATCCGTTTCAATGTCTAACAACGTTATAAAAGTTGACATATCACCTATATTTATTTTTTGATTGATTGATTGAATAGTTAGCGTCGTTTTATGCCATCGAGGGCTAACAGATGATCAGTTAACCTAACCACTGTTTCCTGGGATCCTGAAAGGTAAACCAGTACTCGACCACACCCTATCTCCGCAAGTTACTGATAATTTCTCCACTTGAATCAGCGGTGAGATATGAATGATAATGTGACGCAATGTCGTATATCAATCATCACGGAGACTGTTGCGTGACGGGGATTCGAACTCACAATCCCTGGATTGTTAGTCAGACGCGCTAACGACTGAGCTAATCGTGTCCGACATACAGAGCATACCAAGAATGGTCTTAGAAATAAAAAGTAAGTGTTTGACAAGGATAACCTTAATTGGATAAATACAAGTTAATAAACGTGAAACAGTGTGTATGAGAAGCTCATTGCCCTGATATTTATTGAATTTAAATTCCAGCTATTATTTAATATAACTGGTTATTGTAATTGCAAAGAAATAATTGTACTTGCAGTTTTGTACAGAGAAGCAGGAAGATGATATTTACCATTAGTGTCACTTAATGTATTTATTATTCATGCATTTCAACAATATTTTCAGATTTTTCTATTAATTAGAAAAAAAATTTCTAATATAGTGATATGCCATTTTGAGAATGACATTGTTGGGTGTTCATGGGATACAATTTATTCGAGTATCTATATTTCTACTATTAGTTCACGAACATTTATAAATACTTCTGAAAAAAAAAACAATTACGTTGGAAAATGTTATAATATATATATATAAGATTAAATACGACAGTAATTCCGCAATAAGCAGTGAAATGTATGAGCCTTGTTCTGGATAATTAATCGAATTGACACTTCGATAATCAAACAGATCAGTCAGTGCATGGATCATCTTAATAATTAAACAGGCGACTCTTGCTAGAGATGGGGTGATTATTAAAAGTAAGCTTAACTGAACGTCAAGTTTATTCATATGCTGTAGACGCTACCTGTTAATATGCAAAGCTTTTCACATTTACTTAAAATGTAATGTAGGCCAACGAAAATCTTTATAATTATGTGATTAAACTTAGACAACGTATTTGAAAAGAAATGTAAACTGTCTATAAATTGAAAATCGGAATTACAAAACAAAACTAAAGAAAAAGAAAATACAGAGTAAACTAATCACGTAAAGAGATGTTGAAAGACTGAATCCACTGTAGACAGTACCGATGACGTTTTCTCATCGAGACATAATTGTAACAATACCGTAACCCTCACACCATCATGTCATGATCATGATAGTTTAGATTCAATACTCCATCGATTGTTAACCTTGTTTCAACTAATACAATAGCAATTATAGATTAACCATTAATAATTATTTCATTAAGCATGCATATCGAATATTAATACTCGTTCATTCATCGGAAGTAATTAATATTATACAACAAGCATTTAAATGCTTAATTAATCTTTTATGGGTTGTCACAATTAATTAGACATATCAATAACTTAATGCTAACACTGCAGGAAACTGGCTCAAACTTTTGGTTATCCTATATGCAGACGATACTGTGATCGTATCAGATAATCCAGTTGATCTCCAGAAATTACTCGATTCAATCCATGATAATTGTCACGACTGGAAACTCTTCGTTAATATGTCCAAAAGCAAAATAGTAATATTCGGTGCTAGAAACGTCAACAAGTATCTTTTTAAACTTGGAGGCGAAAACATTGAAACTGTGAATCGCTATAAATATCTAGGTACAATCTTCACAAGCAATGGCTCATTCTTGACAGCTAGAAAGCATCTTGTTAAAGAAGCTAGGAAAGCTATGCATTTATTATATTTTCGCATATACAATCTTGATTTGCCCCTCGACCTCCAGCTTAATTTATTTGATAACACTATACTGTTTATCTTAACATATAATAGCGAAATATGGGGGTTCGAATCACATAATTTAATTGAAAAAGTCCATCGCGATTTTCTTAGGAAAATCACTAATTCTCACAAAAGTACACCCATGTATATGTTATACGCCGAATTATGCTGTTGTCCGATTTCAATTAATATCAAATGTAGGATGATATGGTTTTGGAACCGCCTAATATAAGGTAAGAAAACCAAATATTCGTCCCTAATATATCACTACATGTTAAATAACAATTTGCATAGTTTTAAATGGAGCTCATCCATAATCAATACACTAAGGTCCGTTGGCAGGTAAGACAAATTTATTAGCCAATTAAATGTAACCTGCAAAACTATAGATAGATCCGTCATACGGACACTAATTGACCAGTAAACGCAATCATGGAATGCAGATCTGAGAAGTTCTAATAAAGGCATAATATACAGTCATTTTAAGAAAAAAAATTCATTGAAAACTCGAGAAAATCTTCTCACGTAACCTTAGTCATTACCTATTTAAACTGCGTACATCTAACCACAGAATCCCTATAGAAACAGGGAGATGTCAAATACCTCCATAGAAAATAGAGTATGCTTGAAATGTAACTGTAACGAAGTGGGTTCAGAAACACACTAGTTATTAAGATGCACACTCTTTCAACGAGAACGTGGAATTTTAATTAAAAATAAAAAGTTTAACCACACATGATATACAAGCGCTGCATAATTTGCTGTCCTCGCAAATCAAAACCGAACTGATAAACTTATTTGCACGCATACTTATGAAAGAGTGCAACTAATTCCTTACACATATGCTTTACACCGGCTTCTTGGTTCACCGTCAAATATATAACAAAGACATGGTTGTAATTGATAGTGGATAATAGTATCCCACACTGTCATTATACTGCAAGTGCACATGGCACGATTTCCCCAACGTAGCCAAATAATGTAACTGCATTCACGGCGAACCGACCAGTAGTTTTTCACTATTTCATTCATTATGCTACCCGATTACGTACTAACATGTATTTAACACTTCCTCCCTGACTAAAGATACTTTATTTCAAGATTATAACGATAAAATCCGCGACTACCTTACTGTATCTTCTGTCAGTGTGTCTCCAGATCGGCGTGTGATTGGTGGTTTAAGCTGGAGACAACGGCGGTATTAGTACCTGGCTACACGCCAGAGACTAAAGACGACGGTCATTGATAGCCGTGCGTAGACCGGACTGGGTATATACTAGTTGTGACAGGAGAGGACTAGCCAACACAATTACCACTACTAAAATTTTTATTTTTTGTGCCTCATTTTTACATGTAAATGTAACGAGAGAATAAATGTTATTGTTGTTGTTGAATAACTAGTTCTCAAACACATAGTTGACTATTCAATTTCAATGTGATCATTAAACATGTGTAGTCAATTTGCTTCGAAAATAATTTTCCTATTAAAACATAATTTAGGTATGGCGTCTGACATTAGCCAATCTATCCTAATACCTGCCACCTCCTGATTCATTTAACATTAGCCAATCTATCACAATAACTGACTCATCCTGATTCATTTAACATTAGTCAATCTATCCCAATACCTGCCACCTCCCGATTCATTTAAAATTAGCCAATCGATCCCAATACCTGCCACCTCCCGATTACTTTAACATCAGTCAATCTATCCCAATTCCTGCCACCTCCCGATATATTTAACATTAGCCAATCTATCCCAATAACTGACACCTCCTGATCCATGTAACATTAGCCAATCTATCCCAATATCTGACACCTCCCGATTTATTTAACATTAGCCAATCTATCCCAATAACTGACACATTCACATTCGTCTTACATTACCCAACCTATCCCAATACCTGACACCTCCCGATTCATTTAACATTAGCCAATCTATCCCAATAACTGACACCTCCTGATTTATTTAACATTAGCCAATCTATCCCAATACCTGACACCTCCCGATTCATTTAACATTAGCCAATCTATCCCAATAACTGACACATCCTGATTTATTTAACATTAGCTAATCTATCCCAATACCTGACACCTCCTGATTCATTTAACATTAGCCAATCTATCCCAATATCTGACACTTCCTGATTCATTTAACATTAGCCAATCTATCCCAATAACTGACACAACCACATTCGTCTAACATTATCCAATCTATCCCAATACCCGCCACCTCCTGATTAGTCTAACCTCACCCAATCTATCCCAATACCCGCCACCTCCTGATTCGTCTAACATTACCCAATCTATCCCAATACCCGCCACCTCCTGATTCGTCTAACATTACCCAATCTATCCCAATACCCGCCACCTCCTGATTAGTCTAACCTAACCCAATCTATCCCAATACCCGCCACCTCCTGATTCGTCTAACATTACCCAATCTATCCCTATACCCGACACCTCCTGATTCGTCTAACATTACCCAATCTATCCCTATACCCGACACCTCCTGATTCAGGCATGTTATACTCTAATACAAAATCAAGTTATTCTCTTCCGCCATTTGTCATAGCACCACTCTAACACGTTTGTCAAATAATAGCGTCATTCAATTTCCGTTAAAACAATTGACCAATCAGCGTGCTTGTATGTCATTGCTGTATAACTTAGTTTATACTAATTTATTTTAGCTTGATTGCGATGCAAGCATAAAGCTTATATGAACCGCTCTCGAGTCCACTTCCTGGGTAGAACCAGGACTGAATGTTGTTTATGAGAGGTATCGGGTTGAGCTGGAAATCGAATCCGCAACCTCTGGCTTGAGCGACCAACACACTATCCATTATACTACCGCCCCGCTTGTAATGTTTTTATGTTTCAATATGTCATTATTACAGTATCATTTGCATGGATTAGTGTGCAGAATATATTAAACACTGTGTAACAGAATTTGTATGATATGGTGTTTCCAAACAAAAATGCAAATATTTCTCAAAATATCACTAGAAACAGCTGATGAAAATAATTCACTGGAAAACATGTAACAGTTGCTTTTGTTTCATGGTGCAGAAAATTACAAAAGATAGCAGCGAAAATGCAAATACAAGCACTAACATAGTGTTCTATTGTTCATACAATTGTAAAGTTTTATTCTTTGCAAAATACATGACAAGATAAAATAAGATAAAAAATGACAAGAAGTGTTCGGAGACGCCTTTGAATAATGATGAAACAGTTTATGAATATATTCATAGAAAAATGAAATAAAATTAAAAATAGATATCTTTGAGAAATCATAATGAAATACTGTGTTTCTTCATAAATTAAAAAAACAATCAAATGTTTGGAACCTGCTAAAAACATTTCAGCATTATTTTTTTTTAAAAAAATGAAGAAAATCTTTGAACACTGAAACACTAGTATATTTGTTAAAAAATGTATTGCAATATTCTGCTCAATCTATATATTCCACGATTCCAAGAAATGAAAGAGTTATTAAAAATTTCGTTTTAAAAAGTGACGTATATAAAGAAATGAGACAGTTATACATACCAGTACACTACACAAAATTACAAGTATGTTTAAGTTTATTGAACTCTTAAAAACACAACATGCTAGGTTGTTCCTTAGAAAGTTAGCTACACATGATAATAAAAACTTTAAAAAGAGATAAGCAGTGTTAAATAAACACGGAGCAATGTGAAACATTTAGTTTACAGTTTATACTCATTTCTTTTAGCTCGATTGTGATGAAAGCCCAGAGCTTACATGAATCGCTCTCGAGTCCGCTTCCTGGGTAGAACCAGTACTGAGTGTTGTTTTATGAGAGGCATCGGGTCGAGCTGGGGATCGAATCCGCAACCTCTGGCGTGAGCGGCCAACACTCTATCAATTAGACCACAGCCCCGCCTTAATGTGTAACATTTGATATTCATGTGTCGTATAATGTTATTGATGTACCTTCTACATAAAAATCAATTAAGTTCGTTATAACTCTCAGTCTGTCCTACATCGTATGTTAGATTTATGTAGATTTACATGTTTTCAGCGCATGATTTGTTGCTGTGCCTTTTGAATGTAACGACTCTCATTAGTTTCCATATATTTTCTTTTACGTATTGTTACGTAACTTAGATTCGTTTTGGAGAGAAAACTTCCATGAATTTTCATTGGGTAAAGTGAAACCAACGGGCAGATATGTTTATTACATTGACTCTGCAATAACCGACCGAGTATGTAACTGCATTACTCACCTTGAGCCAGAATGTCTGCTATTTGTTTTGATACCGTGATTGCAAAGATTCATGGATCTAGGGGTATCCATTTATTTATAGTTTTTGTTTTTCAACGTAATGGTTGTTTAACAACTTTAACTTCTATTCTTAGCAACACTTTTATTTTTGTTCTGTTACTCATATCTTATTGAGTAAAGCTGTCTTAGAATGACATCCCACATGTTGCCATCCATAACAATTTACCGATATCTTTCTTCAAAGAATACCGAAACATAGCAGACGAACGTTTGGGATTGCTGATGTATGATACCAAGGATGCATATTATTCATTACCAGTCACACCAAGCTAACATAAAAACAAAAAAAGCACAATTCGCGGCACTTTTTGTACGCTAACTGACATGTTGATATATGCTTGTCTGCTTTATCAAAAATGCTTATTTTTCTAGATATACAAACTATGGTAATGTTAGTTTTCTTTCAACAATAAAATAAAATTGTATCTACCGTATTTTTTTTTTTACTAATAAGCTAATTATGATTCTTCTTTATATTAGTCATTTAATCAAATATTTTCTATAGGCTATGCGTTCATTACAAATATCAAATAACGTTCTTTATAACGCCCAAATACATGTACTGAAGCTATTGAAATTCTACTTAGGTTCAATGTTCATTTGATCAAAAACGTTTATATCGATGATGTATAAAATTCAATCGCAAGTACGTTCTGGTTATACGAAATATAGTATACCTTGTAGAAATGGGGAAATCCGTATTTTAAATGTCGTTGTAATTGCTGTCAAATTAAGCAGCGATTTACAAACCGGGAATTTTTTATTATTTAACAATGATAAGATATCTAATAACAAACTGAAATTAAATATGGAATCGTTACATGCATGCCTATTGTTTGTCTCCTGCAACTCATAGCGGTAGCGCAACTACACTATACACCACAGTTCTAAGCATTGGTTGTTCGGGTTTCTTTGTGAATTGTAAAACCAAATACTCTAAATAAAATATATAATAATACATTTTTCATACATGTAGAACTACTTCAATAAACTAACGAAAACATGTAATAAGTCAAACTTACATACGAATGAAAACATGCAATACGTTTGTCTAGTTCAATAAATACAAACAGAGCCATGAGGTTAAACGTAAGGTTAACATTCGAATAAAAATTGTAATATGTCGAACAAATTTACATGTGAATAAAAATTTATAATAAGTTTAACATGTGAATAAAAACATGTAAAAAGTACAAGTTAAACATGCTAATAAAAACATGTAATAAGTACATGTTTAACATGCGAATAAAGACATGTACTAAGTACAAGTTTAACATGCGAATAACGACATGTAATAAGTACAAGTTTAACATGCGAATAAAAACATGTACTTATTACAAGTTTAACATGAGAATAAAAATATGTACTTTGTACAAGTTTAACATGCGGATAAAAACTTGTATTAAGTACAAGTTTAACATGCGGATAAAGACATGTACTAAGTACACGTTTAACATGCGAATAAGGACATGTAATAAGTACAAGTTTAACATGCGAATAAAAACAAATACTTATTACAAGTTTAACATGAGAATAAAAATATGTACTTTGTACAAGTTTAACATGCGTATAAAACCATGTAATAAGTACAAGTTTAACGTGCGGATAAAAACTTGTATCAAGTACACGTTTAACATGCGAATAAAACATGTAATAAGTACAAGTTTAACATGCGAATAAAGACATGTACTTAGAACAGGTTTAGCATGCGGATAAAGACATGATCTAAGTACAAGTTTAACATGCGAATAAAAACATGTACTTTGTACAAGTTTTACATGCGGATAAAGACATGTACTAAGTACAAGTTTAACGTGCGAATAAAGACATGTAATAAGTACATGTTTAACAAGTACAAGTTTAACATGCGAATAAAAACTTGTATTAAGTACAAGTTAAACATGCGGATAAAGACATGTACTAAGTACACGTTTAACATGCGAATAAAGACATGTACTAAGTACAAGTTTAACATGAGAATAAAGACATGTACTAAGTACACGTTTAACATGCCAATAAAGACATGTACTAAGTACACGTTTAACATGCCAATAAAGACATATACTAAGTACAAGTTTAACATGCAAATAAAAACATATACTAAGTACAAGATTAAGTACCAGTTTAACATGCGAATAAAAACATGTACTAAGTACAAGTTTAACATGCAGATAAAGACATGTACTAAGTACAAGTTTAACTTGCAAATAAAGACTTATAATAAGTACAAGTTTAACATGCGAATAAAGACATGTAATAAGTACAGGTTTAACATGCGAATAAAA